>CM036255.1:82500-622500 GCA_020698575.1 Bostrychus sinensis | reverse complement strand
ATTGTCCAATTTTGGTGAACCTGTGTGAATTGTAGCCTCAGTTTCCTGTTCTTAGCTGACAGGAGTGGCACCCGGTGTGGTCTTCTGCTGCTGTAGCCCATCTTCCTCAAGGTTTGATATGTTGTTCAATCAGAGATGCTCTTCTGCAGACCTCGGTTGTAACAAGTGGTTATTTGAGTTACTGTTGCCTTTCTATCAGCTTGAACCAGTCTGGCCATTCTCCTCTGACCTCTGGCATCAACAAGGCATTTTCGCCCACAGAACTGCCGCTCACTGAATATTTTCTCTTTTTCGGACCATTCTCTGTAAACTCTAGAGATGGTTGTGCGTGAAAATCCCAGTAGATCAGCAGTTTCTGAAATACTCAGACCAGCCGTCTGGCACCAACAACCATGCCACATTCAAAGTCACTTAAATCACCTTTCTTCCCCATTCTGATGCTCGGTTTGAACTGCAGCAGATCATCTTGACCATGTCTACATGCCTAATTGCATTGAGTTGCTGCCATGTGATTGGCTGATTATAAATTTGCGTTAACGAGCAGATGGACAGGTGTGCCTAATGAAGTGGTCAGTGAGTGTATATTGATATAATAATAATGACGATGATAATCATAACAACAATATCAAACATAGCGACATATATAACTGATATGTTGATAATATGCAATATTCCACCCTACACACATGGCTACACAGTAGATTATAACATTATCTCTACTGGAATGTAATTATTACCATATTATCACATCCAACTCTAATAACCGTTTTAATCAGGGGTGAAAGAAGATTTTTGCCTATGCCGGTACTATAACAAATTACGCCTACATATATATTTTTAATGGCAGAAAAAGCAGATACGCGGTTGAGAATGAATCTTGACTATAAATAAAAAATATAGACATGGCTTATACGGGGTTTGACAACAAATCAAACATACCCTATAAAGGTCAAGGCCCCAAACAAACTGGATGCGTAACTGCAGTGTGGTGACAGCGTCAAGAACCATTTTCACTTCAGCCCCAGCTCAGCAGATCAGAGCAGCCACACTGCCTGCGTGAGACGCGAGGCTCGACGGATGTCAAACGGACATGGTGGCTGGCACTGGGTCGCGTTTTTCACCCAAAATACACACAAAATTAGGATAAATTGTTATATTTTGGCAACTACAATGAGCATTACCCATACCTGATGAATTTTGTGAATGGGGGATTTCTGGCTCTGATGGACCATGAACGCGAACTTTCATTTGTATTGTAAAATAACATACGTCTCTTTATTCAAATATAGTCACCATAGGTCTGTTATATGTGGCTGTGCTCTCATATTGACTTCTGAATGGCTTTTCTGTAGAGAAGGAGCTGCCAGCAGTGAGTTGCTCACACAGCCGTGTGTACAACCTCGCGTTGCAGCAACGTAGCTGTGATGCCAGTACACTCGCTGCTGCGCCCGACACAGCCCGTGTGTTTGGGGCCCAATACACACCGGACGCGCAGACGCGCCTCAAAAAATATGCCCCTATTGTTTTCTGTGAGAGCCCTCACACCGGCGCGTGGCGGTGGCTGAAAACACATGGCCCCTGTACTTCTGCAGTAACAAAGACGGTTCTCTGCTCCGTGTGACACAGACACACAGCTGTAAACACTGAGGGACAGGGACTGCTAACTCGCTAATAACTCATTAATAGAACAGCTCAGTCTGTCCTCACACAGCCTGGGCGACTTCTGTCACTTTGTCCGGTTATTGACAGATAAAATACATATTTTAAACTCCGTGTTGTTTATGTTAAAGCCTTTGCAAGTGCCGCAGCACTCTGGTGTGCGTTGGGCTTAAGACGCGCATGCTCAATGCGTTTGTTTAAGGAAGCGAGACAATCAGTGAATGATGAGAGTGGAGAGGGACATTCTGTGCATTAAATCACATCACGGAGAGATCATAAGCCACTAAAAAACACACAGACACATATATGATGAGATAAATGACTGCCTGGTTCACATGCTTTACCGTCAGATTTTTTTTCTCTCATATGAGCGACCGCGGTCCGCGGCTGCTTTCTAATGTACGTTAAAGCAGCAAAGACCGACAGCTGATCTCCTTCCACCCGGTACTATGTACCCCCTCTAAATCTTATGCCGGTACGTAGTACCGGGCCGTACCAGCTTACTTTCACCCCTGGTTATAATATAATCATACAATCAGTCAAATCACTGAAATCACATATGCTATCAGAGACTAATGCTATAATATAGTCATATTCATTCATTATTTATTATTATTCCTTTATTTAACCAGGTAAAAAAAACTCATTGAGATTGAAAACCTCTTTTTCAAGAGTGACCTGGCCAAGAGGGCAGCAACAACATAGTTACAACAATACAATACAAAACAACAGTCATCCACAAACATGAATTACACGATACAAAAATACCACAACAATTAGTGCGATTCTAAAAACAGTTACATTTACCAATAGAATTTGTTTCACGCTCTTTTATAGTGGATTCTCCCAAAGTAATAAGGTCTGTCAAGTTTAGTTCCTTTTGTAACTCATTCCATGAAGAAGGGGCAGCATGTTTGAATGCTGTCTTTCCCAGCTCTGTCCTGACCCTCGGAACTACCATCTGTAAGAACTTTTGAGAGCGTAAACCATATTGCTGTTGGTTTCTAACCATATATATATATATATATACAAAGGTAAGATGGAAGGAGCCCAGTGATACATTTATAAACAAAAATCAACCAGTGAGAAAGTCTGCAGACATACAGAGAGGGGTACTCGGCAACAGCATACAGCGTACAATGATGGACACGATTTCCACAGCCTGTAATAAAACGCAAAGCACTGTGGTACACACTGTCCAACTTCTTGAGGTGCTGTGTAGGTGCATTCATAAAAAGCAGATCACCATAATCCAACATGGGTAAAAAAGTTACAGAAATAAGACGTTTCCTTACTAAAAGAGAAAAGCTCGATTTGTTCCTGAAAAAGAAACCCAACTTAAGCTTCAGTTTCCGAACAAGGCCCTCAATATGTGGTTTAAAAGACAAGTTTTGATCAATGACTATGCCTAAGTACCTGTACATTGAGACTATTTGGATTACTGATCCTTTGGCAGTTTTAATCTGAGGAAGATTTGAAGGCAACTATTTACCATTTGAGAAAACCATAACTTTAGTTTTGTCTGCATTTAAAACTAATTTAAGTTGAATCAGATTTGACTGCACGACATCAAAAGCAGACTGTAAAATATCAAAAGCATGTTCAATCACAGTGGAAGAGCAATAGATGACTGTGTCATCTGCATAAAAGTGAAAACAGGCATTTGAGACATCACAACAGAGATCGTTTATGTAGACAGAAAACAGCAGTGGCCCTAGAACAGATCCCTGGGGAACTCCTTTAGGAACAGGAAGAGAAAAAGAGGACAATCCAGCAAAGTGTACACATTGGGTTCTCTCTGACAAATAGTCTGAGAACCAGCCAACAGCATCGTCTGAAAGACCAATGTCACAGAGTCTCTTAAGCAAAGTGGGGTGATCGACAGTATCAAATGCCTTTGACAAATCAATAAAAAGTTCAGTGCAGTATTTTTTACAATCCATAACCTCGATAATGTCGTTAACAACCTTCACAGCAGCAGTTATTGTACTATGTCCTTTTTGAAAACCAGACTGACTACTAGATAAAATACCCTGAGCATCAAGAAAAGACTTAAGCTGTTCAGTCACTAGTTTTTCAAGGACTTTTGCAAGAATACACAGTTTTGAGATTGGCCTGTAATTGTTCAGAACTCTGTTCTGAACTATTACAGGCCAATCTCAAAACTGTGTATTCTTGCAAACAGAGGAAGAACCTGTGCAGTTTTCCACACGGAAGGAATTACATTAGATGACAAACTGAAATTAAAAAGGTATGTCAAGGGCTCTGAGATAAAATCCACTGATAGTTTAAGAAAGTAAGGATCTAGCTTATCTGGACCTGCAGATTTGCCAGTATCTAACTGTTTCAGAGCTCTATAGACCTGTCCATTGGTCACAGGCCTGAAGACAAATGAAACCGGTAGAGCAGTTCTTTTTGATGCCAGTGAGTGTCCACAATTTTCAGTTTGGGTATTTGAGTTTGGGTTTAGTGACTCAAATAAGCAACCTGATGAAACAAAATGTTCGTTAAAACAATTTAGAATTTCTGCTTTTTCAGTGATGGTAAGAGAGTTTGAGATAATGCAAGAAGGAAGATCATTTGTTTGTATGTCACCATAAGATAGTTTTATTGCTTTCCAGAATTTCTTTGGGTCATTAAGATTATTGGTTGTTTTAGACAGATAGAAGTCAGATTTTGCCTTTTTAATAAGAGAGGTACAGCGATTTCTGAGACGTCTAAAATTCATCCAATCGACCTCAGACTTTGATTTCCTAGCTTTAGCCCAGGCAACATCTCTTTCTTTTAACAACCCTGAGAGCTCTCTAGAAAACCACGGGTTTGAACGACCTTTAACCCTGAATTTGCGATAAGGTGCGTGTTTGTTCACAATTTCAGTAAAAGCATCATAAAAATATTTCCAAGCCACTTCCATGCTGTCTATAAGCAAAATCTTATTCCAATCAAAAATCCACAAGTCATGATAAAAAGGTTGCTCACAAAAATGTTTAAAATCACGTCTGAGAACATTTTGTGGTCTTGTTTTGGGAAGTTTTGTTTGTCTGACTGCAGCTATCACACGGTGATCACTAACATCATTTGCAAATACCCCAACATCCGAGTACTTATATGGGACATTTGTTAAAAATAGGTCAAGAATAGAGGACTTCATTGGCTGTTTAAGATTTGGACTTGTGGGGTTACTAATCAGCTGTGTGAGGTCAAAAGAATCACAAATAGATTTAAAATGATCAGAAGCAGCTGTCAGCCAGTCCAAGTTAAAGTCACCAACAAGAACAATCTCTTTAAAATCCAACCTAGACAACTGATTTGTTAATGAGGACAGGGCATCATTTGCTGCTGAAGGAGGTCTGTAGCAGCCTGCCACTGTAATAGAATGTCCTTTTTGAAGTTCTATGTTCAAGGCAAGGAATTCAAACTGTTTGCTAAGAGATAGTGATGTTAGAACTGTAACATGAAATTTGTTCTTAACGTAAATTACAATACCACCACCTTTCCTTGGGCGGTCACAACGAAAAACATTGAAACCCTGGATTGAGATGTCTTTGTCTGTCACAGATTTGTTCAACCAGGATTCAGACAAAACAAAAATATCACAGTTTAGTCTGTCCACCCAAATCCTTATAAAATCTATTTTAGGGAGAAGACTTCTGACATTGAGGTGAACTATCCCAAGCCCTGACCTAATTTTAAAGTCGTCTGGGGTGCTCAAACATTTTGGATTTGGACCAGGATTAGGTTCCACATTTCCTGATAAGAGAAGCAGAAGGACAATGATACATTTTCTTTTCACAGAAATGTGTACTGACATTTGTTGGTTATTTTTTATCCTCATTTTACCGTAGGGCAGACAGTAGAGTGACAGGAACCAGTTATTTGGACCATACATGGTAACAAAAGAGGGTAAGATTAGTGTATTTTCCATTTACAGATGTAACAGCGAGATTATTAAAACCCCATGTATTATATATACAGATATACCCATACATACATACACACACATACCTATATATATATATATATATATATATATATATATATATATATATATATATATATATATATATATATATATATATATATATATATATATATTTGTATATATATATATATGTGTGTGTGTGTGTGTGCATACATACATACATACACATACATACACAAATTAGTATCTTATCTACGTTACTAGTCATAAGGTATTATATATTTAAATCTGTATATTCTTTACTTATTTATAAGTTCTGACCATTCTATAATAATACATAACTATTTTATAAATAATTAACTGATTCCATTATATTATATGATACATGTGAATACCCGTAACAGTCAAACACCACTTTCCTCATTCATGTAATGTGACAAAACCATTTCCTTATATCTAATTTCAAATTGATGAATATTTGGACATTGCTTGAGCTGTAACCCCAATCGATTCCAAAGTTTAACTCCACATATAGACACACACAAACCTTTCCTTGTAGTTCTCACTGCCTCAACTTTAAAGTTACCAAATTCTCTCAAATTATAACTCCCTTCTCTCTGCAAAAAGAGCTTTTGAAAATTCAAAGGAAGTGAACTTTTACTAGCTTTGTATAACAATTGTACAGTAAAAAAATCAACTAAGTCAAAGAATTTTAACAATTTAGATTGCAGAAATAAACTATTCGTGTGATCACAAAATCCTACTTTATAAATGATTCTTACTGCACATTTTTGGAGTAAAAAGAGGGGATGTAGTAAACTTTTATAGTTATTGCCCTACACTTCTATACAGTAAGTTAAGTAGGGCAACACTAATGAGCAATACAACATATACAATGCATTGTATTGTAAAATGTATTTAGTTTTATTAATAATTGAGACACTTTTAGAAACTTTGCTTTGTATGTGTCTGATATGTGGTTTCCAGCTTAGTTTACTATCAATAGTTATTCCTAAGAATTTAATTTTGGAGACTGCATCTATAACAATACTATCTATATTTATTCCTAGATCTAAACTTCCATTATAATTTCCAAAGAACATTACTTTAGTTTTATCTAAATTCAGGGATAATTTGTTGATGTCCAACCATGTTTTTAGTTTCATTCATTCATTATTTATATGATATATTAAATTATTATAATTATCATTATAATAAAATATATTAGTATGATCCGCAAATAGAACTAGTTTCAATAATTTTGATACATTAAATATGTAATTTATATATAAATTGAACAACTTTGGGCCCAAAATAGATTTTTGTGGAACCCCACAAGCAATGTCCAATAATCCAGATTTAAACTCACCCATCTGCACAAACTGATGTCTCTCAGTTAAATAGCTTTGGATCCAGTTCAAAGCCACTCCCCTAATACCATATCTTTCCAATTTTTTTTATAATATTGAGTGATTAATAGTATCAAAGGCTTCTTTAAGTTAATGAATATTCCACCTGCATATTTTTTTCTATCTAAGCTATTTGTAATTTCCTCCAGTCCATCAATTATGGCCATGGATGTTTGACCTTGCTGACCTAAACCCATACTGACTTTCATTAATTATATTATATTTATCTATAAATTTCTCTAATCTATTATTAACAAGTTTCTCCAGAATTTGGAAAACTGAGGGAGCAGAGAGACAGGTCTATAGTTTGTAAAGATGTGTTTGTTTCCATTTTTATATAGCAGTATTACTTTCGCAATTTTCATATTATTTGGAAATTATCCTGTTTGAAAAGATAAGTTGCATATTTAAGTTAAAGGTTTAGATATACTATATATAATTTTTTTAATTAGTGTCATATCTATATCAAACTAATCTGTAGATGATTTATTTTTACACTTATTAACTATATCCACTAATTCTGCTTCATTTACACCAGACAGTATCTGCATATGGTCCAATACGTTGTCTTTTAAAGGGAACTTTTCAGCCAAATCCAGCCCAACATTAACAAAAAACTTATTATACTATCAACAATTTCATTCATGTTATAATTCTCACTGTTTTTATCAATGAAATAGTCTGGATATGAATACTTTATTGAATCCCTTTTAATTATATTATTTAGTATTCCCCATACCCTTTTAGGGTCATCTTATTATATCAGTCAATTTATTTTTATAAATTTTATATCTATGTTCAGATTCTTCAGTCCTTAATTTAATGAACTGTCTATATAAAGTATTTTTCTTTTTACAAGCATTTTGTAAACCCTTAGTTAACCAAGGGGATTTTATTAGTCGAGTTATTTTTACTAATTCGACGAATTGGACAGTTTTTATTATATGCTGAACTAAAAATTTCTAAGAATTTATCAAAAGCGCAATCAACATTTTTTTCTTTATATACAGTATTCCAGTCTTGCTCCATTAGGTCATAATACAGTGCGTGAATTGCTTCCTCAGTTCTAAGTCATTTCAAAATAAATGAGATCTCATCAAATGTTCAAAATCCATTAACTTTGTTGTTTTAACATTGCTTTTGCTTAAGTGCAATGTTTATTTATCCATTTTAAGGCATATTAAACCAAATCATTAAATTTTAACTTAAATCATTTTTAACTTGAGCTTAGTTATGAATTAACCAATAAATGAAATGACAAAGAGCTTAAAATACACAAACAAAACAGTAAATTAAGTGCATATTTGTATATATAGTGCATTTGTAAAAGTGCTTCACATTACAACATAATGAAATAACACTTAATACTCCAATCTAGTACACTGGCTCAGTACTCCGACTGGTTATAGCTTGTTCTAACACAACATACAATACATAGCGGTGCCTTAGCTACTGTGTGCAAAGATACCAGTGAGTGTCCTGCTTGGATGCAGGACAAACAAACACACTCCATTCAGTTGGATTGTTGGTGCAAAACTCTCTAAGGTTCTGAACAGTATATACCTTTAACTTAAAACTCATTAAAAGTAGATTTTTTTCAGCTCGTTTGGCTCTCTCTGCCTCATGTTTTCTACTTTTCTTCTCTCACTACTAAATGAGTCAGTACAAAGAGCTGGCTCCCATCCATGTGTCGTTTCTTCTAAAAGGATCTTTTAAAAAACAGCAGATCATAACAGAAAGAAGAAACCAGATCAGCCCCTCTGAGTTGAGGCAATTGGTCTTCCTCAATGCCAGTCTGCCCTGAAAAAAATTAAAGTTAAAAGTTACAGTTAGATAGTTGATGGTGGTTAGTTCAGAGACAGACACCTAAAGCTGTTTGGTGCTGCTGTTTTGCACAATGCATATTTTGTTATTTATTTTTATACATTTGTATATATTTGTGAATTTATTTATTTATTTATTTATTTTTTAGTTTTGAGCTGTTGCTGTTGTTTTTACTTTTTAATACTAAATAGAGCCCTGCTTTTTGTTAGGGGTGTGTCTGTGTATAAATAGAAAAAAAAGTTGCTTATTTTTACGCTTAAGTGTGTCTATATGCTATGCGTAGTCATTCTGTGAGCAAGTCAGTTCATTGGGGAGTTTCAAAGAATCAGAACTTTTGATCACAATCGATGTATTTAAAGATTTGTATTGTGTACGTACAAATAACTCAATCAAAACTGTGCTAAAAGTGGTTGAAATGTAGAAGGGTTAGGTGATAAAATGAAGAGCCATTTTGGAGCCAAAACAGCCGGCTCTTTTTGGTAAGCAGAGCCAAATGATCCGGTTCACTGAAATGAGCTTAAATTCCCATCACTACCGCATAAGCACATGATACATTCAAGGGGACTAGGAAAGCTAGGTTTTTTTTAAGGGGTGTTCGAAATAAGGCTTTTAGGCTAAAAAACATCTAACACATAGTATAATACATATAATACATAGTAACCATGTATTATATGGGTTTATATGGGCACTTTTATTAATAAGCTCAAACATTTACTATATAAACTGACATATGCTTTAAGAATTTGATTTTCTGTGGATCTCTGAATTAATATTTATTTGTATAACCATGGTTTTCATCTGTGACACATGCAGTCCACTAACTGCCACTCTGGCAGGTATCAGCCCAGGACGATTGGACTACATTCCACAATTCCTCTGCATTTCTTGGTTTGGCCTCAGAAATAGCATTTTTAATGTCACCCCACAAGTTTTCTGTAGGGTTAAGGTCTGGAGATTGTGCTGGCCCCTCCATAATGTTAATCTGGTTGGTCCTGAGCCAAGATGCTACTCTTTTACTGTGTGTTTTTGCAGTGGCTTCTTGCTGAAAGCTTGGCTTCACAAAGGCATCTTCTAATTGTCACAGTACTCAAAGGTATTTTTAGATCTTCTTTAATCTCCCTGGAGCTGATCATTGGCTGAGCCTTTGCCATCTTGGCTATTCTTCGGTCCTTTTGAATGGTAGTTTTTTGTTTCCTTCCACGTCTTTCAGGTTTTGGTTGCTATTTTAGAGCATTGAAGATCATTAGCTGAGCAGCTTATCATTTTCTGCAGTCCTTTGTATGTTTTCCCTTCTCCAGGCAACTTTTTAATCAAAGTACGCTGTTCTTCTGAACAATGTTTTGAACGACCCATTTTACCTAAGTTTTTTACCTTGTAGGAATATATTTTTGACCAACAACAGTGTTTGTTTTGCTTTGTAATGTTGAATTTCTATTATTTTGAACACAACACTATATACAGTGGGGCAAAAAAGTATTTAGTCAGCCACCAATTGTGCAAGTTCTCCCACTTAAAAAGATGAGACAGGCATGTAATTTTCATCATAGGTATACCTCAACTATGAGAGACAAAATGAGAAAAAAAAAAATCCAGAAAATCACATTGTCTGATTTTTAAAGAATTTATTTGCAAATTATGGTGGAAAATAAATAAGTATTTGCTCTCTCACAGAGCTGTAACTTCTTCTGTAAGAGGCTCCTCTGTCCTCCACTCGTTACCTGTATTAATGGCACCTGTTTGAACTGGTTATCTATATAAAAGACACCTGTCCACAACCTCAAACAGTCACACTCCAAACTCCACTATGGCCAAGACCAAAGAGCTGTCAAAGGACACCACAAACAAAATTGTAGACCTGCACCAGGCTGGGAAGACTGAATCTGCAATAGGTAAGCAGCTTGGTGTGAAGAAATCAACTGTGGAAGCAATTATTAGGAAATGGAAGACATACAAGACCACTGATAATCTCCCTCGATCTGGGGCTCCCTGCAAGATCTCACCCCATGGGGTCAAAAAGATCACAAGAACGGTGAGCAAAAATCCCAGAACCACACGGGGGGACCTAGTGAATGACCTGCAGAGAGCTGGGACCAAAGTAACAAAGGCAACCATCAGTAACACACTACGCCACCAGGGACTCAAATCCTGCAGTGCCAGACGTGTCCCCTGCTAAAGCCAGTACATGTGCAGGCCCATCTGAAGTTTGCTACAGAGCATTTGGATGATCCAGAAGAGGATTGGGAGAATGTCATATGGTCAGATGAAACCAAAATAAAACTTTTTGGTAAAAAACTCTACTCGTCGTGTTTGGAGGAGAAAGAATGCTGAGTTGCATCCAAAGAACACCATACCTACTGTAAAGCATGGGGGTGGGAACATCATGCTTTGGGGCTGTTTTTCAGCAAAGGGACCAAGACGACTGATCCGTGTAAAGGAAAGAATGAATGGGGCCATGTATTGTCAGATTTTGAGTGAAAACCTCCTTCCATCAGTAAGTACACTGAAGATGAAACGTGGCTGGGTCTTTCAGCATGACAATGATCCCAAACACACTGCCCGGGTAACGAAGGAGTGGCTTCGTAAGAAGCATTTCAAGGTCCTGGAGTGGCCTAGCCAGTCTCCAGATCTCAACCCCATAGAAAATCTTTGGAGGGAGTTGAAAGTCTGTGTTGCCCAGCGACAGCCCCAAAACATCACTGCTCTAGAGGAGATCTGCATGGAGGAATGGGCCAAAATACCAGCAACAGTTTGTGAAAACCTTGTGAAGACTTACAGAAAACATTTGACCTCTGTCATTGCCAACAAAGGGTATATAACAAAGTATTGAGATGAACTTTTGTTATTGACCAAATACTTATTTTCCACCATAATTTGCAAATAAATTCTTTAAAAATCAGACAGTGTGATTTAATGGATTTTTTTTCTCATTTTGTCTCTCATAGATGAGGTATACCTATGATGAAAATTACAGGCCTCTCATCTTTTTAAGTGGGAGAACTTGCACAATTGGTGGCTGACTAAATACTTTTTTGCCACACTGTATGTATTTAGCCAACATAAAATGATGAAATACTAGCAAATGTAATATTTTATATTGATGACAAAGATGAGATCTGAAATGTCACCTGTTCCGTAGGTTACTTCATTGTTTTGTGTTAAGCTTGAGCACAAAGTTAGATTTCAAAACACAGTCTGGAGAGTTTGTTTACACTAAAACAAACAAACTATTATTAGCACATTAAGATCTCCTTATTGGTGGCTCTCTGATGCTCCTTGCTTTGTGATAGTAAATAGCACCTAATCCACTGAGTACTAAACACCATAATGAACTATGCCTGAGCAGGGCGAAGCCAGAGGTGGAGGCCTGCAGCGGTCCTGACGTGCAAATCATGTGATGAATACTATAGTGTGTGGTTATTGTAGTGTGTGGTTATTGTGTTTTGCTGTGTTTGCTGATGTGTTATGTTGGATTTTAGATGATTACTGATGTTTCAGGGCTCTCTTCTTTTAAACTTGGCATTGGCAGTTATTGGCAGTAATTTGAATGTGTGCCTGAGTGTAACTTCTCTTTCTGTTGGGAACACAACCTCTTTAGTAGCAGATGAGTCATAGCTGTGTTCACCTGCCTCAAATGCTCCACAGATAAACCCAGAACACATTCACACTGCTCTCTCCTTACAGCACATTTCTCCTTCCTTTGAAAAGTGCTAAATATAGCCACCCATAAAAACTCATTCTCCCTGTGCTGGTCCATAGTATGCTTCAATTTCCTCTCTCCCGGAGCGTAATGACTTTACATCAGCTGCGCTTTGATTTGTGGCCGTATATAAGCTCTGATATATACAAGCTTTAAGAAAGCTGACCGACCAACTGAGAGGTGAGTGAAAATTTGCATGGTGGGAGATGGGGGCTCCATCTGTCCTCTGTGAGAGGAGGCAAACAGCTTATGCAAAATTTACTGAAGACTGCATAAAAGGATTAGTGAGACTGAAAGGAAAGATAATAATGAAAGTCGGTAAGCAATGTCCACACAGGGACTCGCTAGAACACATCCTGCTGCAGCACCTATTTCTGTGTGAATTTGAAGTGTTAATCAAGGTTAATAGCATATTTCAAAGAGAACCATGCATTTTTTTTTTTTACCTCAAATTGTTTCAGAGTCAGTGCGATGGATAAAAAAGCTGTAACCAGGTGAATGAAAATGCCTAGTGTATCTTGGCGAAAAAACAGCCTTGCGCAAATACAAGGACTGACCCAGTGTCCATGTTCAGTTTTCCATTTGGTGCGATCAGAATCCAAACTGGCGCCGCTGTCTAAGAAAATAGACCTGCTGCTTATCTCCAGTGCAGCACTGCCCCCCTTATACACAGTGACTCTCTCCTTAAAGAAGTGTTTCCTGCCCCAAGATTGAGCTTCCACACTAAGGGACTTTCTTGTACCCAGTCATCTGTCTGTAAATAGGACTTGGCTCCATCAACCTATAAATGGTTCATACAGGTGTGGTTCTTGTAATCATTGTTCCAGCATTAAAGAATGTAAATAATTCACAAATTTTAAAACTGGTATGACACATAACATCAGTTCATCTATTAATTGTAATACCACATTTGTAGTGTACCCTCCACTCCTGTACATGTGGCTGTTTCTATATAGGCCGCATTAGGAGAAGATTAAAAGACAGAGTGCCTGAGCATAAATATGCCATTAGGAAAAATAACTTTGACTATATACTATGCATAAAAGTAATTCAGACAGTCTCATGGTTAAGGGCTTGGAACACATCAAAAACAACATTAGAGGCTGTGACCGTTTAAAACTGTTACTGCAGAGGGAGACTTTTTACATTCATAATCTGCAGGCCACTGTGTTTCCAGGACTGACTGAGAAGAGTGATTTCAGTCCATTCTTATAGTAGACTTGTTCTTTATGGTATTTTGTGCTTTTTTTGTACTTTTTGTAAAAAAAAAAAAGTTTGCTTCTCATACTGTACATAAAATATGTGATCTGTACACCAAAATGTTTCACCTAAAGGTGGCTCAGTCTATGATGTCACTCCTGTCAGTGATGTCACTTCCTTTACACTCAGGTGACCCTAACACCTAACTCACACAAATAAGAGAAAGAGTGCTGGAAATTACACCCTTTTTGCCGCTACACGTGGTTTTAAGTCAAACCCAGCACACTATGCTTTTAAAGATTTTTTTAAACATATAGCCACATGAAATAAAGGCTTTTTAAAAGCACCAAAGAGCACCTTCAATACAGAATAACTTATTGACAAAAACTTCAAGCACTTTGGACCTTTTCTCTTTAGTTTAGCACTGCCCCTTATTGGACCGGAGCTGCAAGGCTCTGAAGGCTGTGGAAATGTTCTCATTCACTACAACAAAATTTTCCCATCACAGTGTAGTGGACAGATACACATCCAATAAAAATTCTAAACTTGGAAATGAAATGCCTGTGATTCCTATTCACCTCAAGATGTTAGCAAATAGCACTGTCACATTTTGTGTTATAACTGTGCTCCCTGGTGAAAGTACAAAGTTGCTTGTGTGACATCATCACTCTGCGACAGCTCAAGCATCTGAGGCTGAAAAATAAGACACAAAAATAATTTTCAATTTCAGTCAATAACTCTTTAAATAACAGTGTAAGATTAACCTGAAACAGTACTGCCATGAAAGTTCAGCCCGGTTCAGACTGGTTAAAGGTTTCTCTGGAACCATTAGTGTTGTAGGGCTTCTTTTTTTTACTCTTGGTGTTAGCTCATGACCATAGGTGAGAGTAGGAACGTAGATCGACCGGTAAATCGAGAGCTTCGCCTTTTGACTCAGCTCTTTCTTCACCACAACAGACGAATACAATGCCTGTCGATCCGCCTGTCGATCTCACAAGCTCCTGCTCCGTCATATAGGGACCGGACAGCCCTTAGCAAAGGGCCCCGGACCCCATACTCCCAGAGCACCCCACATAGGACACTACGAGGGACACAGTCGAATGCTTTCTCCAAATGTCTCCACAAAACACATGTGGCCTGGATGGGTGAACTCCCATGAACCCTCAAGCACCCGATCGAGGGTGTAGAGCTGGTCCACTGTTCCACGGCCAGGACGAAAACCGCATTGTTCCTCCTGAATCTGAGGTTCGACTATCAGCCCAATTCTCCTCTCCAGTACCCTGGAATAGACTTTCCCAGGGAGGCTGAGGAGTGTGATCCCCCTATAGTTGGAACACACCCTCCGGTCCCCCTTCTTAAAAAGAAGGACCACCACCCCGGTCTGCCAGTGTAGAGGTACTGTCCCCAACCACCACGCAATGTTGCAGAGACGTGTCAGCCACGACAGCCCCGCAACATCCAGGGAATTGAGGTACTCAGGGCGGATCTCATCCACCCCTGGTGCCTTGCCACCAAGGAGCTTTCCAACCACCTCAGTGACTTCAGCTTGAGTGATGAATGAGTCCATCTCTGAGTCCCCAGCCTCTGCTTCCTCAATGGAAGGCGTGTCGGTGGGATTGAGGAGATCCTCAAAGTATTCCTTCCACCACCCGACAACATCCCCAGTCGAGGTCAACAGCTCCCCACCCTCACTGTAAACAGTGTTGGTGAAGCACTGCTTCCCCCTCCTGAGGCGGCAGACGGTTTGCCAGGATTTCCTTGAGGCCAACCGATAGTCCTCCTCCATGGCCTCCCTGAACTCCTCCCAGACCCGAGTTTTTGCCTCCACAACTGCCTGGGCTGCAGCACGCTTGGCCTGCCAGTACCCATCAGCTGCCTCAAGAGTCCCACGAGCCAACCAGGCTCGATAGGACTCCTTCTTCAGCCTGACAGCATCCCTTACTTCCGGTGTCCACCACCGGGTTCGGGGGTTGCCGCCACGACAAGCACCAGAGACCTTATGACCACAGCTCCGAACGGCTGCATTGACAATAGAGGTGGAGAACATGGTCCACTCAGACTCCATGTCTCCATGTCACGAGGAGCTGGGTTTCAGAGCCCAAGCTGTGCGTGGAGGTGAGCCCGACTATATCTAGCCGGTATCTCTCAACCTCCTGCACAAGCTCAGGCTCCTTTCCCCCCTGTGAGGTGACATTCCATGTCCCTACAGCTAGAAGCTGTGTCCGGGGACCGGGTCGTCGAGGCACCCGCCTTCGACTGCTGCCCGATCCACATTGCACCAGTCCCCTACGGTTACCTCTGTGGGTGGTGAGCCCACAAGAGGTCGAGCCCACGTCGCTCATTCGGGTTGTACCCGGCCGGGCCCCATGGGCATAGGCCCGGCCACCAGGCGCTCGCATTCGAGCCCCAGGCCTGCCTCCAGGGTGGGGCCCCGGCTGCACCATACAGGGCGACGTCACGGTCCTCGATATTAAACTGTTCATAGGCGATTTATGAACTGCTCTTGGTCTGGCCTGTCACCTAATACCTGTTTGCCATGGGAGACCCTACCAGGGGCATAATGCCTGAGGCAACATAGCTCCTAGGATCATTCAGGCACTCAAACTCCCCCACCACAATAAGGTGGCAGTTCAAGGGGGAGTGCAACAGCAACAAAAATGCAAAAAGCAAAAGCCATGCAATAAGTAGCAAAAGAAAATAGCAAAGCAGAATAATATTAATGCAAAAATAAAACAAAAGAAACACACACAAAAGCAAGGTTAAACTCACCGAAGTGAAGAAAATCTGTACAAAATAACAAAAAGAAATGAATTAATGTTAATATGCTCTTTCTGGGGTGGTGCCGCAAGGACGCACGGCCCACAACAGAAAAGCAAGGTGGGACCAAATGAGGACAAACCAACATTTAACCTGGACAAAACAACGGCATCTTCCAGGAGGATGACGGCTCTTAAAACCTGCCGCGCACGCCGTGGGTCACGTGCCTAAATAAGGACACGAGTTTCAATAAATATAAAAGAAACTGAAGAAGATAAAGCATTGGCGTCTTACCTGCCAACAATGAAGCACGCAGGCAGGCAACCACGGCTAGTCCCAGCAATCGCCCGGGAGCTAAAGAAATTTAGATTTGGATCAGCCCTGGCATAAGCCCAAAGTGAAAGCTAGACAACAAGCTAACTTACCGAGGTCACGGGGCCCGGATCCACAATGCACGCCTGACAGCACGCACTCACCGGAGGGAGGAGAGATGAAGCCACACAGCAGCCACGGCTGACCACAACAACAGCTACAGATCTAAAACATCATCCTGGGCAGTGGAGCTGCAAAAGCTCATAGAAGGTCCAGAGAAAGGCGATAAACTCACCAAGTATGTAACACACTGAACTCCGGACATGCCTGCAGCAAAGCATCCAACCCACGCTCATTAAAAACGACACGATATAAAGGGTCTAGCCATGTGGCCGGACACTACACGCCACCGCCACCATCAAGCCCACTGGAGATTGTTAGCCGCGCGCATGGACCATCCACTCTGCTTTATAGGCTCGAAGGTGCCACCCACCAATCACCTCACAGGTGATTGACATGCCACAGTGTGATTGTAAAAATGTTGGTTGGCAGTGTTAACTTTGCAATTTCTTTGGTGGATTCGAGGTGTGGAGAGGGCATGACGCGAGGTGGGTTTACGTGTACATCTTTCTACTCCAGGTGGGATCTAAGAGACAATTGCATCTACGCAGCGTTTTATAAATCTGAATATTTTCTTGTGTACGATACTTTTGGCTTTCTGGCATGAACTTTTAGTAAGGATTCCTTGCACAGTTTTATAAATGAGGTCCCAGATCAGTGCAAGTGCCTCTTTTTCTGCAAAAGAATAATTCACCTGATGTTTGTTACATTTGCAAGAAAAATAACAAAATAACTGGGTGGATTAAACCATCCTCACCAGTCTGCAGCTAAACAGCCCCTGCACCAACTCCACTGGAGTCAACCTGGATCTGAAAAGGCTCATTTAACCATGGAGCAGCCAAAACAGGAGCTGAAGATATTAAAGATTTTACCTACTTAAATGCCATTTGGCAGCCAGGTGTCCACTCAAACTTAGCTTTAGAGCTAAGCAGATTCGTAAGTGGAGCAGCAACTGTTGAAAAGTTTTTATAAAATTGAAAATAATAACCTGCCATCCCTAGAAACCTCACCAGCTCTTTCTTGGAAGATGGTGGAGGAAACTGATCATTAGCTTCAACTTTGGCCCTGATTGGTCTAACTTGCCCCTGACCCACTACTTTCCCCAAGTAAGTCTCTGTACCTTTTGCAAACTCACATTTGGCCAAATTTACAGTGAGCTGGGCCCACGATTGAACGATTGAACAAGGCGTGTTCTCTAGATTCTCGTCCCATGTATCACTGAAGATGACTATGTCATCCAAATAAATAAATCTAAATCTGCAACAACCATTCATTAATTCATTAATCTTTGAAAGGTGGCAGGAACATTTCTTAACCCAAAAGGTAGCACTTCATAGGTATACAAACCAGAAGACGTTATAAAAGCAGAAATCTCCTGTGCGCGTTTGTCCAAAGGAACCTACCAATAACCCTTCAGCAAGTCAAATTTGCTGACAAACTTAGCTGAGCCTACTCTGGCCACACACAAAAGAGTCTGGTTTGGTGACCTTGTTAACCTTACAGAAGTCAGTGCAAGGTCTAAATGTCCGGTCTGGTTTCTTCACCAGCAAACAGGGTTCTATCAAGTTTGTACAAGATGGGGTATCAGAGAACAAAGAGGGGAAAGACACAATTACATTTTTCAGCTGCTCCTTCCTCAACTCAGACAAATGACCCAATACCTGATCCAGGTTGTTAAGTGACTCAGAATTTTTAAGTTGACCTTGCAAACACAGTCCTCAGGAGCACTAACATCATCAGTTTCATTTTGATAAACAAAAAATTAACCACTTAGAGGTGCAGCCATTGCCCCTGACTTGACTTCAAAGTTGTCAGGTTGTAAGAAGTAAGGGTTCAACAGGTTTATATGACATAGTTGTGACTTCCTACATCTGGTGGGAGTTGAATCATGTAATTCTGATCTGAAACCTGTTTTATAACAGTGTAAAAACCAGCAAACTTGGCCTGAAAAGGAGAACTTACTACTGGGAACAAGGCCAACACTTTGTCACCAGGACTGAAACCACGTTTCACAGCTTTACAGTCAAACAGTTTCTTCATTTTCCCTTGAGAATTTTTTTACAAATTAACTTTGGTCTGTTTCTTCAGCTTCATACATTCGTCTCTTAAAGCCATTGAGATAGTCAATAAGATTAGTTTGAGAAGGGGAACTTTTCCAGTCACTCTGCAAAAGAGCTAAAGGACCACCAACAGAATGGCCAAACACCAGCTCATTCAGACTAAAGCCTGTACTGGCTTGGGTAGCTTCTCTGGCCGCCAACATAAACCAGGGAAGACCTTCCTCCCAGTCTCGGTCAAGCTCAGTGCAGTAAGCACGCAGCAGAGACTTGAGGGTCTGATGAAAGTGTTCAAGAGCCCTCTGATTCTCTGGATGATAAGGTGTAGACTTTGCATGCTTGACTTGTAGTTGTTTGAGAATTTCTGCAAAAATGTTAGAGGTAAAGTATGTCCCTTGGTCACTTTCTATGACCTATGGGATGTCAAACACTGAGATGAACTGAGACAGACTTAGTGGTTATATTCCTGAGGGGATAAGCTGCTGGGTAACATGTATTTAGGCACATTATTGTTAAAAAGTACATACTGCCTGCTTTAGATTTGGGCAAGGGACCAACACAGTCACTCAGAAGATGTTCAAAAGGTTGACCAACAGCAGGAATAGGCTTCAACAGCATAGGTTTAATAACTTGGTTGGGCTTCCCAGTTAGCTGACAAGTATGACAGGATTTAACAAAAGAGGAAACATCTTTCTTAGGTTTAGGCCAGTAAAAGTAGTGGAGCACTTTGTCATAGGTTTTCTTGACACCCAGATACAGCTACACCACAATGAGCTGCTCTTAAGACCTCTGACCTGAACTTAGATGGAACTACTACTTGAAAGATAGCCTCACCAACAAAACTGTCAGTGCAGGGAACCCACTTCCTTCCTCACCAACATTCCCTCCTCCAAACAATAACCACAAATGGTTCCTTCTAAATTCTCTGCAGACTCAACTTTCTGAAATAAGTGTTTCAAAGAATATTCAACTTTCTGTTCTTCAATCAGCTCATTTCTGGTGACAGAAAGTGAGAAGTCAGTCAAAGAAAGGAGACTTTGCTGAGTTTTAGATAGGTCAACCTTTTCTAAGCCGTCATCTGCTTTTTTGCTCTGTGCTTGGGTAACACATGCAGGGGAGACAACTCCATCTGTACTAGACAGTAAAACCATATTCGCAGTAGAAGGTGCTCCCCACATCAGAGCTCCGGCTAGGTTGTTTCCTAGTATAACCTGTATTCCCTCCACAGGTAATCTAGGACAGACCCCTAGAGCAACCTCACCTTCGATAAGGTCAGAAGACTAACACGGCTAACACGGTGTACTGGGACAGTCAATATATGCAAACTCATGCCCCTGATCTTTGCAAATCCAACAGTTGCTGATTTAGGAGAAAATAGCTGTACAGATGCAGAGATAAGAATACAGGGCACCTGAATCTCTAAGAATGTTGACTGGCATGTTCTCATTGCCACCTACCAATGAGACATAAGGCCTTATAACCTGGATCAACCATCTCCAAATCAGCTTCTGAAGATGACAGAGCTTCCAGTATTTACCTGAGGCTCAGGCTTGGTGAGATCCTGCACTGCAGCTATAGCTTTTGCTCTCTCACCCAAAGAAGCTGTCAGAAAACCTAGTATGGACCCAAAGGCACGACTCAGAATAACGAGAGAAGTTTTAATGAAAAGTATGCGATTGGAAAGTCCTTAACAGGTGGCCGAACTCCTACAAGGACAACACAGGTAAGTACACGGTAGTAACAAGACAATGTGTCAAAAGATGGTTATACTCACAAGAGAGCATCAGAGGGGGTCCTCTTTTATCCGAACAAGCAGTGTAGGCAGGAGAGGTACTTAGAGGAAACAGGTTAGAGAAAAGGGCAGGTGGGCTGGTGGAGACATTAATTCCAAATCCAGTAAACAGAAATTAATCCAATAGTCAGTTACAATAGTCCTAAAGCAGAGTCCGAAATCCAAAAATCCAAATCCAATATTCTTTCCAAGGTCAAAAAACAAGGAGACTTACTAATGTAATGAGGGGGCAGGCAGAGGCAGAGGTCGGGTTCCACAGGCAGAGTTTAACAACGGGTTTGTGTGCAGGTTCAGGTTCAAGAAGGCTGGAGAGTACTGCACAAGGTGAGCCACAATCTGGCACTGAGGAGAGGGGCAGAGCTGGTTATATAGAGCACATGGAATAACGGACAGGTGGAAACAATCAGGCTGCTATTGAGGAGTGTAAAGCTGAGCCACAAAAATAGCTCACAGGGAGGAGGGTTACCAAAATAAAAGCTTTCACAGGAACTAAGCTGAATATGACAGAAGCAGAGACTGCCAGGTGACGTGTTCTTTTTCTTGGTTAATAAAGACTCCAATCAGCTTTTTTGTCTATTTGTCTTTTTATTCGCATAAGCCAAATTACAGAGCTCTGGGTCTGATCTGTCCCTATCGCCTACGTCTTACTCAGGGCTTACGCTGGGCGTCCAACACTGACTGTCCCTATCACACTGAATATATACCCAGGCTCAACTTCATACCACCCACTCCAGATATGGGCATAGTCCAGGATCTGAACCAATTCTCAGGCAGAGCAGTGCGTGTTGTAAGGGAGGGGCTGTTTTCTCTAGCAGAGAAGTGCGAGTTGTAAGGGAGGGGCTGTTATCACTTCTGCACTCCCATGAAGGCCACATTTCAGACTATCACATTGTTCCCTTGCACTTCATGCGGCGTCTTGAGTCTGGGTCAGGTCCTGTTTACACAATTTGTCCAGATACATTTCTTCACATTGAAACCCCATTTCATTATATACTTGATCATGTTCAAAACACATACAACACAGGGCTGCTGGTTTGGGTGAATGTTTACCTGGAGGAGTTTTAACTTTAGCTTTTAATACAGGACATTAATTTTTCCAATGATCATGCCCTAAACAGTAATTGCAGGTTTTACTGGGATCCTGCTTGGAGTGGTTACTTACTGACTCCTGTACATTAGCCTTTGGATAGGCTTGTAGACTCTTTAAGTCTTCAGTTAGTGTTATATTTAGAAGCAAGCACTCATCTGCAAGTATAGCTGCCTCAGAGGTAGTTTTTACTTTGTGCTCATTCAAGTAGTTAGCTATGCAGTCAGGAAGTCTTTAGACTGCCCTGATGGACCTCAGCTCAGTACAAGAGGCAAAACAAAGACAATAAGAGGTGGTTACAATTACAGCACAATTTGCTGTTTGTTTTAGCTACATAAAAGTAAACTACAATTTAGCCATATCATTCAATGTGTGTGGCATGTGCTACTTCTACACTGAAAAAAAGGGAGAATGGGGGTTGCTGATTTTGTAAATAAAAATAATATAGCAATGACATGTTTTAATTACGATCCTGCTCAAAACATGTTTAAATCTTGTAAAACTTGTAAAATTGTAACAGATGTAAAATCTACATGTTTTGTTCATGTTAAGAATACATAAAATAGTTACATTTTGTAGTGAAGCTCCGCCCTCCAGCCAAAGGCAGGAATTCCCCTCTCCCAACGTTAGGAGGGAAACATTCAAGCATACACAGGAGAAGAATCACAGGAGCCATCTTGGCTGCATTTTGTCTGGACCTTGAGAGCTTTGTGAAAGGTAAAACTTCTCAAATACTTTAAAAACCTGTTGGAGTTAGCGTGCAGTTATTGTAAATTAATGTTTTTGCTAACATAAAATTTTTATTCCTCTGTGCAGTTGAACACCACATACGGGCTAAATCAAGGTTAATGTTAAGGTTATCTAATGCATGATACAACTCACTAGCACTAATGTCAATCATTTTAAATGTAAAATGCCATCTATTGTTAAGTGAAAGAATATACTAAGTTTGTTACTCTTTCCACAGAGTCTGCAAGTGGAGATTGTTCAGAGCACTGTGCTGTTAGGACGTTAGATGCTGTTTAAACTGGAAAAACTGCATAAGGTAACAACTAATGACTGAATATGTATTATTACATTGCAAGGTTACACTGGCACTTTTTTGTGTGTACACAGAAATACGATAAATGTGAGCAGGCTAATGGCTTTACACATTCACAACCAGCTACGGTTTTCCTGTTAGCCGCATGTAATTTAATGTGCAGAGCTTACTGTTTCACTAAAATGTCTTTATCTGTTTCAGGAAAGGTGGAGGGCTGTCTGAGAAGTGCTGCAGAACTTTATGTCATAGATAACTAACTAAGTAAGAAAACCAACAAAACTGATTGTGTTTTGTTTTTGTGACAAATAAATAATAACCAGTGAACGTCTTTTGCTTGTATCTATAGGATGACGTTGGGCTGAAGGTCATATTTACCTCACTGTGCACCTGAGCACCTGGGGAATCAAGTGAAGAAGCATGTGGTAAGTCTACTTTTATTGATGTCATTTAGTTACAATATAGTTACTAGTCTTCGCCATACAGGTGCTCATCATACATTTATTATGAGTGAATTTATTTTAGTTGTCCAATTGAATGTAATTCTGTAAACACATTTAAAATAAATAAAATATATATTATATAATAAAATATAATCATATTATAAATTGTCTATTTTCTACGCGCAAACAGAATACTAGGTCTGCAGTTCTGTATACTTGTATAATAAGCAGGATTACAAAATAATATGTGGTATTTATAGAGCAATTTATTTGAATATGACAGTTGATAATGTTTGAGAATCTGTACTTATACAATACTGATCAAATACTTTGTCTCAGCAGGAAGAAGACAGAGCTGACTTCAAGGAATCAGTTGGAACACAACAGTAACAGGAATTTACTCTATGCAACTGTGGACTGTGTCTGTGCTTTAACCCCTCATGTTCACAAGCTTTAGATGTTTTATAACTAAAGTCCAGCGAACGTTACTGACTTTCTTAACAAGAGTTTGTGAATTTTGTGCCTTTGGTGCCTCCTGTTTTCAGATTAGTAAGTATGAAGTATGTCCAGTCCAAATATTTGTGTATATTGACTGTGCTATTTTCTAATGTCAGATTTTATTATAATGTCCTGAAAAAGTGATTTTTGTTTGTCTCAACCTTGTCACAATCCAGATTATTTGCCCCACTTGTACAATACTCTGTCTCTATATGGTTTTTTTTTATTTTGAGTCAATACAATCTTGTGGAAAAGTTATTGTTGTCTCTTTTTGTAAGGCTGTGACATGTTTATGTCACATGCACTGCAGCACTAGTGTTAGCTGTAATTGTGCAGTTTACATTGAATCAACAGAAATAAATTGCATAGGCTACAATATTTAAAGAAATTATTTAGATTTTACACAAAATAATTAAATTCACGCAATATGAAAAAGGTTGTTTTTTTGTTACTGTAACATATGTAAAATATGTGCATTTAACATGATTTGATCACATTTTATTAACATGAAATATTTACGTTTGTATTATAAAAATGATATGCGTAAGAATTATATAATTACGTTTAAAAGCCTAAACATAATTGAATTACATGCAACCGATGTACATAATTTTTTTACGTAAATCCAGCGACTTTTTTTTTTTTTAGTGTACATGCATTGTTTTAGTGCAAAAAAAACAAAATTGTACAAGAGGCAAGACAAAGACAGTAGGAGAAAGACAAGCAAGTTCTGCATGCTTTTGAATGGGAGGAACCGGCAGTTAATTAGCACCACATATCCACTGGCCCTCAGCAAACAAGGAAAACCCATGCAAAAGGAAACCACAACCATTGTTAAAGTGGCAGTTGCCTAGAAGGATACAGTTTTACCCTGTTACACCGCTGTTGTCCCTACCTAATAGGATAATATACCAATATTATAATACTTAAGTCGCTGACACTGTGAGGGCAAATCAGGTCTGCACCCACCCGACTGTGATATCTGCACTCGCGTCACGATGCTGTGAGATCTGCTTGCGCTGCTGTGAGGCAGCTCTGTTCACCTCTGACACTGTCACATTCTGTAAATAGGACCAGCCTATGTTTCAAGCATGTTTCATTACAGTGAATAACAGCTCTAACCTGTGATCAGAGTCACTCAATTCAGCAAAAAACTCATAACTGCTGAGCCTGATTACCACATAGCAATATCTCTTTGAAATGACACTGCTCACTTACTGGCAGTGGAGCTATGTTCCACGATATTCCTTCAGAGTAACAGTATGTCACCTCTGCGTCTTCATCACATGAGACAAAATGAGCGCATTCACAAGAGCAGACTTGTATTTTCATTTCATGGAACTGTGCACTCACCATAAGCCCAGCTGCAGGATAACAGGACAAAGAGCCAGGGGGGATCTCGAATAATGAGTGTACATGTATGTGGGCTCATGTCTGAGTGGTGTGTTGTGTGGAGCACTACAAAGATCTGCCATTCTCTCCACGGTAGAGTGACCTGTGTATCTTACACAAGCTATAGTTAAAAAACAAAGTCCATCATATCACTTAAAGTTCTCATAACAAGTAAGAGCATCCATCGATACAGTTCCCTTCAACTCTATGCAGAGATAAGTCATGGAGGCAAAGATGCCCAGACTTCTCTTTCCTCAGACTCTTCCTGGCACTAGGGAAATACCAAAGCAATCCCAGTGTAACCGAGGGAAGAGTGAGCTTAAAGTCCAAGTTCCCAATTTAACCACTTAACTAACTTTAGCTACTCTAAAAGTACACAGGTAATATGGATGTAAGTTGAGGTCAAAAGAGAGGCTGAAGCAAAAAGTAATGTTTAAGGGGGTTTATTACAAATACATGAAAATGCAACATTAAATAAAAATACTGTAAAATAATATAAAAAATAATCTAAATCCAGTGCTTCAGACAAATGGCTAGAAGTAGTTGAAAAGCTAAGAGCTGGCCGGCCATGGGTGCATGTGGTGAAAGGCCTCAAATGTCTAAGGGACAGAGGGCTCACAAAGCTCCGTACTACACATTCACACAAACACAATAAAAGGTAAGGATAACTAAACCATGCAAAAGTTAAGGACATGAAAAAATTCCATGACATGCAGGAGAGATGGGGCTGAAGTGAGAGACTTTATCACCAAAACCCTCTACCTCGACGGGTGACCATGCTCAGACCACTCTCTACAGAATAGAAGCACAGAGTTAAAATACAGACCAAATGAGAAAGAGTTCCAAACTAAGGCTCATTTAGGTAAACAACATAGAAACAAAGTCACAACAGGACAATAATCTGAACATTACATACCATACACTAGATCCAAACCAATTATTACACTTTAGACAAATAAATCCAAATGATAACAAAAAAAAAAGAAAAAAAAAAGAAAGAGACAATAAACAGTAGTGGCCAAACACATCTATAAACAAACCAAACAACAGTAAGAATAGAACAGTATAAATGTGAGCTTTATAACGTCTATTTAAAAATAACTTCCATAACCTACAGGCTAGCAGGCACACCGGTGGTGGACTTGCATCAAACTGGTAAACACACTGGCAGGCTCAGGGTAGCCCCCGAACAGACACACTGGGAGAGAAGCCAAGTTAGCAGGCACAAACAGCACACAGTTTCACTGTGTCTAGACCAGGCATGTCCAAAGTCTGGCCCGTGTGCCAATCACAGGCCCCGATGTAATTTTATATGGCACTTGGTCTTTTTTAAAATTTGTATTATTTATGGTCCCGCTGGCGCTCTCAAACTGTACTAAAAATCAAATAGGCTTAATGTGTATTTTTTTCATTCACCACATGATGGCAGCACTGGTCAGTATCTGTGGTTGGTGTGGCCACTAGAAAGCTTATTCTGTGAAACAACATGTCTTTGACAGAGGGAAATCCGCAGATAAATTTAATCATGGCATCAGTGGATAAAAAGAGGAAAGTTGATCGCGAAGGTCGTAAGTTCCAAGACAAATGGAAACAACAGTATTTTTTTACTGAGAGTAGCAACAACTGTATTTGCCTAATTTGTCAAGAGACTGTCGGCGTGTTTAAAGAATTCAATGTAAAAAGACATTATCAAACAAAACATGCTAATGCTTACGAAAAGCTGTCCAAACATGAACGTGTGGACAAAGTTAAACAACTGGAGGCTGTGCTTTCGACCCAACAGCGCTTTTTCTTTCGGGCTCGGGAGTCTGCATAAAATACCACCAAAGCAAGCTACGAAGTGGCTGTGTTAATAGCAAAACACGGCAAACCGCTAGCGGAGGGCGAGTTCATTAAAGACTGCGTCATGGTGGAGAACGTTTGCCCCGAGAAGAGGAGTTTGCTAATGTTTGCCTAGCTCGTAACACCGTAGCAAGGAGAATTGAGGACATTTCATCAGATCTCAAAAGACAACTGGGGGTCATGGGAGAACGTTTTGATTACTTTTCATTGGCTTGTGATGAAAGTACAGATGTATCTGACACTGCTCAGTTGTTAATATTTTTGAGAGGAGTGGATGGCGACATGAACATAACAGAGGAGCTGCTCGATCTCCAAAGCATTAAAGGACAAACAAGAGCAATGGATTTGTTTGATTGTGTTTGCTCAGCTATGGATAATATGAAACTGCCGTGGAGTAAAGTTAGCGGCATCATTACTGACGGCGCCCCGGCTATGGTTGGTGAGCGGAGCGGATTAGCGACACTCATCTGTTATAAAGTAAGAGAAAACAGAGGTAATGCTATCAAGCTTCACTGTATTATTCACCAGCAAGTACTCTGCGCAAAGCATCTCAGATTTGATCACGTTATGAAACCAGTGGTAAAGACAATTAATATAATTAGAGCAAAAGCTCTATATCACCGCCAATTTCAGCAGTTCCTTCACGACATCCAGGTTGAATACGGAGATGTGCTTTATCACACCGATGTGAGATGGCTCAGTCGGGGGACTGCATTACAGCGTTTTTTCTGTCTCAGGGACCAAATAGGACAGTTTCTGATCCAAAAGGGACAGCCAATGCAAGAACTGTTGGATTCTGTGTGGCTGGCAGATTTGGCTTTTCTGGTTGATATAATAAAGCATTTGAATGTGCTGAATGTTAGCCTTCAAGGAGAAGAAGCAGTTGTGAGCCAGTTATATGGACACATCAAGGCATTTAAAACCAAACTGCAACTTTTCCAAAGACACCTGTTGCAAACGGAGCCCAGTACCACACATTTCTCAGCATTGCGCGAGGTTATGGAAAGCCTTTCACAGGACAATATCCAAGTGCAAATGAGGAAATACGCATCCGCCATTGCGTCTCTTACTGAGGAGTTTAACGAACGCTTTCGTGATTTTGTGTCAATTGTAAAGGACATAATGCTCTTCTCTTCTCCTTTCTTCATGAACCCTGATGATGCGCCGCCTCAGCTGCAGTTGGAGCTTATTGACCTGCACTGTGATAACCTGGAGCGTAACAAACACCAGCAGCTTTCTCTTGTGGACTTTTACCGCCAGCTGGACAAAGGCAGGTTTACAGAAATACAGACATTTGCCAAAAAAATGTTGAGCTTGTTTGGCTCAACATATGTGTGTGAAAAGACCTTTTCTGTCATGAACTTGAAAAAAAATCGCTTGCGCTTAAGGTTAAGTGACGAACACTTGCGTGACATTCTGCGCATCTCATCCACTGCTCTAAAACCAGACCTGGCTCGTGTACTGCAGTCCAGAGCAGCAGCATCACCCTTCTCATTAGTGTCAGTAAGTTACTTGTTAACTGGTTCCTGAATTTAACATTTTAATTCTGTTCAAAATTTTTGACTGTTGCAATCTAAGTGTATGTTTAAATCACAATTAATAAAAAACAAACATAGTTATAAATAAGTTATAAATATGCATTGCAGGTTTATGGCATTTTCAAAAATGTGAATGTGATTTAATACAGGTATGTACCTCTAGAGATGACAAAAATTACATTATGAACAAACCTCTGAAATGTCAGAACAGGTATGTGTTTTCAATTTGGCAGCAGAGATTTACCATGATGTTTAAAATGAACCTCAGCTCTCTGTCATACTTGTTCTTTATGCTTTCTCAGTCTCTGAATGTAGAAGACTGGCTTTATAATTTAAAGAAATTGTTAATAAAATACATTTCTTTACATTTCATTCTTTAAAATTCTTCTTTCAAAATGTGCAGGCAGTTATATATGTACCGATGGTTCAGCAAATAGGGCTGTTGGCACCTGGACATACTCTGGTTATTAAATGTGGCCCTCTTAGAAAAAAGTTTGGACACCCCTGGTCTAGACCATAGAAATGAGGTGGGAGCACATACACACATAATACTAAGACAAAAATAGAACAAAACACCTTACCAGGGCAGGGCATGGCAGAGGAGAAGAATATGGCCATGATTAGAACAGCTTACCTGTGTTACCTGGCCATGCCTTATAATGAAATGCATGAGGTGGAAGCTTTGATACTGACCACTCTACACCCACTATAGTGATAGCAACACCTCTAGGACAACTGACCCTCTACACCAGGCCAGACAAGAGAAGTAGTCCCACCAATGTGTCCAGGGGCCTCCGCTTGGTGGGGCATGTACACCTCCCAGGAGTAAAAGAGGCCAGGAGTAATTCAAAAGAGAGGTCCAGGCCATAATCCATGACCACAGACCACAGAGGGAATGTTGATCCACCATTTAACTGAAAGCTTTAACTTTGGGATCAGCGCCTCAGCGTCTGTTTCACCACAAGAGACCGGTTCATGGGCCACATTACTGCTGCAACAACCCATCTGTCAGGTTAACACATTCTTCCCTAACTAGTGAACAAGACCATGAGATACTTGAACTCCTTCACTTGAGACAAGAACACCTTTTTTCCTAAACCTAATCCTGAGCTACAGGACAACGTGCACACTTACAGTCTTAAATTCATACACATTTCTTGTGTTAACCCCTAAGGCCCACTGTTTGTCATTAGGCAAGGCAAGGCAAGGCAAGTTTATTTGTATAGCACAATTCATACACAGAGCAATTCAAAGTGCTTTACAGAAGAAAAAAAAAAGGCAAATTTAAAAGTACAAAACACAATTAAAACAATAAAATCAAATTTAAAGAGTATAATTAAGAATCAATTTAAAATCAAATTAAAAGATAAGAGTGCAGATAAAACACTTTCAGTTGGCATATGCAAAGCTAAAAAGAACAGTTTTAAGTCTGGACTTGAACATTGTCCGTGTAGAGGCCTGTCTAACATCGACAGGAAGACTGTTCCAGAGTTTAGCTGCATAAATCTGAAACACTGCTTCACCGAGTTTAGTCCTGACTCTGGGCACCAGCAGAAGACCTGTCCCTGAGGTTCCTCAGAGTCCGGATGGTTCATATGGGACCCACAGGTCAGAGATGTACTTTGGTGCTAAGCCATGGAGAGACTTGGGCACAAGCAGAGCTGTTTTAAAGTCTATTCTCTGAGCAACAGTAAGCCAATGCAGAGACCTGAGGACAGGACTAATATGGTCGTACTTCCTGGTTTTGGTCAGGACCCGAGCAGCAGTGTTCAGGATGCTACTGCAGCTGTCTTACAGCTCGCTTAGTGAGTCCAGTGAGCAGACCATTACAGTAGTCTAACCTGCTGGAGATAAATGCATGAATAAGTCTCTCTAGGTCTGGTTTAGACAGTATACCTTTGATTCTGGCAATGTTTTTGAGATGGTAAAATGCTGATGATGTTACAGATTTAATGTAACTGCTGAAATTCAAGTCAGAGTCCATGATTACCCCGAGATTTCTAACCTGACTTGTAGGTTTTAGCGAAAGAGACTCGAGGTGACTACAGACACCTTGTCTTTGTTTAGCTGGAGAAAGGTGTTTCTCATCCACTCATTGATCTGTTGGATGCAGTGACAGAGTGAATCCACAGGTCCATATTCACCTGCTGTCAGTGAGATGTAAATCTGAGTGTCATCTGCATAATTGTGGTAGGATATGTTATTGCTGCTTATTAATTGGCCTAAAGGGAGCATGTAAAGATTGAACAAAAGAGGTCCCGGGATGGATCCCTGGGGCACCCCACAGGTCAGGGCCATTTGGTCTGAGACACAGTTACCGATTTCAACAAAGTACTTCCTGTCTTCAAGATAGGACTTACACCATTTAAGGGCAGTACCAGAAATGCCTACCCAGTCCTCTAATCTTTGTAACATAATCACATGGTCAACTGTATCAAAAGCAGCACTCAGATCCAGCAGAACTAAGACAGAGACTTTACCTGTGTCGGTGTTCAGGCGGATGTCCTTAGTCACCTTGATAAGAGCAGTCTCAGTGCTGTGATTGGGCCTAAAACCTGACTGAAAATCATCAAAGCAGTTGTTCCTCAGAAGAAAGTCAGTAAGTTGTTGGTATACAACTTTCTCAAGGACTTTACCGAAAAAACGGCAGGTTTGATATGGGCTGATAGTTGTTCAGTACTGTGGCATCAAGACTGCTCTTCTTTAGGAGAGGTTTGATGACAGCAGTTTTCAAGGCCCTTGGAAATGTTCCAGACTGCAGTGAGATGTTAACTAAATGAGAAAGTTGAGGTAACAAACTGCTCAGCACAGATTTTAGAAATCTAGTGGGTAACACATCAAGGCAGCATGTGGATGAACTCAGACTGGAGATGATCTCTTGAACGGTTTTGTCAGTGACAGGGGTGAAGTGTGTCAGCTCTGAGTGTCTGGATGGCTGCAGGGTTGTTATCTGTGTTGTGGAGTTTATAGCATGTTTAATACTCTGAACCTTGTCATTAAAAAATCTTGCAAACTCATTGCACTTAGATGTGGAAATGAGTTGGGGGGGTTTGTTAACCTGTTCACTGTAGCAAACAGGACATGTGCGTTGTTACAGCAGTTTGTAATGATTTCAGAAAAATACCTTTCCCTTGTTCTATGCAGAATTTGATTGAAAACATTCAACATTTTTCTGTATATGTCATAATGAACCTGGAGCTTTGACCATTTTTGTTCGGCCCTTTTCTGTGCCCTGACCGAGTCCACATTTCTCCATGGCACCTTCTGCCTATTTCTAACCATTTTAACCTTAATAGGTGCAATGGTGTCCAGAACATTTACAACATTAGAAGTATAGGAGTCCAACAACTGATCAACATTAGAACATGAGGTATTTTCAAACCTAATTATTCCCATAAACAGAGTCCCGGGCTATCATTTATGTGTCTCCTCTGGACAACTGCAGGACCAGCAGCTGGTTTGGGAATAACAGACAGGTCAAAGAAGACACAAAAATGATCAGATAAAGCAACATCAGCCACAGTAACATTTGAAATATGAACACCTTTAGTAATGAGCAGGTCCAGAGTGTGGCCTCTGGTGTGGGTGGGCTCACTCACTGCTGAGTAAGGCCAAAGGTTTCAAGGACAGCACAAAGTTCTTTAGCATTTCTGTCACAGACATTATCCACATGTACATTAAAATCACCTGTAATGACTATACAGTCAAAGTCTGTGCAGACAACTGAAAGCATCTAAGTAAAATCATCAATAAAACTCTGACAGTGTTGGGGTGGCTTGTATATGACTATAAAGATTATGGATGGAGATACTTTAAGCTCCATTTTGAAAGATACATACTCAAATGATGGAAACACCCCAAATAAGGCACACACACCACCTCCCTTTTTGTTTTCCCGTGTTTCTGATACAAAAGTGAAGTTAGGTGGAGTGGATTCAATAAGATCTGCTTTAACCGTCTTGCTGTCTAACCATGTCTCTGTTAAAAACATAAAATCCATGTTATAAGAGGAGATAAAATTATTGATAAAAAATGATTTGGTGCATAAAGATCTGACATTGAGCATTGCAAGTTTCATATCTGTCTGAGTAGAACCTGACATCTGCTTACAGGGAACTTGAATTAGATTTCTCTGATTGGACTGTCTAACTGTCCCTCTCTTATCTAATTGAAGACATTTGACAGTAGCTATAGCACTATGGGAGAAAGCTCTCTCCCAGGGCCTCAGGTTGATAAGTTCTTTATCATGACTAAAAGTCCTGGAACAGCAGAGGCACTGGGTGTCCTAGTCGCTGATAGTGTTGGTGGTGACACCTGGAGGGGTGTGATTGGGAGGAACGGCCTCCCTGATCTGAACCCGAGCGGTGTTTTGTTATTGGACTTCTGTGCTAGTCACGGATTGTCCATAACGAACACCATGTTCAAGCACAAGGGTGTCCATCAGTGCACGTGGCACCAGGACACCCTAGGCCGGAGGTCGATGATCGACTTTGTAGTCGTGTCATCTGACCTTCGGCCGTGTGTCTTGGACACTCGGGTGAAGAGAGGGGCTGAGCTGTCAACTGATCACCACCTGGTGGTGAGTTGGATCCGCTGGCGGAGGAGGAGGCCGGACAGACTCGGCAGGACCCAAACGTATTGTGAGGGTCTGTTGGGAACGTCTGGCTGAGCCTCCTGTCAGAGGGGTCTTCAACTCCCACCTCCAGGAGAGCTTCAACCAGATCTCAGGGGAGGTTGGATACATTGAGTTCGAGTGGACCATGTTCTCCACCTCTATTGTCAATGCAGCTGTCAGGAGCTGTGGCCGTAAGGTCTCAGGTGCCTGTCGTGGCGGCAACCCCCGAACCCGGTGGTGGACACCGGAAGTAAGGGATGCCGTCATGCTGAAGAAGGAGTCCTATCGAGCCTGGCTGGCTTGTGGGACTCCCGAGGCAGCCGACGGGTACCGGCAGGCCAAGCGTGCTGCGGCCCGGGCGGTTGTGGAGGCAAAAACTCGGGTCTGGGAGGAGTTCGGGGAGGCCATGGAGGAGGACTATCCATCGGCCTCAAAGAGATTCTGGCAAACCGTCCGCCGCCTCAGGAGGGGGAAGCAGTTCTTCACCAACACTGTTTACAGTGAGGGTGGGGAGCTGTTGACCTCGACTGGGGATGTTGTCGGGTGGTGGAAGGAATACTTTGAGGATCTCCTCAATCCCAGCGACACGTCTTCCGTTGAGGAAGCAGAGGCTGGGGACTCAGAGGAGGATTCATCCATCACCCAAGCTGAAGTCACTGAGGTGGTTAAAAAGCTCCTCGGTGGCAAGGCATCGGGTGTGGATGAGATTCGCCCCGAGTACCTCAAGTCTCTGGATGTTGTGGGGCTGTCGTGGCTGACACATCTCTGCAACATCGCGTGGCGGTCGGGGACAGTGCCTCTGGACTGTCAGACCGGGGTGGTTGTCCCTCTTTTCAAGAAGGGGGACCGGAGAGTGTGTTCCAACTACAGGGGGATCACACTCCTCAGCCTCCCCGGGAAAGTCTATTCCAGGGTACTGGAGAGGAGAATTTGGCCGATAGTCGAACCTCGTATTCAGGAGGAACAATGCGGTTTTCGTCCTGGCCGTGGAACAGTGGACCAGCTCTACACCCTCTATCGGGTGCTCGAGGGTTCATGGGAGTTCGCCCAACCAGTCCACATGTGCTTTGTGGACCTGGAGAAGGCGTTCGACCGTGTCCCTCGTAGTGTCCTTTGGGGGGTGCTCTGGGAGTACAGGGCCCGAGGCTCTTTGCTAAGGGCTGTCCGGTCCCTGTATGATCGGAGCAGGAGTTTGGTTCGCATTGCCGGTTGTAAGTCGGACCTGTTTCCGGTGCATGTTGGACTCCGGCAGGGCTGTCCTTTGTCACCGGTTCTGTTCATAATTTTTATGGACAGAATTTTTAGGTGCAGCCAGGGGCCGGAGGGTGTCAGGTTTGGGGTCCACAGGATTTCATCTCTGCTTTTTGCGGATGATGTTGTCCTGTTGGCTTCATCAGGCCAGGACCTTCAGTGTGCACTGGGGCGGTTTGCAGCCGAATGTGAAGCGGCTGGGATGAGAATCAGCACCTCCAAGTCCGAGGCCATGGTTCTCGACCAGAAAAGGGTCGTTGCCCTCTCCAGGTTGGAGGAGAGTTCCTGCCTCAAGTGGAGGAGTTTAAGTATCTCGGGGTCTTGTTCACGAGTGAGGGAAGGATGGAGCGTGAGATCGACAGACGGATCGGTGCAGCGTCTGCAGTAATGCGGTCGTTGTATCGGTCTGTTGTGGTGAAGAAAGAGCTGAGTCGAAAGGCGAAGCTCTCGATTTACCGGTCGATCTACGTTCCTACTCTCACCTATGGTCATGAGATTTGGGTCATGACCGAAAGGACAAGATCCCGGATACAAGCGGCCGAAATGAGTTTCCTCCGCAGGGTGGCTGGGCGCTCCCTTAGAGATAGGGTGAGGAGCTCGGTTACCCGGGAGGAGCTCGGAGTAGAGCCGCTGCTCCTCCACATCGAGAGGAGCCAGCTGAGGTGGCTTGGGCATCTGTTCTGGATGCCTCCCAGACGCCTCCCTGGGGAGGTTTTCCGGGCATGTCCCACCGGGAGGAGGCCCCAGGGAAGACCTAGGACACGCTGGAGGGACTATGTCTCTCGGCTGGCCTGGGAACGCCTTGGGGTTCCTCCTGAGGAGCTGGAGGAAGTGTCCGGGGAGAGGGATGTCTGGGTGTCCCTGCTTAGACTGCTGCCTCCACTGACCCGGCCCCGGATAAAGTGGAAGAAGATGGATGGATGGATGGAATAAAACATACATCCATTAATATCGGTGCACAGAAACTCAAGCATATACTGCAGATACATCCATATATATGGACAACCTGTCCACATATGAACACATGCAAATAGACTGAACCTCATTTTAGCCTTCTGTTTCTTTGTGCTCGCTGTTCGTTGAGCAATTTAATTGACCGAGTGTTTAAAACGATTGTGTTTACACAGAGGAACCCTAAACCTCCTCCCTGTGTTCATTGGCACATATTCTGAGGCAAGCACATGTGATGTGCCAGACAAAATGTTTTCAGCCTGCTTGATGGTTGCCTGCTCAAACAGATGCTGTGGGGTGAGTGGGACTGAGATACCCATAATTTTGCCTGCCGTCTTCACCAAGCTGAGGATTTGAGTCTTAGATTTGACTGTGAGGTTTCCAAACCAGCTGGTAATGCCGTACCTGAGTATGGACTCTATGGCTGCCCTGTAAAAAATTTGCATGATGTTTTTGCAGACACCAAACAGTCGCAGACATCTAAGAAAGTGGAGGAGCTGGTGAACTTTGGCACAAACACTTGCCACATGTGTATGCCAGCTAATGTCACTATCAATATGCACTCCTAAATATTTAAAGGAGGAGACCTGTTCGATGTTGTTACCATGTATAACAACAAGACTCCGGTCTCCAACTGATCTGGAGTCTAGGACCATCTCAACAGTTTTTGATGTATTAATCTGGAGTTTGTGGGAGTCACACCAGTCTACAAACCTGTCCACCGCAACCTTGTGACCACCCGAATTGTCCATAAGCAGACTGAGCATAACTATGTCATCTGAAAATTTTATGACATACTGATCAGGATGAGAGCTGGTGCAGTCATTAGTGTACAGCATAAAAAGAAATGGCAAGCTGACACACCCATAAATATACCGTCACTTTTATTTCTGTTGAAAACCCACATTAACATATGAAAAAACTCCTATTATTCTACCTGGTACAGGCTTTTGTCTGTTGAAGTTTAACTGTTTTACAAAACTGGAAAAAACTAGATTCCTAACAGTGAGGTGCCTAAATGTTGTGATCTGTGGTTATCAATATGTATAGATTATATTCACTGTATATAAAACCATCTGTATCTGGCCTTTTATAAAATTGACTTAACTTGTTCTTGCTTTAGTGGACATGTAGTATGGACACAGTCCTCTGCTGCTGCCTGAGGGAGAGGTGTGAGTGGACTGATGTGAGAACTGATGTGAGGTGTGAGTGATGGGTAGAAGGGCCCATAGTCTGGGACATTACAGAGCAATACATGAACAATAGAAGGCCATGAGCTTCCACTGACTCTGTTGTGGAATTGTGTGCCTTTTTAAAATGTTAAAGTTACAAGAGAATTAAAGACTGAGATCATTTCAGAACACATTGATTTACACATCAAAGCCTTCCTCCACCAATATTCTAAGAGTCAAGACATTTTGTGCTGACTTTTTGGGTCTTTGTGGGTTAAAATAATTTTGAAAAATTGTGTTGCACATGATATGTTACTATTATCATATCACGTATGTGGCATGAAATCTTCCCAAGACTGACCACAGAGCTGCTCAGGCATAGAGACAAACAGTGGAACTCACCTGTGATGCTATTTCACGTTAATGCTAGCATCTTCATTCATTCATTCATTTTCTACCGCTTATTCCCGTTAGGGGTCAGCGGGTGACTGGAGCCTATCCCAGTAACTTTGGGCTGTAGGCGGGGTACACCCTGGACAGGGGCCAGCTTGTCGCAGGGCTGACACAGAGACAAACATTCACTCTCACATTCATTCCCTAGGGTCAATTTAGAGTCACCAATTCACCTAACACATGCATGTCTTTGGACGGTGGGAGGAAGCCGGAGTGCCCAGAGAGAACCCACGGTAACACGGGGAGGACATGCAGAGAGTTCGTGTGATGGTGTGTATTGGTCCGCCCACGACCTCCTTGCTGGGAGGCGAGAACGCTAACCGCTCTGCCACCGTGCACCCCATCTAGTTTGTGATATTTAGTTCTTACAGTTCTTGACCCCAGCTAGCATTTGACTAATCCTGCTGATTTACCTGAAAGTTACCATGATGTAGCTCTTAGCTATTATGCAGGGGTGGGTTAAGGTTAAGTGCATTTCAATGTTTGTAAGAAAACAAGGTTTAGTAATTAGGGTTAGGATGGGCTGTGGTCATATTTTTAAGCTTTCATCACATATTCATTGTGTTTAACTCACAAATGGTCAGTGACTGAGATAACATTTGGTGTTTAGTGGCAATAAAAAACATACATTTGTAGTTGTAATGTCTTATATTTATGTTATGTGTAGTTTTTGCTGTTTACTGACTAATCTTAAGCACTCTTGTCTTTTTTGACCACTCTCCTACTCACAGCAAAGTCCTGATACATATAACATGTTAAACATGATGCAGACACACAGTTATGCAGAAATGTGGCACTTACAGAGTAGGCAGTTTTTTGTGGGAAAGTACACATTTTCTAGTGTTTTTCCAGCTATAATTGGTGGACTGTACCATTTTGTGCATTGTTCTGGCACTTATAAAGCACACAGTTTGCTTTGTCACAGATTTTCAAATGGAAGAGACTGGTCCTGCAGGTTTGTCATGGCATGGTCTGATGTCCCCTGCAGCGGTCATCAATGCAATTTGAGATTTTTTTGTACCTCATGGTTTGAATCTTATTTTTATGGGTGGAACAATCACAGCCAGAGTAATCAATCAAAGAAAGGAAGGGCAGGACATAAGAATACACGATATTAGCAACTAACAATATATTTATAATGAATAGAGACAGCAGTAGAAGCCAGTTGTACAAACTTGTGGAAAAAGTTGGTTTGTTTGAATGTGGTTGTTATGGACATCAATGGGACTTTACTGTTGTTAAAATGGAAACAGGATGAAGAAAAAAATACCACAGAGAACTGAACTTCTGCAGAACCAGCAGGTGATGAAGGAAAGCACTAAATGCCATTAATCAGGTCAAAAAGGTTATTAAATTCACTCTGTATAAGCCGGCGCCATCTTGGTTATTTCTGATAGGAGATTCTCTTCCCCATTTGTAAGATGCAGATAAATGGCTGTGATAGGTCGGGTCCAAATCAACAGAGTTTAAACAGATCGGCATCAGTATATATATATATATATATATATATATATATATATATATATATATATATATATATATATATATATATATATATATACGTAGTATAGATTGATGGCTCCTCAGTACCTTGGAATAGAAGATGTGCTTCAGAAGTTCTGCATTCAGGTGTGAGAACACACCACCTACGTGCACTATGGACGTAGGTAATGGGACTCCCACCTCACGTCCTCAAACAGATCTATCTGACTTTCATCAGACCTGTTCTGGAGTATGCCAGCCCAGTGTGGAGTGGGCTGACAAAAGGCCTCTCAGAAGAATTAGAACGTGTGCAAAAAAGATGTTGTAGGATAACTGGCATCTCACCTTCTTTCCTTCCATCCCTGTGTGAGAGGCGGGATGAGGCCTCACTGCACACCCTCACTAATGTCCTGAAAGACAGTTCCTCTCCTCTGCACACCTTTATAACTCAGGCCCCCTCTACTGGATATGTGCTGAGACACCAAAGGCAATTTTAGCAAACAAGAGCAAGACAAAAAGACATGAAATGTCTTTTATTCCTTGTGCTCTTAGACTGTTTTATAGGTGACTTTTTGGTAAAATGTATAATGATTTACTGTTTTACTGATGTTTTTGTTATGTTTTTATTATTTATGATGTTGTGATTGCATTTCAGATTTCACACTGTATTTTGTCTCCTACCATGTCAATCTTTTTAATAAATCTAAATCTATATTTTATATTCCCAGAGCAATTGAAAAACATTGTAAACACTGACCTTGGTCAGGTGGAGTCATACAGTAATATCAGCTCTGCTAATCACACTAAATACTACTACACACGTTTTACTCAGCATTATGGTTTCCACAGATGAAGTGGAGAAGAGACACACCGTTTTGTTCAACTGTGTCTGTTTTCTTTTTGTTATGTCTTACAACAAAAGCCTGTAGTGTTCTAGTCCATCTAGTCCACTAGTTTACAGTATGAGCTGTTAATGCAGCATAACTCCACCAAACATCCTCACTGTTAACCTAATGTTAATCCAGTCTGAAGTTGTTTATTCCTCTGTTCTTTTCTCAAATGTGCGCTAATAAGTCATTGCCAAGTCATTGCTGTGTTACGTTTACCTTGATTCAGACATTATAACCCTCAGTTTGAACCTTCAGGAGAAGAGCATGTAAACTCATTTACATCTAGCCAACATTAATGTTTAGAAATATAGTAGGCTTAATTTTCAAATATGTTTAATGTATCTCTACTGGGAGTAAAACACTTTTTACTTTGAAAGCTCCAGTACAACAGCTCTCCCTTTGGTGGCAGCAGCAGGTACTACTTCAGCTTCTCGTGAAGCATAAAATTTTCGAGTCAAAAATAATGTTCTTCTTGTTATCGCTGGTTAGGCGTTGTACAGATGTTTTAGACTGGCTTTGAACCCATCACCCTTTTAGAGGCTTTCAATACTCTAGACTTTTAATGAAGACAAATGCAGGTCATTTGGAATCTGATATAATAAATATACACCAGAATTATTTAAGTTATGTGTTGATATTTGACCTTAGATTTAAATATTTAAACCCAAATAAATCAAAAATAATAAACATATAGGGTTTGTATTCATTAAAAAGAAATGTATTCTTTTCTTTGAGGTGTTCCATTTCAAGTGCTTGCACATAAATAAAATCCAGACACATTTTAGTAATAAAAGGAAGACAAGTGCATGTAGAGATGCTACTTCCTCTCCAAGAAAATCAGAACAAAAGCTAAGTCAGTCCTGGTGTTATCCTTAAGTCCATCCTCCTAGTCCATACCTCTGAGTACAGTCCGGAGTTTTTATACTAGGAATTGAGAAATGGCCTAGGACTTCATTGTAAGAGCACCGTTGTAACAGCCTTAGTAAAATCAAGTGGTTCAGAGTGTAATCTACAAAAACAAAACAAAAAGGAGAAAAAAAAGGAAAACAAAACAATAAAACTGGTTCCCTTGGAACTGGATTGACATTGCATGGTCTCAGTAGCGCCCATGCCAGGGACAGGGTGATATGAGGTTAGTCAAATCTGTGTAGTGACAGCAACTGGGAACATAGAAACAGCTCCAAATGATACTTTTAATTACTGAATGGAACAGAAACAGAATGTCAGGCTGAGATATTACGCTGTGTGGTGGTGCCTGGTGCCTTTCTGCAGACAATGGGGCTGTTCAAAACAGGACATATCCGTTTATACAAAGATCTGTATAGGATAGGGTCTTGTCATACCAAAACAATTAGATGCTAACTGTGAAAGTGAGGAAGCTGCAGACAGTGGAACGGTTGCTGATGTGTTTGCTGCACTGGGACAGTGTGATGTCCCTGAGGAGATAGTGTTTGTCTGGTCCTTGCCGGCTCGGTCACAACTTGTTTGGTGTTCTCTCAGATCCAGCTTTAAACGTGACAGCCAAATCCCAGCATTTACTGCTTTAATGTGCTATAAAAATGCACCTCCATGTTCGGCACACATGTAGTGTACGATGTGTCACACAGCAGAGCGGAGGCGAGAGTGTGTGAAAACACATCTGGACAGCTGATAATTAGAAAAGTGACAAACCTGCAGAACAAGTAGGCCTATGACTTTGTACAGTGAGACATTCAGTCCATAGAGGGGACAATCAGCTAAAACATCCTACACAGGCCTACACCAATTCAACTGTAGACAAATTTACAAACACACACACAAACACACACACACACAAACAAACAAACAAAAAAACATGAAGTATTTGTATATTTTGATGTAACACCCAGTGAATCCTAACCAAACAGATAATGTGCTCCAGCCCCCCCTCTGGTTGAAATCATGCCTGTATCTCATATATCTCATAATTATTAAATACTTTATAGTGTAAATTATCTCATGATGACAAGATACTATCTCATAATTATTGACACTTTAACTCCATCACAGTTGGCCAACATTAAACTCGGAGGTTGGAAATCAGACCATGGAGTGACGTTATCTCCGAGTTGTCCCATTTCAATTGTTAAGTCTGAAACAATATGACAATATTGTCAAACACAAAGAAATTCACAGTAAAGATAATAAAATCAAAATAGGACATATGAACTAAATTAATTCAACTGTATTGTTTGTAATTGCAGATGCCCCACAGGAGCATGTACACATATAGAGAGTAGAGGCACCACACTGTTCACCTGACAGAAGTTGGACTGTAGAGGACCACATGTTCACAGACAGAAGTTGGACTGTAGAGGACCACATGTTCACAGACAGAAGTTGGACTGTAGAGGACCACATGTTCACAGACAGAAGTTGGACTGTAGTGGACCACATGTTCACAGACAGAAGTTGGACTGTAGAGGACCACACGTTCACAGACAGAAGTTGGACTGTAGTGGACCACATGTTCACAGACAGAAGTTGGACTGTAGTGGACCACATGTTCACAGACAGAAGTTGGACTGTAGAGGACCACATGTTCACAGACAGAGGTTGGACTGTAGTGGACCACATGTTCACAGACAGAAGTTGGACTGTAGAGGACCACATGTTCACAGACAGAGGTTGGACTGTAGTGGACCACATGTTCACAGACAGAAGTTGGACTGTAGTGGACCACACGTTCACCGACAGAAGTTGGACTGTAGTGGACCACATGTTCACAGACAGAAGTTGGACTGTAGAGGACCACATGTTCACAGACAGAGGTTGGACTGTAGTGGACCACATGTTCACAGACAGAAGTTGGACTGTAGAGGACCACATGTTCACAGACAGAGGTTGGACTGTAGTGGACCACATGTTCACAGACAGAAGTTGGACTGTAGAGGACCACATGTTCACAGACAGAGGTTGGACTGTAGTGGACCACATGTTCACAGACAGAAGTTGGACTGTAGAGGACCACATGTTCACAGACAGAGGTTGGACTGTAGTGGACCACATGTTCACAGACAGAAGTTGGACTGTAGTGGACCACATGTTCACCGACAGAAGTTGGACTGTAGAGGACCACATGTTCACAGACAGAGGTTGGACTGTAGTGGACCACATGTTCACAGACAGAAGTTGGACTGTAGTGGACCACATGTTCACAGACAGAAGTTGGACTGTAGTGGACCACATGTTCACAGACAGAAGTTGGACTGTAGTGGACCACATGTTCACAGACAGAAGTTGGACTGTAGTGGACCACACGTTCACAGACAGAAGTTGGACTGTAGAGGACCACATGTTCACAGACAGAGGTTGGACTGTAGATGGACCACATGTTCACAGACAGAGGTTGGACTGTAGAGGACCACATGTTCACAGACAGAGGTTGGACTGTAGAGGACCACATGTTCACAGACAGAAGTTGGACTGTAGAGGACCACATGTTCACAGACAGAAGTTGGACTGTAGAGGAACCACATGTTGACAGACAGGTCGTAGTAGTGGTGGGACAACAATAACAATAGTGGACAACTCTTTGGAAAATAACACAAGCATTATAAATATTATATTAGTTACTGTAAATTTGTTGCTTGTTTATGGAATGTAGGGTGCAGCCATTATGGAATTTCAAACACTCTTCTTTTGGTATGTGCTGGTGTCTACACCACACATTCTTCTTCTGTTCCAATCTGATGTTTGCAGCTCACGCGCTGGTGTGTGCTGGTGTCTGCAGCTCATGTTCTTCTTCTGGTGCAAGTTATTCTGGTGTTGGCATCTCATGTTCTTCTCCTGGTGCAAGGTTTTCTGATATCTACTGCTCATACTCTACTGGTGCATGTTTTTCTGGTGTCTGTGGCTCATGTTCTTCTTCTGTTTTTTTATTTATTTATTTTTTATTTAACCTTTATTTAACCAGGAAAGTCCCACTGAGATTAAAAACATTTTTTTGGACTAGAAAGTCCTGGCCAAGAGGCAGCAGCAAATACAAAATACATCTACATAATTTCACAGTGACAAGATAACAGGAAGAGACAAACTGATTTTGAAAAACATGTGCATGCTGTGGAGTTGATCTCTAGAACTCTCAGTTTAGATTTAAAAGCATTCAAGAAAATCAACTCAGATAAGTTCCAGTCTTTCTACAACGCATTCCATGCATAAGATGCAAAGTAGACAAAAGCCTTTTTGCCCAGTTCAGTGCGAGCAAATGGAACAGAGAGCAACACATGATCTTGTAAACAAAGAGAATAAGAATCAGCTCTTCTCTGTGACAGTAAGGTACAGATGTAGGTCCGGCAGTAGTCCAAGCATTTCCTTACAAAAGGAAAATGTACCAATGACTCGTCCTTTGAGTGGCCAGGGCAGGCCATCCCACTCGAGAGTACAACTCACAGTGATGTATCATTGCTTTACATATAGTAATGAACCTCAGAGAAGCATGATAAACAGTGTCAACCATTTGAAGACATTGAGCTGAATCATTCATATAAAACAGATCTCCATAATCCAACACAGATAAGAAAGTCACAGCAACAAGTCGCTTTTTTACTTCAAACAAAAAACACAGCTTCACAGCTATTTCAAATATAAAAACCCAATTTTAGTCTCAGTTTCTTGGCAAGATTCTCCACATGTGGTTTAAAAGCGAGGGAGCCATCAATTAATACACCCAGGCGCGTAATTTCCAGGGGGGTTAGGGGGGGTTATGACCCCCCCAAAAATCAGGTTGAGCCAATCTAACCCCCCCAATAATTACATCATTGCAATGAATGCAAATATAAATTATCTTGCATGAATACCTTATCGATTTTCTGTATTCATTCCTCCCCGTGCAGAATACTTGGTACGGCCCAGTCCACTGTCTCTCCTGAGCATTCGCTGCTTGCTGTGTGTGGCTCAGTCTCTGGTGTTGTAGCGGTGATAGTTGGCTGTCTCTAACCTGTGCTATTATGAAAAGAGCACCAAAGAGCCAGTCAGCAGTTTTACAGAGTTGGTCAACACCAGCCCCAACGATAAAGAAAAAAAGTACTGCCCAAGAGGAGGTAAACAGTCGTATTGTGTCGTTAGCTGATGATTTAACTAAATTGCCAGTGTGAGGTAAAGCTAAGGAGGCTGCCACTGGAATATGTGCTGTGTGCAGAACTAATATCAATTTACCACTGAATGCTAATTTAAGTAAGTGGGGAGATGGCATTATTTACTAATCAGCCTTGCTGTTGTGCTAACACTGACACTGACACTAGCCTAGTACATAGCTGAAGCTAAGTAAATCACAGTATCAATGTAAGTATCATAATGATGCATTTCAAATACTAGAAACGCCAAATTAGCATACTCCTTTTACAAAAGTACATGATTCAATGCGTAAAAAAAAAAAAAAAAAAGGCAGCGAGTTTAACCCCCCCCCCCCCCCCCCCCCAATATTGCACCCCAAGTTACGCCCTTGAATACACCAAGGTATTTACACTCATGAACTACCTCTATGTTCTTTCCCTCAAGAGTGGACACTGTGGGGATTGTATGAGGCATCTTCTTACAATTAGAAAATAACATAAGCTTGGTAAATTCAGCAGTGAGAACTAATTTTAGTTGAAGTAAAGTGATGCGCAATATTGTTTCTTGTCAAGAGCAACAATGATATCATTTATCACCTTCATTGCAGCTGTGATGGTGCTGTGTTTTTTTCTGAAGCCTAACTGATATTTTGACAGGATTGCATTGCAGAATAATGTCTCTTAATTGCTCACAAGAGATTCAGGTGTCTGCAGCTCATGTTCTTCTCCTGGTGCATGTTTTTCTGGTGTCTGCAGCTCACTGTCTTCTTCTGGTGCATGCTGGTGTCTGTGGCTCACGCTCTTCAGAAGCATGCTGGTGTCTGTAATATTCTTCTTCTGGGCTTACCTCTGTGTTTGTAGAAGCGTGTGGGGTAATGGCTCCTGTTAGTGGGCAAAGATTTATATCCATTCATATCATTGTTTCAAACTTGGGGTTGTTGGGGTTAGACCAACTTTCCGAGTTGGAATTACAACCTTGAGAGTGTTCCAATTGACATTTACATCTCTGAACTTAAAAACCCTGACTTTGAGGACAAGTGATGAAATGCAGCATCATTCTCATACACCTATCTGCACGTTGGTGACCTCAACATTATTATGTCTATTGAACAGTGATGTGGGACAGACAAATGACATTTGAAGCATACAGACAAAAAAGATGACCCACCCTTATCTACAAGTGTGTTACCATGACAACAGCCCTAAAGTGTAGCCTAATTAAATTGAAATGGAGTAAAAACATTTTGTATAGATGGATGAACAGCTACACACATCCAGCAGATCATGTGGAGCATGTCTTCTGTTGAAGGTGTGACCTCCCTGACCTGAAGCCTGTGTATATTTTTCGGCTATCAATCTCTTGTAGTTTTTAAAGGAAGGACTCCTCAGTAACCCAATAGTCTATAATCTAGACCCATGTCCACAAAGGCTTTAATATAGGCCTACATTTTAGTGGTGTAACTTACCCCATGTGGTTTTAATTTTGTTTTTGACCACAACAAATGTGTTTCAGTTTAATTCATTCTCGGAGGCCAGGGACTAATTCATTTGTGTGAACAAATCAATGGCGCAATTTAGGTTTGACAGCGGACAGTGAAGGAGGCGTTGAAATTAAAGCGCTGTGATTTAACGCTGTGCATCGTGGGAATAAGACTCGTGACAGTGTCGTTGTGATGTTCTGATCCGGACTGGGCTCTGGTTGGATGTATGTCCCGCCTCTTTCGCTGCGTGTGTCTTTTACGCGCGTAGACGACACACGGTGAGGAGGAGCGAGCACAGCCGTGTGTTGGTCTGTGTGGATCAGCAGCCAGTGACTGTCAGCGCTCAGCACCGCTCAGCACCGCTCCACACCGGCCCCACGCCGCTCCGCACAGCTCCGTACAGCTCCATACAGCAAATGCCTCTCTCTTCCCCGCGCATACGGACATTACCTCCGCACATGAAACGGCCAAAGTCATGGCGCTCAAAGCTGTTGGCTGACTTATACGGAGAATTTCATGGATCTGTATGAAGAAAAGTTTTTTTTTTTTCATTGATGACGCGTTAAAAGGAACGGCCGAGAGAAGGCAGCGGGAGCACGGCGCTTCACTCACCTCCATTCTTTGGACATCCACTGTGGAAGGTATGGGCTTTTGCTTTGCTTCAGTCAGCTGCAGACAGAGGCTGACTAGGTAGCGTCTTTTGATTTTAAAGACAACCTTAGACACAGCCTTGTTTCTGCTCCGTTTGTCAGTGCGCTGTGACGCAATAGAAATTCCTCAAATTTTATTATTGCATTAATGCTAATTTTTTATGGAGAAAAACACGATGTCGGCACCATCTCAGCCCAGGAGGGCTTGATATAGGAATGTGACTGTAGATGGTTAGGGGTACATATATATGTAGCCTACACAATGTTGAGATTTTATAGCTGAAAATGAAGCGTGAAATGGATAGTCGTGAACATGTCCCGAGCAGCAGAGGTCACAGGTCTGGACCCCAGACCTTCTGTAGTCTATAGGTTTCTCTTGGAGCTGTTGGCAGGGGCTTATGGTGGCCTGTGTTTTGGGACAGCATTTGTGAGCCCCGTTTGACTCTAAATGGTTGATTAAATGACAAAATTTTCAAACCCTATTACCCTGATCATACACTTTAGCTATGCTTTTCAAATTCAGTAATACTGAGTGTAAATCTTACATTCAAGAAAATATGTCATAAAAAATAAGCCATGTAAATTTAAAGTACACTTCATAGAGCACTTGTTACTAGTTTATCATCAGAGACATGCACAAACATTACAATATAAACATCTGAAAACGGTTCTTAATGTTCTTAAAGGTTTCCGTCCCCACCACACAGCTCTAAATAAAGTCTATTCTCAGTCACTCTGCTCATCACATGTATTTATTTTGCTTTACCCGTTCTATGATTTAGATAAGCTGTTAGATATTCATAGCTTTGTCACAAGTTGCTTGTCTTTGTGGTAGCCTAAGTGTGAAGTGTCAATGACATTAATGATTTGTGTAGCCTATGTAAATGAGTCTGTGGGCCGTACACGTATGCACTGAGGAAAGGTCAGCATGCATTCACCACACGATCAGAGTTAAAGATAAGCAGAGGGAGAGGCTCCCACCAACACCCTCACAGCTAACTCTAGCTCTTCTGAGATTTGATTGATTTCATCAGCACATTCTTCACAGAGGAAAGTAATTCCCCGATGAATACTGTGAGTCTCAGGATTTACACGGAGATAACACTCTTCTTATGGTCCGTGATGGTGTCTGCAGCTCACGCTCTTCTTATGGTCCGTGATGGTGTCTGCAGCTCACGCTCTTCTTCTGGTGTCTACTGGTGTCTGTGGCTGCTGCTCTTCTTCTGGTGATTCATATCCATAACCAGGAGCTCTGTATATATCTGTAAACTGAAGTCCATAATCTGTATACACCAAAATGACACATCCCCATCGAAGCGGTGGCAACGTCATCTCTCCAAACGTGACTTTCACAGACACTGTTATGCTCCACTGACTGCAACAGTGAAAATCCCTGGAATAAAAATATTTACACAGTAGGCTGACAACAATGCATTGTATATTGGTTTTTATCAGATTTTTTTTTTTTTTTTGTATTTGTTACCAGATTCTTAAAACATAGATAATTTAATCACCTTATCAGTGATTACCATATCTCTAACCATGCCTCTTTATTTTTTTTCAGATTAAATTATATGTTTTGTAGTTTATCAGAAAATGTCTCTTATTGTTTCTTGTTGGCTCTATAAATGCTCAGCACTCAGTACATAGTTTGAGAGTGTTGGAGCAGTGTGGTGAGACTGAAGTGAGCTGAGGCTGTGAGACCAAAGCACAGTCTGACCGATAACTTCATCATTCAGCTGCCATCCGTCCATTTGTCTGGGACGATACTGAGGGTGAAGGGGCAGGAGCGAGCAGGCAGAGGTGTGTGTATCAGCTCTGATGGGACAGGAGCGGGTTAGAGGACAGACATAGCTGGTACCGGGGTCACGCGTCAGTGCACTGCCAGCCTTTTAAAGGGACAAAAAAAATCACACCTCTGTGTCACTCAACCCACTACTTATATGTCCTATGTTACGAGAGACAGGCACAAATATTATAATGCAAGAAGTACTTAGACAAATACAGCTGCACATGCACAGTCATACACCACCTACAACACCCTCTGCATACTCAGTAAACACTCCAGCCCAAGAGAAAGAAGGTCGCATGATTATAAGATCCAAACGATTTGTCTCTGTGCGAAAACCTGAACCTGTGTGCACGGTGGACAGGACTGGGCAGCGCTCTGTCTCACAGTGAGACACTGCTACAGGCCCATCTGTGGCATGTCCTTTTCCCATAGAAAAAAAATCCCTCAGTTTTAGAGAGGAATTTATGGCTCCCTTTAATGGGTGTAACTAGACCAATTTTATGGGGGCTGGTAGGTTTTAGCAACCCAGGATGGGTCAGTTTGGGGGTATTTCCACTTCCCAAAGCATTCCAAAATGTTCCCAAAAAGTGGTCCAAATGGTTCTACTTGTGGCACTCTTCTCCGATGGGATCCAGCTTGGTTAAGCAGTCTAGAACGGTTAGGGGTAGATGGAGCAAACACACCCCCAAGCATCAATTGGCAAGCCATTATGCGTCAGATGATGTGCACCGAAATACACACACATACTCATATACAGCAGCACTTTTAAATGTCCACAGCAAAAATAATACAGAGAGACTGAATTTAAATATGGCATCTGTGCGATTTGTTCAGCCCTGGACCAATGAGGAAGTACAGAGTATTTAGGATTTTAGCGGATTTGGATGGAGTAATGCGTAACGATAAGGTTTTCCAGGTGGTTTCGCAGTGGAAGTCAGAGGCTGGTTTTCAGCGCAGCACGGAGCAGTGCTGTGCCAAGTGCAAGGAAATGAAGTTTGAGTACAAGAGAGTAAAAGAGCACAACAGCCACAGCTGTGCCAACTGCAAAGACTTTACGAATCGCTCATTTCAATATATGTAGCTTGCCCAATAAAGTTCAGGATTTATCTAATTTAATCAACACTAATAATTTTAATATAATTAGCTTTATCTGAAACTCACTTAGACAGATCTATAAATGACTCTGAGATAGCTGTAATTGGCTATAATGTTTTTTAGAAATTACAGAAATAGGTATAGGGGAGGAGTAGCTATTTATGTGTAAACTAACATCTCTGCTAAAATTAGATATGATCTGATGGTTTCATCTGTTGAAATAACTTGGCTTCAGATTCAACTCCCTCACATTAAACCAATAATTGTTGGCTGTTGTTACCGACCTCCTAGCTCCACTGTGCAATACACGGATGATATATGTGCTATGCTTATGAATGTGACTGATGAAAATAGAGAAATGTACCTACTGGGTGATTTTAACATTGATTGGTTGTCATCTTGTGCTCTGAAAGAAAAATTAGTCACAACTTTGAATATTTGGAATCTATCTCAAATCTTCAACGTACCAACTAGAATTACTCTGAACACAGCAGGTGTAATGTCCAAGTCATAATCATTGTTCTGTTCAGAAGAGTGAGAGTACCTAAGGCAGGACATAGAATTATATTACATAGATCTTATAAATCTTTCTGTCCAGAAAGATTTATCTCTGACATTAAGTCACTAAATTGGGACATTATTTATTCTGAAAAACACACAAACTCTGCTTTAAATATGTTTACAGAGATGCTTCAGAAGGTAGCTGACAAACATGCACCATTAAAGAAAACTACTGTCAAAAAGACCATGGCACCATGGCTTGATAAAGAACTAAAAACCTGTATGGCCCATCAGGATGAATTAAAGCAAGCTGCTGTAAAAACTGGTGATCCAAACTTGTGGGGAAAATACCGTAAACTCAGAAACACAGTAACAAAAATTAACAAACAGAAGAAAAAATCATATTATTTAAATAAAATGTACAATTCAAGGCATGATGTTAAGAGACTGTGGCAGGTTTTTAATAATATACTTGGAAGATCTAAAAATAATTATCCTGCTCTTATTGAAATTTATGACAAGTTTTTAACTAAACCTGCTGATATTGCCAATTATTTTAATAACTTCTTTATTATGTGGTGATGTGGACATACAAATGTATGCGGTCGATACCGTTGTCTATGTACATGGGAGTGATGCGACCAGTGTGGCAAAAAAACTAACTAATGTTATGCAAAACATCTCACACTGGCTACAATCTGCTTCTCTCACTCTGAACACAAACAAAACGGTGGCAATGTATTTTACTAAGACACAAAAACAGAAGTCCTCGTTTCCATGTTTATACATAAATAAGAGTCAAATCAAAACAGTAGAAGAATTCAAATATTTAGGAGTTGTTCTGGATCCAATTTTTTGTTTTAAATAGCATGTTAAAAAAGTTTCTAATACTTTAAAATATAGTCTGTCTGTGTTTAGAAATATTCGAAACAAATTGACCTATGATGCTGCAAAAGTGTACCTTGATGCAATGATTATTTCACATTAATTATTGTATATCTTGTTGGTCTCAAGCATGTGAGACAACAACAAAACCTCTAAAGTCCTTATATAATCAAGCTGTTAAAATATTGGACAAAAAGCCACTGCAATATCATCATTGTCCAATATTTGCACAACACAACATGCTAAATTTTGACAATTTAATTACCTATTCAAATGTGCGATTAATCTTTAAAATCTTAAATAATGCAGCGCCTCCTCCACTGGAAAAATGTGTGCAGCTCTGCTCTGAACAAACAGTCAGGACCTCCAGGTCCACAAGTCAAAATGACTGCAGATTACCTAAGCGGAGTTCTGCTTTCTCACAGACAGCTTTCTCCTTCAAAGCCATTAAAGAATGGAATAAACTCCCACAGAGTCTGAAACTTTCCTCTGACATGAAAAACTTTTCATTTAATGTCAAGAAATTACTATTGGAAAATCAGCAGTGTCGGCATTAAGAATTGTAACAGGTATGATGTGGTCTTAGTGAGATTTTAATGTATAATTTTATTGTGTAATAATTCATAGTCACAGCGTGTGAATGTGTTTTGTTTATATTGCTTGTATTGTATATGCTTATGTGGTATTTCTCACCTGCTCAGGAACTACAGATGGAAACTAGCTTCAGCTATAATCTGGCGTAAAGCATCTTTAATGTATTTGCACATTGTCCCTGTCAAATAAACTAATAAATAAATAAAAATAAATAAATAAATATTGATACGGTAAATGATTTAAGACAGAATACAATTGATTTAATTAATGGACAACGTAAACATACTAATTATAGTTGTGACATAGATAAGATTTGCAATAAATCAATAGAGCTAATAAAAAATAATTATAATGAAATGAAAATTATAATTGTAACTTTACTTTTAGTTCTATACAACTACATGAAGTTGAAAAACTTTTAAGCTTTGTAAAAAATTATAAGCGGTTTGGGCTAGATTATCTTGATGGGAAATTAATAAATTATATGTCTGATTACATTGCCAAACCTGTTTGTCATATTTTAAATTTTGAGTTTAAAAGAATGTTTATTTCCACAAGCTTGGAAAGTAGCCAAAGTGATACCCATACCCAAAAATAATAAGATCGCATTCTGTGGTGCCAATAGTAGACCAATTAGTATCCTGCCTGTTCTTAGTAAAATCATGGAAAGACTAGTGTTTTCTCAAATTTTAAACTATTTCACAAATTTTAACTCTGAATCTCAGCACGCCTACAGAGATGGTCATTCTACATCTACTGCACTCGTGCAAATGACTGATAATTGGCTGAGTCAAATCGATGCCAAAAACTATGTTGGTGCTGTCCTCCTAGATTTTAGTGCGGCTTTTGACGTCATTGATCATGGTTTATTGTTGAGAAAACTTTCTGCATATGGTTTTAAGGATTGTGCAGTAAAATGGATGGAAAGCGACTTAACTAACAGGTTTCAATGCGTTTTTTAATAGGAAACCTTTCAACTAAAAGGAGATTAGACTGCGGTGTTCCCCAAGGCAGTTGCCTTGGTCCTCTACTCTTCTCTATTTTTACTAACGATCTTCCTTTAGTTTTAAATGGTGCATCTATAACAATGTATGCAGATGACTCTACATTATATAAATCTGCAAATAGTTTAAGTATTTTAAATGAGGTACTGCAAAGTGAACTGGATTGTGTATCCAGCTGGGTAGACAGTAATGGGCTGGTGTTAAACACTGGTAAAACAAAATATATAATTCTTGGTTCTCATCACTCATTAAGGAATGTGCAGCCTTTGTCGCTCTCTTTGAAGGGCATTTCTTTGGAGCAGGTGCATGAGGTTGAGCTTTTAGGGTTAACTATAAATGAACAATTGAACTGATCTAGTCACATTAATAAAATAGTGACTAAAATGGGTAGGGCTGTTTCTGTTATTGGAAGATGTGCCTACTTTATGACAGATTTGTCAGTCAAACAAGTAATACAATCAATTGTGTTAACCCAACTCGATTATTGCTCTGTTATTTGGTCATGTGCTCCAAAGAAAGACATTCATAAGCTTCAACTAATGCAAAACAAAACTGCACGACTGGCACTGAACTGCCCATTTTGGACGAGTATTGACCGTATGCATCATGTTCTATCATGGCTACAAGTTGAGAATAGATTATATAAGAACCTTCTTGTCTTTTTTTATAATATTTGTATTAATATGAAACCTAAAATTTTGCATTCCAAAATCTTTTTTGTTCATAACAGACATAGCCATTCTACCAGACAACAAACAAATGGTGACATAGTTGTCCCTGTGGCGAGAACATGTGCTATGCAGAAAACAGTTTTGTACAGGGCTGCAACTCAGTGGAACAGGTTGCCTTGTTCATTGAAAGAATCAAATAATATAAGATGTTTTAAAAATAATCTCAGAAAGAGACTAGACAAAAGTCTGGCTTTTTGCTACTTTGGTAGTAACTAATGGGGATCCATTTTAAATAAACAAATAAACAAGCAAATAAACAAAGACTGAAGGTGGTTTGATGCCATGGTTGACATTCGAAAGTTGTGCAGCCACTGCCCCTCTGTGAAACTTGGCACAATCTCACCCCACCACTGACTGGACCGACCCACAGTCCAAACAAGTGGGCTGCAATGTCCCTTGCGTGGCAACATTTCTTCCCGAAAGAACAACAACTAGGGGCCAGAAAGTTATATTTTGTTTTATTTTTTGTGCTATAAAAAGTCATGCCAAACAAAAGTCACTACATAAGTCACATTTAGCCTTTAGCTTAATGCTATCATTGTATGCAAAACAAATCATTAAATAAAACATAACAAATACATGACGGGCCTATAGCAGCCTATAAACTCCGCATTGGTCACATTTCATTAAATAGTGTTCATACATGTGTAACAACACAAAACCAGTATAGTAGAATGTGCCCTTACAATTTGTCTGCGTTGTTTTCTGTGTCAGGTCTCAAGCTCCATCGTGCTCACACAGCTGCTGATGTCTGATGGCTCGTCTTCTCCTCATCTCTGTCCATATCTGCAAAGAATGAACAATTGTACTATGTTGTCCATTGTGGCCTCATTTGCCCTTTACAAACACAGGCCCTCACCCAGACTCTCTCCTGAAAATAATAAATCATGCAGTCTATCTAATGTATGGCTGGAGTCCTTACAGTGTTATACAGCTGCCCCTCCAGTCTCTGTACCTTCTTCAGCAGTACACCAGCATTTATTTCTACCTCAAACCTTTTTCCACCCATATTTTTCAGATATCTGTCTCTGTCATTTCTCTTTATTAATCAGTCTAATGGTCTTTGCTATTTCATAAATGTCAGCCATGGTCTGGTGATTAGAAGGGACCCCTCCTGGCACATTTCTTGGAACAGCTCTTGTCCATTGAGAGAGTGTTTTATTCCAAAACAAATGATTGCATTCCAGACGTGTGAGTGCGGTTGAAATCCTCTCCTGGGCCAGTGCTGCCGAAGGCCTCACAGTGGGAGTGTGGAAGCCAGAGTAAATGTTCCAAAATGCCTGTATGTATTTGGACTGAAAAGTCTATCCAGGTACAACATTTCAGATCACAGAACTGTTCTGAAGATTTCTGCTCATATGTCTGTCTGCGGTAATAAAGAATGTGTGTATGTGTGTGTGTGTGTGTGTGTGCGCGTGCGCGCGCGCTCTGTTGGTGCCCTTGGCAAGATTTTACTTTTGCCCCCCATTCAACACCCCATCCCACTAGGACCCTGACCCACTTGAAGACCCCGCCCCATAACTACAAATAAAGGATATGCATTTGTCATGATGGGTCTGTTTATTATTGTATTTTACACATGAGCTGCTGCACAGCAAACTGGATTGTCGTGAAATTTGTGAGTTCACAAATTCACAAAATCCATTTTGTCAGGCTCCTGCTGATCCATTTGGGTCCGAGCCGGTGACGGCCAGGCCAATGGTGTGAAAGTTTTGCCGTGAGTGGGCGGGTTTTAGGTTTCCGACAACAACAAGCACTTTTAGCAATACTTGTTAACAACATGGCGACATGGAAAAACTTAAGATATGCTGCTCCACTTTTAAAAAAACAGCAAAAACCTTCTAACAGCAACTTTACTTTGTTTTACTGTTGTAGCAGTTTGTTGTTTAGCTACAAAGCTGGCGCTTTATCCAATCACCTCCAAGTAATCTACTGAATGTCCCGCCCCTTCACAAATGTTTTCAATGGGAGTCATTCCAGATTGAGATAACTTTAGTAACTTTTTGCTAACTTTATATCAATCTGGCTTTTGCCAGGTTAACTCTACTCATACAGAAGCATAAATCAAGCTATCTGGGCATTATCTGTTTTTGTGTGTAAATATCTGACCAAGTTTCTCTTGTAGAGGTTCCCCAATCCCCAGTAAAACCCCAGTGCCTGTATGACTTTGCTACACCCCTCCACAGAAGCGCATAGCCTCTCAGTCTTCAGCCTCATCATACAGGGCTGTGTACAGTGCAGGCTCCAGAAAACTCCACAGACTACAACATTGTCAGGACATCGGAAATTAACTTTTAAGTTGTTTTAAAAATGTTACAGTTAAAATAGTGAGAGAAATACGTTGCACACCGCAGCGGTGCCGCGCCTTTGATCGCAGTGTCTGTAACTGCACATCTTATTTCTGCAAGTTACAAATGATGATTTCTCTGCGAATACGAGGTCATCAAACAAAGACTGATCTGAAGCTTGAGAAGAGTAGAGCGTGCTTATGCCCTTGATGTACTTGAACTGACCTGAACCTTATTTACAGTGATAAAGTAAGCTCTTCATGCTGGTAGCAGCTTACAGTGTTGCTGACCCCAAACGGCAGCATTGTACATGGGGCAATGGCTGGCACCCCCCAGCCACTCGGCGCCCTATTCCGCTATGCCAAAAAGCCAGCTCTGTGTGTGTCTCCTATGTCAGATGCGGATGAGTCAGAGATATGGGGTATTTACACAACATGTGACGTATGTACTGTGTGCTTTGTGGGCTAGTGGTGGCCCATGAGTACCACACACGCCTGATGTTTACTGGATCTGATGGACCTTGAAATAGGACTTTCACTTTTGCAAAGGCGGTAAACATATGCCTATTCAGTCAACTACAGTCAGCATAGATCTAGGGGTGACAGCCTTTGGTCACTTAGTCAATTAATCGGTTGGTGAGGTCTTAGTCAACTAACATTTCATTGGTCAATTAGTTGCATCCACTTTTTGCATTGAAAGAGCATCTCTAATTTACTACTTTATAGCTTTTATTTTTCATTATTTATTTAATATAACATAGATAACAATGTATTTTACATAAATCCATTGACGGCGCCGGGGGAGGTCAAGGGGGTCTCAAGACCCTCCAATCAGAGGCTCTGACCCCCCCACTTGCCCCCTCATTCATCCATCTGCTCTCCCAAAAATACAACCATAAAAAAAATAAACTGCAGGCATAAGACTGTATACAGCAGTTATGCCGAAGATAGTGCAGCTCAGGGGTCCTCAACCCGTCGATCACGATCTACCGTCGATCGTAAAGGCAGTGCGGGTGGAGCCCTGCCTTTCCAAATATAGTCATATACCTATAACATTTTAATGACATGCAGATCGATCAGTCTGAGATTCCTTCTACAACACGAGACACCGCGGAAGCGCGAGTAAACCGCAAAAGCTACAAACTAAACCGAATACAAGCAACTTAATAACAATCAGAGTTCTGGCCACTTTCACTTCAGTTCTGTTGTGGAGGCTGCAGGCGGCTCGCAGGCCACGGCTGCTCTGAACACTGCCATGGGGCTGACGCACACTCGCACACACACACACACACACACACACACAGGAAGAGAGCCAGCGGTATCAGGGAGGAGACAGGTGAGGAAGGTGTCAGAGCCTGATGTTTGTCTACCTGTTTGCTTTGTTTTTGTCCTTCAGTAGTTTGTTGTTGTTGCCGTGCGTGAGGAAAGCTGATTTTGTCGAAGTCTCACAAGCTCCTCCCTGAGCGTTACCATGGAGCTCCTGTCACTCACCAATATTACTAAAATAATGTTGAGCTTTGATGATAAGCTGCATTGATACTGCAGTTTAATTCAGGCATAATTATAAATATAGTAGGCCTATTATAATCCATAATAATCAGCTGTATAGGAAATGATGGAATGTTGTAAATATCACTGACAAAACTTTACGTGCTACATTTATTAGATTCAGTTATTCCTGTCCTACATTGATAATAAACATTTATCATTTTAGATTAATAAAATGTGACTTTAAAGTGGTTATTTCTATTTTTATTTTTTATGTTTAACCACTGCAATAATAACCTTGATAAATGCCCACCATGCTGTGCCTAATAGAAATAATGGGTAAATAAATGACTTTAAATGTAGATCGCGAGCCAAAAAAATGTTGGGCACCACTGGTCTAGATAGTATTGTTGCTCAATACTAATGGTAATTTATATTTTGTATATTGATTTTAGCCTATTGTTTTTGGTGTATATTGTTGCGTCAGAATTTCATTACCCCGCCTTTATTTAATATGGACCCCTCATTGCCCCTTCAATGATATTTGGCTGGAGCCGCCCCTGCATACATCTTTTGTAAATATTATATCCCCTAATTAATTTAAGACTCTGGTAAGTCCCACACATGTCCTTTGGTCGATTTTGGTTGATTAATCACTGTACTGGGCATAACTTATTGACTAACAATTTCTTTGGCCAACTACTACATAGGTTCCAGCATAGGTTACACCTGTAAAGGAGCTCAGCCTCTGCCTAAGTCTCAAACAGAAGCTTATCAAAGTGTGTTAACATGAAGCTAGGAGTATGATTTGTGGTACTGCTGTTCACATACAGTATGTAAATACTGATACAATTCCTCTACTCTGGTTTGGTCAGAGCAGGAGAGGTAATGTGAGCAGTAACAATAGTGACCAATGGGATGTAGGTCTCCAAATTGTCATATACATTCATGTTTTGTATTATATGTATTTTTCTACAATTTGCAGGAGTTGAACCCTGTTTAAGATTTTGAATATCTTTGGTGTAATACTGCATATTTTAGTACAAGTCTTAGCATATAGTAGTAGTAGTTACATTTGTTATGAAACAGTATCTGATGTTTCTATTGAAACATATGAGGAACAGATAAACCTGAGGGTTTCTGAACTCTTCATGTGTACAATTCTTCCAGTCTACAGGCTAAAGCTGTATAAAATGAAAACACTCAAGGCCAGTGCAATAGGAGACACTAATTAACACCTGGTACCTCTTGGGTAACATTTTGTTTCTGAGGCAGAACAATGACAGGCAGGGTAACCAATCAGAGAAACGAAAGGCGGGACATAAGCTGTGTACTGCTGACCCAAACAAACATGGATTCCTGCCATTTTTTTCATCAAACACCAGAATACAGCGTATTATGAGCAGCTCTTATTTGTACTTATGTGTTTGTTACATTGCATGTCAACTGGACTTAACTTTTGTTAAAATGGCAACAAGACAAAGAAAAAAAATCCCACAGAGGACTGGACAATGACACGAACTTCAGCAGAACTAACAGGTGACGGAGAAAAGCTATAAACGCCGATAATCAGGTCAGAGAATTTATTAAATTAGCTCGGCAGCTAGTGCCACCTTAGTTAGCTCTTCCGCTTTGTAAGACGTGCTGCAGATAAACGGTTGTGCTTGGCCATTTCCAAATTGAACTGGCAAAATGTGCCACCATGAGAGGGGAACCAGACTGTCCTGTTTGTGAAAAACAATTATTATTATTACTGAGTATTTTACTTGGCCACAAGGGGCAACTCTCAACGTGACCACAATGCAATGACAGAACACTCCCCGCCGGACATGGTGAATGCCGCTAACACAAATAGAACAACAATTTGTAAATACTATAACAAAATAATAAGCTTAAGGCAGAACAGGAAGAGCAAATTCTGATAAGGGTCTCAAAAACAATTTAGTCCCATTTCCTCTGACTTTAGCTTTACGTACTATACCATCTTTAATAGGAAAAACTTGAGTGACTGTCCCTAAGGGCCACTTATTTCTCTTTAGTTGTTGGTCGTTAAGCAGCACAACACTGCTTGAAGCATTCAAGAGCCAACAGTGACGTGGTCTGAGATGTCTGAAGGGTAAAGGGGCTACCCAGCTGTTACCATCATCCTTCTCAAGATCGTGTTCCATTGTTGTAAGGAAGGGTCTGTCCTCAATAGAGAGCGTTAGCTTGTTGTCATCCTTGGAGAGTTGAAAAAAAGAAATGTCTCTATCATGAATGTTTCCAATGTCTCTGGAAGTGTATTCTTCTTTGACGCAAAGAACACTTGAACATGGTCCAAAGATGGTTGGACGACCTTGTTGCAGGGCATTGGTGAAAAGAGTGTTCACATTGGCGGGCTTGTGAAAAATTCCAAGACAGACATTTCCCACTATTACCCATCCTAAATCTAATCTTTGGGCACAGGGGGCATCAGGAGGACCATTAATGCCCTTGTGTACTTTAAGCAGGCTGATAGCATCATGACCAAGCAGCAACATGATAGAAGCTTGGGCATCCAGTTCTGGGATAAGGTGGGTGACTTGTTTCAGATAAAGATGAATAGCTGCATTGGGAGTTGGGATTTCTGCCCTGTTATTTGATATGTCTGCACACTCTAGAGTTGGCAAAGGTCGGACTGTTTTACCATCTAGTGACTCTATGTAGAATCCTGAGGCTGTTTGTCCTGAGTTCTTTGTCAGTCCTGTACTTTGATTGGTCTGTCTTGTTGTCCACTGGGATTTACTCTTGCCAAGCAAATCTTTGAGCAAGATGAGGCAAAGAGGCCACATACCTTGGTGCAGTTTGCTTTAACCTCTGGACATGATGTTATATATGGCTCCCTGCCTTGCTCTGAAGAAGGGGTGTTTGTGGAAACCCACGGTGGTAGTCCTGGATGTAGACCAGATAGGTAGTTGACACTACTGCATTCAGTGCACCTTACACTGTTCTGGCAGTCCTTTGCTGTGTGTGTTCTAGAGGTACAGCACTATACCATTCTCTTTGAGAAAATTCTTTCCCTCTTCTAGAGGTTTTAGTTGAAACCCATGGCACTTCTGCAGAGTGTGTGGCCTTTTATGTATTGAGCATCTCTTGTTAGGGTCCTCTATGTTCTTTCTGGATTTATCGAAAGTAAGACCTGGTGCAGAGGAGACATCTGTTTTAAAATTGACAACTTTTACTTGTTGGGTTTCCATGGGGGCTTTTTAGCTTTTTGCTTTTTTTTTTTTTTGTCCTGCAACATTGAAACTTGGATCATTTCTTATTTGTGCTTGATGATAGAGGAAGTTCACAAAGACGGAAAATGGGGAGAATGGTACCTGGTATAGTTCTTTTTAACTAGACCCATGGCTTCTTCTGTAGTCCATATGGTTACTTTTGGACAATGGCATTAACTCCTCTAGGAGTGTCCAGGCAGGAGAGACCAGCCAGCCAGTTCCATTAACAAATCACTTATACTTCTTCATTTGGAATAGTGTTTGCTGCTTATTTTGGGGAAGCTATCCAGTTTCTGGAATAAAGCTTTCTCTATGGCCTCAGGGGAGCTATAGCAATTGTCTAGCCTCCTCCAAATCATGTCAAGTCAAGATCCTTTTTTCATCACACGCTACATCCAGATCTCACACAACACTCTGGAAAGATTTGTGCCAGGCTCTGTAGCTTTCTGGTTTGTCATTGAACTGAAGCAGGCCAGTTGTAACAAGCTCACGTCTTGCCAGAAATCTTACAAAGTCTGTCATGTGAGTGCCAGAGTAGCGTTTTGGCTGCTGTGTTTGGTCTCGAGAGTATGCCTCTCTGTTTGGTGAAGCATCACTGTATTTTGGCTTGCGTGCTGTATGGCTAAAAGACGGAGTGACGTATGGATTAGGAGACTAACGTGGGACTGGAGAAAGCAGATGATAGCAGTAATAGAAGGGTCACTCGTTGGATTGAGACACTTGGCATGTACATTACTACAGTACAGTAGACCCATAATCTGTGGCGTAGCCACGTGGTGGTGACCCCATTGGCTTCCCCCTGAGCGGTCCTGCGCGATGGGCTACTAAGGTCCATAATAACGCTGACATGAGTGACAACAAGTGAAACAAATGGCTTGACACAGAGACCTGCACCTACATCATACTGACAGATAAGCTCAAGCTTTATGTCAGTTTTTATTTTGTGTTGATTAAAAAAAAGGAAAGGAATCAAAGAGATATGCACTGTTAAAATTTGTAAAAGCATTTAGGCTTAATTACAAGATGCACAGTTTATTACCGCTCCATCTGTGAACAGCCACGGTGTTTTTTTTTTTTTTAAGTCCAGTGTCTCTTTTACTCAGAAATTATTACAGAAGAGATAATTATTTCCAATAACTCCAATAACTGTAAAGTTTCTGTTCACAGCAATTGACCACCTCCTGTGACTCTTCAAAATAAAGCTTCATCCTTTTCCAGCAGCAGAAATAACTTTATTGCGGCAGAGCCTGAAAGGAAAACCATTAGCACTGCACAGAGGAGCTGACAGAGCTGACAGGAGCTCAGCTGTGCCACAGAACCACTGCTACGGCTGGTCAGAGCCAATCACTGAGCCTTCAAAGTCAGACTTAAACAGAAATATTTTCAGTCTTATCTAAACCTTATCTCTCTGTTGGTTCTTTTATTTTTTCTTTTATGAATAATTTATTTGAATTTCATCATTATTTGAGTTGAATTTTTACAGTAAAAAATTCCTACATATTTGAGTGTGCCTACTGTCTGTGGTGTAGCAGTTCTGTAATGTACAGACTGGAGAGGCTCTTCATGAAAAGTTGTTATGTAGACAAAGTTGTTAGTTGTTTGTTAGTAAGTTCTTGTAAGTTTGTTAAAGGTATTATAGAGGATCTTTATAAATCAATTTTTTTGCTGTATTACTTAAAACTGCCTTCCCTGGCTGATAACTGACTATTAATTATGTGTACTGGGAAAAAACTGATAATTTACATGAACTGTGGACTCCATGGGGCCTAAAAAACATCAACCAATAATTTGAGGCTGATGATCCTAAACCATTGGCCCACAGACCTGTCAATCACTCTACCTCCACCTTAGTTTGAGGAGGTAGCACAATGGAGAAACTTGAAACAAACAGCTGCTGAAGGAAAACTGCTTATCTCCCACTTTCTCCCAGCTGGGTAGGTAAATAAGCTTGTGGTTTTGTTGTAATAGTAATTTTCTTGAGCTTGTTAGACTTATGATATGAACTATAGTTCTGTCATTGTGCATGCTAATGGCTGCTAAAGCTATGAGCTGTAATGAGAACATCAAGTGAGTTAAAAGTTACGTGTTCATTTTATAATCTTGTACCTAAGCCTGCTCTAATGTTATAAACAGAAAAGAAAAGGAGAGTTTGTCTGTGTGAATCATTTTGCACTTAAGAGTGTTTTCATGTCTTCTCTAACACAGGCAATGGGGGAGACCTCCTGCCTCTGCTGTGTCCAGGAGTCCTCAGATCGGTGAGTGGAAAACACCTTTGTTATGCTCGCTAAACAACTGGAACAATTGGAACTCTAAACTGCTGCTCAGATGAGCTAATGTAACTAAAGTAGCATTACAGCATTAGAGCATATCTGTGTGCTGCCTCACACAGATACAAGACACAGGCTGAGTTGGCTGCAGGAGTGTCCTCAGTTAAAGTTTAGAAATACTTGTTACATCTGTTCTAGGCGGGCTTTAACGTGTTAATTAAAATTTATTAATTAAAGAAAAACACCTTGAAAAAGTGATGTATTTAATCGCAGTTATCAAAAGCAGCACAGTTCCCTGTTTTCTGGTGTACGCTAACTTGAGCAAGATATCTTTGGCCAGTTGGCCCATTATACATTCATGATCTGGACGTACTGTGTTTATGCCAATATCAGTGCACACACAATGCGGTTTCCTCCGAGGCTGCTCCTGTAACAAGTGCATGACTTCACAGATAAACACGGCAAGCCCCAGCCTCTGTTCATCCGCCCATCTGACTAATGTTTCAAAGGTGACTGAAATTATATGATTATATGGTCTGTTATAATGTAATTTTGTCTTGTACTTTTTACAGAGATGCTGATTTCTCTGCGGGAGGTTTTGAGGATGTGAGGCAGGAGCAGCAGCGGAGAAAAGACCACTATCACTTCTGATATTGCTTTAGGTACTGTTATTGCCCCGTTTGTTCAGGAAGCACGATTTCGGTCCGGCGAGTACATTGTAATGAGAAAATGTGGGCCATATTGTTTTTCTTGCCATTGAAAAACAAATGCAAGTCATCCATATGTTTTAACAAGGGATGTAACGTAAACACTGATTTTTCTTAAATTTTTGCAATTTCACGTTTCCATGAACACATCTGCTGCTTGCCCAAGGCAACAAAAATATCATATTTGCGCTTAACGATATCAAATGTAAACTTTAAAAAAGTCCTTAAAAGTACTCGTTTTGTAGAAGTAATTGTGTCTGCACATGTGCAAAGGTACTTGGCAGACAAATCGTGCTTCCTGAACAAATGGGGCAATGACAGGTATGCAGACAGTTACGAGGACTGTGGTATACCATTTCTGTTCCTACTAATTTTAGATTTTGTCCATAAAACCAAACATTTTTGGAGGGTATTTTGCACATTTATGTCAATAAAAACATGATAAAACCTAATATAGCATTATAGTAAACATAATGTAATAAAATAACTGATGCATTTGGGCAGAATGACCTCTTACTATTTGTTGTTGGCAAGGCTGGAGTTAGTTGATATAAATAAATAACTTTAGGAAAAGCTTTGAAATTGCATCACCAAATATGCTTTATTTTTTGTTTTGATGGCAAACAGCTGCCCTTCCAGACCAGAGGATCCTCGTACACTTGGCCTTCAGTTGACGGTCCCAGCCCCAAACACAAGAGCTGCTGGAGAAACATGTCACGTGAGTTAACTGTTTGTACTGATGACTGTAAAAGTAGTGACTTGATTGATTTGGTCATAAAATGTGATCTGATCTTCATCTAAGTCACAACAATAGACAAACACAGTCTGCTTAAACCAGGGGTCTCCAACCTTTTTGGGTTTGAGGGCTACCCAAAAGATGAGAATTTGTACTTAGGGCTACTTGTGCAAAATAATCCTCTATATTAAAATCTTGACATGCCTTTCAAATGACACTAGGATGGTATGATTGTTTGCTTTGCATTAATGATAAGGTTTATAAAAATAATCTTGTAATTAAACATAAAAACAAGTTAGACAAGACTAAAACACTACAGTAGTCACAGTTCATAAATATCCCTTGCGGGCACCTCACAAGCTCCAGAAGGGCTACCTGGTGCTCGCGGGCACCTCGTTGGTGACCACTGGCTTAAACTAATGCTGCAAAAAAACACAACATTTTTTCATGTTTTTTCTTGCAAAGTATTCTGTGGAAATATAAAACCAAAGTTGACTTATTTGGAAGGAACACACAACGCTATGTGTGGAGAAAAAAAGGCACAGCACACCAACATCAAAACCTCATCCCCACTGTGAAGTATGGTGCAGGGAGCATCATGGTTTGGGGCTGCTTTGCTGCCTCAGGGCCTGGACAACTTGCTATCATCAAGAGTAAATTGAATTCCCAAGTTTATCAAACGATTTTGCAGGGAGACTATCTGTCCACCAACAACTGAAGCTCAACAAGACACTGACTCAAAACATAGAAGCAAATCAACAACAGAATGACTTCAACAGAAGAAAATACACCTTCTGGAGTGGCTCAGTCACAGTCTTGACCTCAATCCTATTGAGATGCTGTGGCATGACCTCAAAAGAGCGATTCACACCAGACATCCCAAGAATATTACTGAACTTAAACAGTTTTGTAAAAAGGAATGGTCCAAAATTTTTCCTGAGCGTTGTGCAGGTCTGATCTGCAACAACAGAAAATATTTGGTTGAGGGTATTGCTGCCAAAGAAGGGTCAACCAGTTATTAAACTAACCAGTTATTAAATCCAAAGGTTCCAATACTTTTTCTGCCCTGTACTGTTAATGTTTACATAAATGTTCAATAAAAACATGAAAAATTTTTTTTTTTTTTTTACAGCATTAGTTTAAGCAGACTGTGTTTATCTATTGTTGTGACTTAGATGAAGATCAGATCACATTTTATGACCAAATCATGCAAAAATCCTAGTATTTCCAAGGGGTGCCAAATATTTTTCTTTCCACTGTACACACTATTGCACATTTAGTTGAATCACGTACACTGTAGCTCAGGGGTCATCATTTAAAATTCAGTGAGGTCCAATTTGTGAAAATTTTCTTGAGTGAAGGTCCGGAACATCAAAATGATATTTTGTGCCTTGAAAAAGCATTACAGTTACATCAGCAACTGTGTCTATAGTGCAAATACAATAGAATTGTATATTATGGCAATAACATTTTCCTAACATTAACATCAGTTTTAAAACAAACTTTGGGGTATGAAACAATAAAATAAGAGGGTAGACATACTTTTTTTCTATCAAATAAATAGCTACAGTTATAAAATAAAAATGCTTTAATAATGGTCCTTGACTCAGAACACAGGAGACACAGAGCTAACCTCTGTTCTTTTCTACATCTGTCTGATTTCTCTGCCTTCTGTCTCACTCACAGTCACTGCTCTGTGTTTCCAAATCCGCAGATCTGATTGGCTGACAGTGTCACATGCAGAAATTTGCTGTCTAGTGTAATGTAGGCGATGTTTCACCCATTAAAACTGAAGGGCTCTGTACCTTGCTTCAAAACACATGTAGCCTCCCAATTCTCTGGTAAATATGAAGCAGTCCTCTCCTTTGTGGGACAGAGGGACAAACTCCGGTGGGAGGGGTGAGCTATGGGTCAGAACCGCTCACAGCCACAGCATGTGTCATCTCCAGCTTGTCTCACTGATCCGTAAAGAAAAAACTTCTATCTGTTGTAAATCGAGCAGTCCGCTCCCTCTGCACACAGTCTGGACCTAGTTCTGTCATTTTGTTGGACAATAACCGAAAACACACCTGATTTAAACCCTGCACTGTTTACATTAAAGCTTTAAAGCACCAGGACACACTGTGTGTTGACACACTTTGAGAACAGGCGGAACAGGTTGATGTCCGCGGTGCGGTACATGGGTCCAGTGTCTGGATGGGACGGCACCTGGATTCAGATCGTGGTTCGCCTATTAGTGACCCCTGCTGTAGATTAGACGCTCTGGTATCAATACCACATTGTTTTAATGTTTCTGGAGAATTTGGAGTATTACTGTTGATTATGTAACTGTTATCCTTTTTTCTACAGGGCAATCATCAAAATGATGTCCAGATGAGCTGTACCCCTGACCTGGCAGACCTCATCTACCAATGTCCTCACATCATTATCTGAACTGCTCTGATTATTTTATTTATGTACAATATTAAAATTAAATGTACTCTACAATCGTGTGCAACTCATTTCTTGTTATGGTATTACTTCTAATGACAAACACGAGAGATACAAAGCAGGTTGAACATTTATAATGCCACCTGTATATTATTTTATGATTTCCATAAATAACAAATCTCTAATCACACACAAATCTTTAGGATTATTGTCAAGATGTATAGCACATATGTGAACTGTAATTTAGACAGTATAGATAAAGTTCAGACAGAATTTATATAATACAACAGGTTTATTCTTTTTGTACAACACACAAAAATTTACAGTATTTTCAAGTTTTCAAATATTTTGGAAAGATTCTATCTTAGAATTATACTATGCTGTGTCCCAATTTATATCCAGATGTACAAGTCTTGTTGTCCATGGCAGTTCTGTTCTAAAAGTGTGGGCATCTCCCTACAATTTCACACACCAGCTTAGAGCAAGAGAGGGTGAGTTACAGGTGAGGCAGCACAGCAGTAAGTTTACAGGTGAGGCGCAGATGAGGCAGCACAGTAGTAAGTCAAGGTTCAGCCTCTCTATCCTGGCCTGTAAAAAAACAAGAGCACAGACAGCCTCAGTAAGTGTCATGTCATGTAGGCCAGTATAGCCTACATGAGCGCTCTGATAGATTGATAGATAGATAGATAGATAGATAGATAGATAGATAGATAGATAGATAGATAGATAGACTTTATTAATCCAGAAGGAAATTTGTAGTTCATCAGCTGCTCTTCACATACATTAAAATAGTCATACAATAAAATCATATCAAATGTATAAAAAAAAAACAAAGCAAATAGCAATAAATATCTAAAAAAGTTAGCAAAACACAGTATACTAGATTCCATCAAAAAGTGCTCTAGTGCAATAAGCCAAATCAAATCCCCTCCTCTCCTCCAGGGAGTTGTACAGTCTAATTGCACGAGGGACAAAAGACTTACTTAGTCTATCTGTACAGCAGTTCATAGACAGCAATCGGCTGCTGATCCTCCTTTGTGTGAAGGCCAAATGAAGGGGGTGTGAGACATTGTCCATAATTACCCTAAGTTTGGACATTGTTCTCTGCTCAGCCACTTCTTCTACTGGAGCCAACTTCAGCCCCACCACAGAGCCTGCCTTCTTTATAATTTTGTTAAGCTGATTGATGTTCTTCTTGCTAGTGTTGCACCAGCACACAACAGCATAAAGCAGAGCACTAGCCACCACAGTCTGATAAAACGTGCAGCTTTGAGCAGATATTAAAAGACCGCAGCCACTGCCTAAAGTACAACCTAGTTTGACTCTTTTTGTAGAGGAGGTCAGTGTTTGGTGTCCAGTCCAACTTGTGGTCTAATAAGGCCCCCAGGTACTTGTAGGAGGTGACAATCTCCACCCTGTCCCCTTCTATGCAGACAGGTTGTGGGGAAGGGTGCTTCCTCCTAAAATCCAATACCATTTCCTTGGTTTTAAGGACATGATTCCTCCTGCACCAGTCAACAAAATCCCTTACCAGATGCATGTACTCCTCCCCCTCCTCACTCGCTCTAATGCAGGCAACAATTGCTGTATCATCTGAGAACTTTTGCATATGGCAAAATTCAGAATTGTGGTGGAAATCAGCCGTATACAGTGTGAATAGGACGGGGGACAACACTGTCCCCTGTGGGGCTCCTGTACTGCTGCTGAGAGTGCCTGAAATGCTGCTACCCATCCTGACAAACTGCAATCTGTTGGTTAAATAATCAGTTATCCAGGACACAAGGTATGGCTCCACTTCCATATTAATTAGCTTTTCCTGCAACAAGAGAGGCTGAATGGTGTTAAATGCACATGAGAAATCAAAAAAGAGAATCCTCACAGCACAACCCCCTTCATCCAGGTAGGAAAAAGTCCAGTGGAGAAGATACAGGACAGCATCCTCCACCCCCACCTTCTCCCTGTATGCAAACTGAAGTGGATCCTGTGAAAGCTGCACCTGTGGCTTCAGCTGTTGCAGCACCAGCCTCTCTAGAGTTTTCATTATATGAGAGGTGAGAGCTATTGGTCGAATATTTGGTCATTGAGATCCTTAGGGTTCCTGACTTTAGGGACAGGGATAATGCAGGATGTTTTCCAGAGAGAGGGGACCTTTCCCAGGTGCAGGCTCAGGTTGAAAACACGCTGGAGAGGACCCCCAAGCTCGTCTGCACAGACTCTTAATAGCCTGGGGCATATCCTGTCTGGGCCTGCAGCTTTTCGGATGCTTTTTAGCGCTCCTCTGATTGGCTGTGTGCCCTGTTCACAATTTGTCAAACAGCTTGAGTTTAACATCAAAATATAAGGAACTTTCTGTTCTACTACTACTCCATTATGTTTACTACATCTGTGATGCTAATGTGCTGCAGTTAGTTTACCTTAGCTTGTAGCCTTGTGCAGAAAAATATATAATCCTCCTCTGAGGCAAACAGCTGCAATAATCCCGTCCCTTTTATTCATTACTGTGATCAGACGAGCTTAATCTAGTCTATATAATTATTATTGACTGATAAATACTTGAGTCAAACACGTGTGAGTTGCAGAGTTTTATTTACTAGAGTTTAAATAAACACAGCGTTTAGTGACTAGCACCGCCTGCTGTTGTAAATAGTTATTACGTTTTGCACATGCGCACTGCTCGGTCGTGGGTATGAATCGCTCCGGTGTGTCTGCAGCTACTTTCAGTGGCAACGAGGGGAGACGTGAGGAGACAAGCAGTTGCCCCGCCTCTGCTGACAGTGGTCAGGCGTTGGGTTGGTGTGTCCAAGGCTTTAGCCTCAGGTCTACTGCCCTTCACCTCTCTGACCAGGCGCCTACTCGTGACGTGGAGAGTTGTGACTCTAACGCAGGAAAAAACAGTGAGAACAAATAAACCGAGGGCAGCATACTTAAAATGAACAAAGCTTAGCATACAGCTAATATGTCTAAAAAATTATATCTCAATTTTTTTCCTTTCTCAGACAATTTACAATTTTAATCTATTTTTTTCTCTTGTTGGCAGACATATAAAACAAATTAGGTAGATAAATTGTTTTTAAATTAGATTGTTACATAATTACATGATTTTATTTTAGCTATATATTCCAAATGTTTGCAAGGCAGCAGCACAGTGCATTACTCTGGGCCTAACCCTCTGTACAGTACAAGTAACAGTACAAAGATTAAATATGACATAAGGCACATAACAGATTAGGGTCATTAGAGACCAGACCAGTGCAACAGTGCAATAGTGCGAGAGTACAGAGAGAGAGAATGGCAGTGCAAAAATGTAAACAGTAAAAAATACAGAACACAGTAAACAGCAGTGGTTGAATGAATGGCAGTGCAAAAATGTAAACAGTAAACTACATTAAGCTGGTTTAATGAGCTTATCAGACTGGTTTAAGCCTAGTTAAAGTGACATGGGTGCACAGAGCACACAATGCTGCATAGCTGCCTGGTGCAGAGTCCTCTGTGTGTGTGGACAGAACTCGGGGGGTCAGAGTTCAGTGCCAAGGGTGGGTAAGGTACCAGAGTTTGTGTGTGCAGTGGGCAGCAGAGGGAGAGAGGGCAGGGAAGAGAGAGAGTTCAGCTTCCTGACGGTGGATGAAGCTGTCCTTCAATCTACTAATCCTGCACCGATGATCTGCTCAGCTGCCCTCATGATGCACTGGAGGCTCTTTTGGCAGGTCGTGGTGCGCCGTACCACACAGGGATGCAGCTGGTCAGGATGCTCTCGATGGTTCCTCTGTAGAAGGTGCACATGATGGGGGGTGGTGCTCTGGCTCTCCTCGGTTTGCGGAGGAAGTAGAGACGCTGATGACCTTTCTTGACCAGAGATGCAGTGTTTGTGGACCAGGAGAGGTCCTCAGTCACGTCCACACCCAGGAACTTGGTGCTGCTCACCCTCTCCACAGCAGCACCATTGATGGTCAGAGGAGCATGCTGGGTGTGTGCTCTCCTATGGTCCACAACAATCTCCTTCGTCTTCTCCAAGTTCAGGAAGAGATCGTTGTGTGTGCACCACATGGCCTGTAGTTTGTCTTACCTTTGTTGCTGATGAGACCCACCACAGTTGTGTCATCCACATAGTTGACAAAGAGCTTGGAGCTGTGCATCAGAGTGCAGTCATGGGTCAGCAGAGTGAAGAGGAGGGGGCTCAGCACACATCCTTTAGGGGCCCCTGTGTTCAGTGTGATGGTGCTGGATGTGTTGCTGCTGACCCGTACTGTCTGTGGTCTCCCGGTCAGGAAGTCCAGCAGCCAGTTGCACAGAGACCTGTTGAGCCCCAGGTGGTCCAGTTTGTGGATGAGCTGCTGGGGGATGATGGTGTTGAATGCTGAACTTAAGTCTATGAACAGCATTCTGACATAGGAGTCCTTAGTGTCCAGGTGTGTGAAGGCTGTGTGGAGTGCAGTGGAGATGGCATCATCAGTCGAGCGGTTGGACCGATATGCAAACTGGAGGGGGTCCAGGGAGGGTGAGAGGACAGACTTGATGTGAAGCATGACTAGCCATTCGAAGCACTTCATGAGGATAGGAGTGAGTGCAACCAGACGGTAGTCATTGAAGCAGGAGGGGGATGGCTTCTTCGGGTAACGAGATGATAGTGGTGGCATTGAGGCACGTGGGAAAAACAGCCTGCTCCAGTGAGATGTTGAATATGTTGGTGAGAACATCTGTGAGTTCCGCAGCATAGTCTCTAAGAACATGGCCAGGAATATTGTCCAGACCCGGAGCTTTGCTTGTGTTGATCCTGCTGAGCGATCTCCTCACACTGTCCAGAGACAGCGACATCACTTGGTCACCAGGGATGCTGTTGAGTGCCTCAAAGCGAGTGGCACTCATAAAATGTTTGTTTGCTCCTCCACATATTCCCATGTTCATTCTGCAGGATCTATTGGTGGTGACAATAACAAGGGTTTGTAGTTTCCATTACTATAACCAGTTACTGCCTTGAGAGCTTCAGCCTTTGCTTCAGCATCAGCAGTTTCTTTTTCAGCAGCCAACATCTCCATTGAAGCTCAGCCTTTATCAGCTTGAGTTGCATTTTCTTTTCAGCAAACTTGAGATGTGTTTTGGATGATTCTGCATGAGTCCTTGTCTGTGCAGCGACTGCACTTCATGATTTACGTGAAGTCTTAGTTAAAGCAGAAACTTCAGATCTTGTCTCTAAATGAAATGCATTTCCTTACTCCATAATGCACTTTTGACTTGTGCCCTTCTTAAGCATTCTTAAGCGTGAGAGCTGGCTTTTCACTATGCTGTCCTTCCCTCTTCGTAAAAAGAGAATTCTAGACAGTGTCAATGAATTTCCAATAAACAGACAGGAGACTGATGTTTTGTCCATAGGTTTAATCTTTTTTTCTTTTGTTTATTGCTTTGATTGTGAAACTACAAAATGAATCAAATAAAACAGTATTACTATGTCATTTAAAGTAAAAGCAACAAGCTCTACATCAAATTAAGCTTGGCATCAAACACTAATAAGCACATGTAAAAATATTACTAAACTTTGACAAATGTAACAAATAATGTAAAATACAGCTATAAATGCTACATGTAAAGAGTAAACAGATATATATATATATATATACAGCCGATGCCACAATTTAGGGGATGACCACGGATGGATATGGATTACAGACAGACTTCCTCTCACTGCTGCTGCCATGTGCTCTGAAGCTGCTAAACTACTTTAGTATTTTACTTGGCCACATGTAATGACAGAACAGGGCTTTTGTTATGCAAATTAAGATTATTATAATTTTACACTTTTCTGGACAGCTAAAACACTTTTGGTAATTTCTATGCTCAAATATATTTAAAAATTGCTGACTGAAAAGTATCAATATTCAATACAACATGTTATCCCATGGGTCACAATTAGGGCTGGGCAATATTGACAAAAATGAATATCTCGATATTTTTTGGGTTTACCCAAATAATAGGTGATATCTTGAATAATGCCAAAATGTGTTTGTAAATATATTATTATTGTACAACCTCTTGTATACAGTGAAAAGTATCCTATCTAATCCAATGTTCTGTATAGGTATTCAGAATATAACTAAAAAGACACATTGTGTCTATATGTATTATTATTCATAATATTGTTAGATTATTATACTGAATAATAATATTAAATATTATTTTATAATGTTATTATAATATTATTATATTAAAATATTGTCAATAAAGGCTACTATTAAGTCATATGTGTCTGATGGGTTTGTTTGGATACACAGCTGATTGAGGATCAGCTGATGTAATGGGGCTTGCATGACTGGTCAGTGACTGTGTGAAGGGCACAGTGTGAGTGGAAAGTCACTGTTATGAGAGACACAAACTAAGAAACTTGTTTAAAGTGTTGGACAAAGTTTTAGACAAAGACAACAGTGCGTGTCTTTGACAATGCTGTGAAGTCTGTCTTTTACAACACGAGGATGCACAGCCACTTTTAACTTTCACTTTGAAACATACCAGTGAGTTAGCGTTAGCTCAAGCGTTTCAGTCAATAAACACACTCACGATGATACAGGTCTGTCCTGTGTGCTCTGGAGGGAAATACAGAAGGGAAAGCACACCTGAGCTAGATGTGGGCCTCTCCAGGGCTTGCACAAGAAAGCTCTGCTCAAAACACGTGCTAAATTTGATCCTGCTACGTGAATACTCGATAATGGGATTTTGCATATCATTAAGGCAGCAATTTGGTTATTATTGTTGACAAGCTACATCACACACCTCTAGTCACAAATGTGACTGAGCATAAACCTCAGCTTTTCACCCACTTTCTGATAAAAAAAAATATAAAAAGTAATGCTTGATTGTGTTATTGGGGCACTAATGACATATTTTGATATTTGTGGTACCTGTGTGTGTACCTGTGTGTGTACCTGTGTGCGATACCTGTGTGCAATACATGTTTGTGGTACCTGTGTGTGGTACCTGTGTCCGATAGTTGTGTATGATACCTGTGTGTGAAAGACACTGAGGTGATTGAAAGCAATGAAATTTTTCATATGTAGTAAAAGTGGGTTATGACTGCAGACATGACATTTGTGTCTGAACTATGTGGGTTTGTGGAACTGTGAGCATCTCTCTGTCCCTGTACCTTCCCAATGTTTCACTTTGGAGTTTTTCTGAGTGCGCCACTCACAAAGAACCTTTCGCTTTTTCTATATATATATTTTATTTTTTTCTGTTCTAAAATTGTTCTGGCATTTGGACATCCTTCAAAACTATGCTCTGCCTTCCTTCATCTGTGGCCTCCCCTCCAGATTCATGGCGGAGGGGAAAGGGGAAAGTACACTTTAAAAATTAAGAACAGATTTTTCTCTTAATGTGCATATTTCATATAAAAAAAAGCAAGGCTGAGAGTCCTTGGCGAGGTCCATATTTTTTGCTTCCAGAATGATTAAGGCATTTTTGAGCATGTGAAATCCATGGCCACATCAAGGCAACAAAAATAACAACAGAGTAAGTCTGCTCCATCAGCGACAGGCTTTACACTGCGACAGGCTTTACACCTGCACCTACAGCTGGGTGAACGTATAATCATGTCAGGAGAGAGGGTAATTGTATACTTTGCTCTGTATTTACGTTTTGCCATTGTCTTCAAAAATAAAAAAAATAAAAACTGACTCTGGTCCTGTACGTCACTCCAGATTGGTTTATAGTGACTCTGGTTTTGTAGGTCACTCCTGATTGGTTTATAGTGACTCTGGCCCTGTACATTACTCCTGATTGGTTTATACTAACTCTGGTTGTGTACGTCACTCCAGATTGATTTATAGTTACTCTGGTCTTGTACATCACTCCTGATTGGTTTATAGTGACTCTGGTCCTGTACGTCACTCCTGATTGGTTTATACTGACTCTGGTCTTGTATGTCACCCCAGATTGGTTTATAGTGACTCTGGTCTTGTACATCACTCCTGATTGGTTTATAGTGACTCTGGTCCTGTACGTCACTCCTGATTGGTTTATACTGACTCTGGTCTTGTATGTCACCCCAGATTGGTTTATAGTGACTCTGGTCTTGTACATCACTCCTGATTGGTTTATAGTGACTCTGGTCCTGTACGTCACTCCTGATTGGTTTATAGTAACTCTGGTCCTGTACGTCACTCCTGATTGGTTTATAGTAACTCTGGTCTTGTACGTCACTCCTGATTGGTTTATACTGACTCTGGTCTTGTATGTCACTCCAGATTGGTTTATAGTGACTCTGGTCTTGTACATGACTCCTGATTGGTTTATAGTGTCTGGTCCTCCTGTACGTCACTCCTGATTGGTTTATACTGACTGGTCCTCCTGTACGTCACTCCAGATTGGTTGAAAGTGACTCTGGTCTTGTACATCACTCCTGATTGGTTTATAGTGACTCTGGTTTTGTACATCACACCTGATTGGTTTATGGTGAGTCTGGTTTTGTACGTCACTCCTGATTGTTTTATAGTGACTCTGGTCCTGTACATCACTCCTGATTGGTTTTTAGTGACTCTGGTCTTGTACGTCACTCCAGATTGATTTATAGTTACTCTGGTCTTGTACATCACTTCTGATTGGTTTATAGTGACTGGTCCTCCTGTACATCACTCCAGATTGGTTTATAGTGACTCTGGTTTTGTACATCACTGCAGAATGGTTTATACCAACTCTGGTCCTGTATATCACTCCAGATTGGTTTATAGTGACTCTGGTCTTGTACGTCACTCCTGATTGGTTTATAGTGATTCTGGTCTTGTACATAACTCCAGATAGGTTTATAGTGACACTGGTCCTGTACGTCACTCCATATTGGTTTATACTGACTCTGGTCCTGTACGTCACTTCAGATTGATTTATAGTTACTCTGGTCTTGTACATCACTTCTGATTGGTTTATAGTGACTGGTCCTCCTGTACGTCACTCCTGATTGGTTTATAGTGATTGGTCCTCCTGTACGTCACTCCAGATTGGTTGAAAGTGACTCTGGTCTTGTACATCACTTCTGATTGGTTTATAGTGACTGGTCCTCCTGTACATCACTCCAGATTGGTTTATAGTGACTCTGGTTTTGTACATCACTCCAGAATGGTTTATACCAACTCTGGTCCTGCATATCACTCCAGATTGGTTTAGAGTGACGCTGGTCTTGTACGTCACTCCTGATTGGTTTAGAGTGACTCTGGACTTGTACATCACTCCAGATTGGTTTATAGTGATTCTGGTCTTGTACATCACTCCAGATTGGTTTATAGTGATTCTGGTCTTGTACATCACTCCAGATTGGTTTATACCGACTCTGGTCCTGTACATCATTCCAGATTGGTTTAGAGTGACTCTGGTCTTGTACATCACTCCAGATTGGTTTAGAGTGACTCTGGTCCTGTACGTCACTCCAGATTGGTTTATACCAACTCTGGTTTTGTACATCACTCCAGATTGGTTTAAAGTGACTCTGGTCTTGTACGTAACTCCTGATTGGTTTATACTGACTCTGGTCTTGTACATCATTCCAGATTGGTTTATACTGACTCTGGTCTTGTACGTCACTTCAGATTGGTTTATAGTGACTCTGGTCTTGTACGCCACTCCTGATTGGTTTATAGTGACTCTGGTCTTGTACGTCACTCCAGATTGGTTTATACTGACTCTGGTATTGTACATCACTCCTGATTGGTTTATACTGACTCTGGTCCTGTACGTCACTTCAGACTGGTTTATTGTGACTCTGGTCTTGTACATCACTCCAGATTGGTTTATTGTGACTCTGGTCTTGTACATGACTCCTGATTGGTTTATAGTGATTGGTCCTCCTGTACGTCACTCCAGGATGGTTTATAGTGATTCTGGTCTTGTACATCACTCCAGATTGGTTTATTGTGACTCTGGTCTTGTACATGACTCCTGATTGGTTTATAGTGATTGGTCCTCCTGTACGTCACTCCAGGATGGTTTATAGTGATTCTGGTCTTGTGCATCACTCCAGATTGGTTTATAGTGACTCTGGTCTTGTACGTCACTCCTGATTGGTTTATAGTGACTCTGGTCCTCCAGGTCACTCCTGATTGGTTTATACTGACTTTGGTATTGTACAATACTCCTGATTGGTTTATACTGACTCTGGTCCTGTACTTCACTTCAGATTGGTTTATAGTGACTCCGGTCCTTTACGTCACTCCAGATTGGTTTATAATTACTCTGGTCTTGTACGTCACTCCTGATTGGTTTATACTGACTCTGGTCTTGTACGTCACTCCTGATTGGTTTATAGTGACTCTGGTCTTGTACGTCACTCCAGATTGGTTTATAGTGACTGGTCCTCCTGTATGTTACTCCTGATTGGTTTATAGGAACATGTGTGGTTTCAGTTCTTGACAGTGGAATATTTCTGGTGATTGGGTTTGTCAGAACAACCCTACATGTGGATGGTTTTTCTGAATGGCCTCACAGCAGATCATGTGTCAGACACATTAAAACCGCTAACACTCGACACATATGGCTTTGGACAGTTATGAAAATAATAATAAGTGCAAAAGCACTCCTCAGGCTGTGGCAGTGTGGAGTGCAGCTCTGGGCTGACACTGGGGCACTCCTCTTCTCTTTCCTTTGTGCCCTTCTGTGGATCTGCATCTGTTGAATTTTTAGTCACATTTTTTGGGGTGGCTGGATGTGAAGACATTCTAAATTGTACATTAATTAATTTAATATTGCTGCATGATGGTTTGCTATGTATTGACCATATGCTAATGACAATAGTACAGGATAAGCAAAGAGGGAAGGGGTAAGGTATGAATCTAAAAATCAACACTAATCCACACATCAACAACATCTTCTTGGCCTTCCTTTTTTTTTTTTTTTTTTTTTTTGGGATTATGTGTTATGTATTATGTGTGTATAATTTCCTAATATAAGGTAAACATCCCTACAGTTATAGATTAACCAAACATCTTTGTGGAAGGCCCAAAGCACCACCAGGATTGATGAATTTTCTGTAGAACACTGCTTCACTGCACTGGCCCACAGCCAACTGGACCAGAACACTGACCCACAGAGAGCCACAGGTCAGGCCTCTCCTGGACTAGAACAGCTCTCTGCTGCTGCGAGCTTCCATCAAGGCTTGTGGGAGTGGACAGGAGCACAAAGGTGCTCTAATGGGATTACTACTACACAGCAGTACACACAGTGCTCAGCTGCCTGTAAAAAATATCCTGGCAAAAAACAGATAATCTACTCCACATGTACTGCGTGTGTTTCATCTAAGGTTGTGTGCTTTGAAAGTGTTTGTAGCGGAGAGGGACTTTCAGTAAAATATTAAGAGAAATTTTGGCATAATTGGATGCACCAGCTTGTGTTACAAAATAAATTATAACATGTATGTGCATCCAGTAACCCAAATCTGTAAACATTTTGCATGTAAATGGACCATTCATAGCAGTAGATCAGGTTTTATTTCATTTCAGCTGAAATGCATTTTGCATGAAGCTAGCATAATGTTAGCTTGTGTGCTATTAGGCTAAACATCTTCAACTTTATCCAGTGTACAGACTTTTACATCGAGGTGAAAGTTATTTGTTACAAAATCAAAATATTTAACTTAAACTAAAATATTTGATATTCGAGCTGCTGCTGGCAATGCTAAGTGACATCAGCTTCAGTAGCAGTGGTCTAGTCTACAACTCACAGAAGGATAACCTTTCAATTAAACTTTGACTACCACAGCACCTCAACAAGTGGAGCGGCGCTCACTTAAACTTCCAATTGGCACAGAGCCCGGGGCAAGGACTACTGCAAATTATGACATATGACAGATTACCTACTATACACCTACTTTTACACATATTGTACAAATTTCTGGATTTAGAAAAGCTCCGGACTACAGCTTTAACTATATACTTATGTTTTTCCCAGTCAATTGCATCAAAAACAATGCTTTATTCACAGGTATTCAGAGGAATTTGGAATGTTTTTAAAAAATGTGACTATGTCAGAAGGTTCCTGTTGTTACCGCACAGTTGAGAAATAAATATTTGTTTTTTTACCCACATAATGAATTGATTTATTCCTGTATTTGATGCTTGTATTATTCCAAATCATCATGTCATCATCATGTGGCGAAAAGTTATTTGTGTACATTAGAAGTCAACACAAAAGAGCTTATTTATGGAAATTTGATAGTTGAAGGATAGTTTGTCAATATTAAAATCACATTTAAGGAGAAATTCTATCCCAGCAACCTCTTCATATATTTGTACATTATACATTTGGAATCCAATACCACAGTTTGTCTTTGTTTTTAACTTAAGCCAGTTCACATTAAAAATTATGTTTGGTGACTGGACATCAAGTACATTTAAAGGCACTGTAAGCAGCATGGGCTCGTACTGGTTTAAGAACGGTACTGCAGTCTAAATCAAAACAATGGTCTGTGGGTTGCCAGTCACAGTGAGCTCTTTTCCCAATTGGTTTTGTAGCTCTGCTCCGTTCTGTGTCCACTCTGCTACTTGTACAAATTGGTTTGCAGTGGCAACCAGAGCATGGAGCTCTTTCTGCTTTTCTGACTGGATGATTAGCGATGCAAGGGTTTTAGAACCAAAACAAAACAGTAAACATAAACAACTTGGCCATTATGTAAAATATTTTTTTTAATTGTGAATAAATCAGCTGCACCATTGTTATCAGTAAAACTAATATTTGATTGGAACATGTTTACATGATATTTGGGGACACTTGAGTAAAATCTTTGAAAAATGTACTGCTCATATTACCTTTAAGCTTTTTTGATATGAGTTAGATAAAACATTTTTGTTTAAATAATGAGCTTTTCCTTTCCATATAAGTTTATATAAACCTGAGTCAGTCTTTAGTAATTTCTTGTGGAACATGTAAAACTTCTGCAGGGTATACTAGACGTGATAGTCCTTCAGTATCTGCCATTTAAGTGATAAAACTCTCACGTCTCATTGATTTACATATTCTGAAGTTTGGAACAAAGGGTTGGAAGATTGACTTAACTTTATTCTCTTGACCTCTGGATTTATGAATTCCTAGATATATAACTTCACTTTCAACTTGATTTTTTTCCAATTCTGTTATTATGCAATCTTTTAGTGGAAATAGTGATGGGTAAATTTTTTCTTAGATTTAAATTTAATCCAGATGCTTCAGAGAAAATCTCCAGACAGTTAATAATACTTCTAATTTGTTTTTCATCTTTCAGGAACATATCTGTAACATCAGCTAACTAGCAGCATTTTATTTATTTATCTAAAATGTGGATACACTCAAAAAAATAAAATGTTGGCTGAACAAGATATTACCATACCATCCATTTACCCTATGAAATTATCATGTTAAACTTAAATGTCTTATTATTGTCATATCAACAGAAACTGTACATGTACACTGAACATGTTTTTAATTTATTGGATCAAAAAGCTCTCTTAGTGTTACCTAAACTAACTACAATTCAATTTACTGTACAACAGCTGACCATTTCCAGGTAAAATAAATGAATCTTGTTGTATGAACAACTATTCAGTTTGTGAGGACTGCAAGCTTTAGTCTTATTGAATGAACAAGAAATATTCTTTGTATATTTAATACTGGTGTTTCAAATAATGTTGATTCAGTCAGGAAAAAAATCAAGACTTTTAAATGGCATTTTATTGAAAAACATTTTTTCAAATTTTTTCAAAAAAATGTTTCACCTTAAAGATATTAGGGAGGATTTTTTTCGACTGCTGAGAAACCAGCGACTGTTTTTTCCTTTTTTGAATAATGTGCATGCGTCAGGCCCCGCCCTTCACTGTTCCTTTCCAAGGAACTCCTCCACAGCGACGTGCACGAGCGTTGGAACACGCATGATTGTTTACAGCCCGCATCAGCAGAGATTCACCTAAACCTAGACCTGCATTGTTTGTTTGCGCGACCTTTGACCAAGTTCCCCACACAGACCCAGTCACATGCACAGTCCCTAAATGTGAGCAAAAATATGTCCTCCTGCTGTTGGTAGCATTAGCAAACTGACGCTGCTGTACAGTTGAAACGGTTCAACAGATAAAGAAAAAAGGCATTTTTTTCAAACCATAAAATAAACGTACCTGTCCAGCAGAAACTTGGCGACCAATGCATCGTCTGAAGCCCTTTCTGTTCCTACAGCGCACGCCGTCCTTTGAAGGAATCGCCAATAACTACACGAGTTTTATTCTGCTCTTCTACAGTTTTTCTCCTCCTCCTCTGGTACACTCTGGTTTTCCTTTTGTGACCGCCCGGTTCACGGTTTTCCTCAGCCATTGTGCTCTTCAAAGTCAGGCTGTCCGCGCTATGATGTTAACGCCGCTAATGCAGCGCTAATGCCGGACTACATAAACATAGTGTATACGCATGTGCAGGCACAAGAACGCGCACTATCGCCGAAACTAGGAAGATGAACGAATGAATGGCAAGTCCATGTAACAATGGTTAACGTACTCATGACGAAAACGATTGGATGAGGTTTTTTAAGTCCCACAGAGTCCACAGTTTATTAATATTATTATTATATTTTCTAATACATCAATTCATAAGCCTTATACAGGGCAATGAAGGTAGTTTTAATAAATATAAAAATGTATTTATAAAGATCCTCCCTAATACCTTTAACAGTAGAGGTGGAGGATATTGACAAAAATGAATATCACTTTTTTTTTATTTAATAAGACAAAATATGCTCAGACGTTCCACTTCCATAAATCAGTTTGTTAGGGAAGGGAATAACAGCAATTGGTCTCCAATTGTCAATTAGTTTTAGGTCAATTAGGTTTTGTTATTAAGGTTGTGACACATTGTGGGAGGAAGTTGACCGTTTTCTATGGCTTCCTTTAACACACTCAATTGAAATTCAGAAATGTGTTCCTGGAATGATGCATAGAATTCACCAGTAAGACTTTTAAGAGAAAAAGTGATAAAAAACAACGAGAGTAAAAAGTAAAAAGGCAAAAGGGTTTTCTGTTTTTTAATGTGGCAGGACTGTGAAGCTGCACATGCTCTCACAAAACATCATCTCTGCTGAGGTTGGACACAGTAAGACGATCATTTTAAAGTTTAAAGACCAAGGGACAAAATAGTCAAGTGGTAAACCCATAGAAATTTCACCTGTGCTGGAAGATGCAACAGGCTGTCTGTGAAGATACAGGCGGATCCTTGAGCCACCATAAGGTGGTACTTGTGGGCATTTCCCATTTACACGCCCAATACAGACTCCAGTACAGGGGGTGGCGGTATGCAGATTTGAATGGTGGTAGAAGAAGAAGGTTTGTCCTCTATTGTTGCCGTACACACTCAGTTTGGCAGGCAGTTTGCGCTGTACATTTTCGCGGTAAAGATGGCAACAGAGAATGATGACGACTCTCCACCAGAACACCTGTGGCCCTATCTCCAGCCCATGTTCGAGGTTCAAGACATAAAAAAATATGCATATTATTTTAAGTGTTTGCTTTGTTTGCCTCAGACGAACCTCCTCACATCCTACAAAAATTCGGCGTCCAACCTGAGAAAGCATATGGAAGTATGTATACTTAAACACTCGTGTAACTAGTAATTTAGTAATTTAGTAATTTTACTGTATCGTTAGTTTGTCAAATAATCTTATGAACTCCGGTGGACAGGTGCCTTTTTGTTAACTTTAGATGTTTTTTACACTACGTGTGGATTTTCAGGAAGGACCCGGTGTGTGTATTTGCATGCACTTATTGTCACTGTAGGTCTGAAGTCACTTCCTTAGTAAGACTAGTCCCAGGGGCAAACAAACCTAGATAGCACAAGGAATTGTTTTGGTATCAATTATCAATCTGGCTTGAGAGGAAATGATTGCTCTCAAGCGATTCAACATAGCAAGAGACGAAGGGGAGAACAACCCAAAGAAAGAGGGGCTATCACCAGGTCACAGACAGCAACTCGTTAACTTCCACACCAAGAAAATATTAGGCCTATTTAATGCCAAGTGGTCACACAAACAACTGTCCATAACTCCAAGGTATCATTCAACAATTATTGACCAATTCAGCCAATGCACAGCAGCACCTTACACCCCACTATTTTTTCAGAGCTCTTGAGATCACCACTTGACGATGGCAAAACAGGCTAACAATAACAGAAGGTGCAGAGAGAAGTCCCATTAGGCTAAGGTTACATGTCATGTTTTGTAAAGAAGGTGGAGAAATGTGTGGGTTACCTTGTTATAAATGAAGCTCACATCTCTATTCTTCCTTTCAGCGAGGCAAACGTATAATGTCCAATTGAAAACGCAGCCAATACATTCAGGCGAGTTTGTCTCAAAAACTCCACGCAGCTGTAGATTATCATTAATAAACAACTTTGGTCACGATAGTTTATTACCGCCGCCATCACTCAAAAGTACAGATGTAGCTACATGGATGCAACTGTAGGGTACATGCTCTGTGATGGGCCAAACACAGGACTTTGCTTGGCCAATCACAGAGGATTAATGCTGTAGATAGTAGCGGGGGCAAGACTCTCTCTTGTCAATCACTCCTCTGATGTAATGTGCCGTGTGGTTCTTGGGCTAATAAAAAATAGCCCCTTTACCATTTTTGTGGCAATATTGGTTTATTTTAAAACAAAAAACACTAGTGAGCATGTAGCCAGTACAATACAAGATTAGAATCTCATATACTTACCCAATCCTTAGCCCACTTACAAGAATCCTTTTAAAATATGTCATATTAAACAAAATCATCATCACCTATCAGGAGGTCTAATGTGTCCCTATAACCAAATGTACATCAAAAACAATGATATAATTATAGCAAAATAAGTCCAAATTAAATAATCATAAACTACTTTGCTCCATGCAGAGTCTAAAATGTGCTTTTTATTATGTGTCTCTTTATCCTGTTATTTTCTGCAGTATAGGGCACAGTAGAAATATATGTTATTTTTTTTATTGTAGGGACTTTAACATCATATTTCACTTTGTCTTAATTGTTAAATAAAGTTTGCAAAAAATGGGAGTGGTTGCAGTGCATTGTGGGCATTCTGTAGTGAGGCGAAGCCACGGAGGAGCCACAGGTTCATCCTTCGTGAATGAGCCAAACGGAGGAGACGAGCTCTGGAGGACGTGGGGGATTTAATGATTTGGAACAGCACTTGGCGCGGCGCTGATGATGTAGATCACTCCGAAGAGGTTCAGCAGCAAAGGATCCTGGCAAATGAGAAACACCCCCGGATGATACCACAGCCATCTGTCACTGTCTCAGAAAGGCACTACAAACACACAACATCTAGACGAGAGAATAAGACACACAACATCCATACAGGAGGAGACACACAACATCTACACAAGAGAAGATACACAACATATACATTAGAGAAAAAGACACAACATCTAAACAAGAGAAAACACACATCATCTACACAAGAGAAGAAGACATACAACATCTACACAAGAGAAGAAGACACATACTATCTACAGAAAAGAAGACACACAACATCTACACAAGAGAAGATATGCAACAAATACACAAGAGAAGAGACACAACATCTACACAAAAGAAACTGCTCCGGAGAACGTGCTGATTAATGAACAGCGTCATGAAATTGAAGCTAATGCTGCAGCCCAAAGCATCTGAAAAAGCCAGTCCGTGAATTTACATTTCCTCTCACAGAGACATTTAAAGCATAACTCAGTAACTTTTTTACCTTAAATAAACTGTTTTCAGATTTGTGATGGTTAAATGAATTTTTGTGGGGTAAATGAAATGTGTGGCATCTCCCCCTGGTGCCTCTGGGCTGAAATTGACACTTGCAACAGTGAGTGTCGCCAACCTGGAGTCACAGAAGTCTCGAGTCTCGCGAGAAAGCAGCACATCCCGGTTAGCAAAACAACAAGCTAGCAGTGGCTTTATTTCTTGATTTTCTTTGTGCCAGAGCGGCCCAATGGAAGAAAAAACTTTGCACAGATATGCGGAGGGGAAAACGAAAGTAAAGACGAGCGAAGGTTCACACAGGAGTCAACTGGGCTTGTGAATATTTATGATAGTGCAAACTGTAAGGAGAGATCTACAGAGGAAAGAAAGGCAAAAAGAGCAAAGAAATGAGCAGAGTTACTGAGTTCCACTTTTAAGGTTAAACGACAACCTTACATTGTGCAGGCTTTGAACAAAATAATCAAGTAACTTTTCCTTTCAAACTGTAGCCACCTGTGAGAAGCTCTCACTCTCTCTGGTCTGCTGTACTATTGCTGTGCTGAGGGTCATAGCTGCGGCTGCAGCTGGGGTCCTTCAGTCATATGGTCGCATGCACATGTGCCTCACCAAAAATCGGTACACAAATGCAAAAATTGTCTGAAATTTGTTAGGAGCCCCAAAATAATGCAGTCTTGCCATCTAAGAGAGACAGTTAGTCATTCAAAATTCACCCTCTGATTTCCTGCTCCTCACGGGGATGGGTTAAACCTATTTTCAGGGCAGTGCTGTGAGAGTGGAGGGGCTGAGAGAGGCTTTACAGTTCACCGTCGTTGCTGGATTAAGGTTTTTTGAGGAATCAGATTTCAGTGGGTGCTCGGGCGCTGCAGCATCCACAGAATTGGCACTTATATATATATGTATATTTTATGAAATTTTAGGGGGAGCTCAGCTTCCCTTGTAGTCACTGAGTAATTGCCACTTGTCTTGGAAGGCATCTGTCTGTGAATCTTGCCAACTCAGCTGAGTCTACACTGATCTGACCTGCTATTCCAGCCAATATTTCCCATCAGCAGTGAACACCCAGTCTTTAAAAAAACAAAAACACCTAAGAGTTACATGTGTGAAGGATGCACACTTACAGTCTCCTGCTGCAGACTGTACCATCCTCCACTGCAGCTCTCTCTCTCTCTCTCTCTCTCTCTCTCTCTCTCTCTCTCTCTCTCTATCTATCTATCTATCTATCTATTGTAAATTAAGAACATTTATTTATTATTTATTTATTATGCAATGTAAACAAAACTTGCAAAGAAAATAAATTAATAGTCTCTTTGAGACCTGTAACTCAGACGAAGTTTGCCTAAATAGGGTACAACCAACAAATACACAAAACTTACCTAAAAAAGCATGTGTAATCTCTTTTAGAATTTTAACAAAAATAAGTTTAATTCTTCAATTAATAACAATTGTTGTGATTCACAACAGTATAAATACTATGAACTGTGTTACTCCAGTGGTAATTGAACTCATCCTTGCATAGAGTGCACATAACTTTTGTTTTGTCTATATTGCTGTCTGGTGATGATTTGAAGCAGCATCAGACAGGTTCTCGCCTGAAAGGTCACTCTCTCGTCTTGTACACTCCTCCACGACTGCGTCGACAGTGTACTTCTTCTTTTTTGTGCGTTTTGCCATCATTTTGTTGACAAAATGTACACAAAATAACAAAAGGACACACAGAAGTTCACTTTAGCGCACGGACGCACAAAACTCCAGCTACAGCTGACTTTCCTTACGCAGTGTCCCTGCCTGCTCTCTTTACCCCCCGTCCATACATGTTGCATAGCCATGTGTTCAGGAGCTCATTGGCTATACGTGTGTAGCATCAGACTCAGCGTGGAAGCTAATAGGTCGGATCTGCGAGCACAAGAGTTGGGCATAAACTTTCACACAGTTCTGATGCTCATTGGTTATTACTCGCTCCGGACAACCACTACTTCTTTCTAGTTCGCTAAATTAGGTGTCAATCAAAAGCTTAGATCATCGTCCACCATTTTGTAGCGCTCCAATAGGTTTCTAAACAAAATACCGGCCATCATCGCTGATAAAAGACAAAAAATAAGTAGTTATTGATCTGAAGTTTGAAAAATGCAGGTGGTGCTTTGTACCATTGTGGATCTAACATGTGTTTTGGACCTAATTGTTCTAATGGATTATATTCTTTGGATCGTTACGGACAGAACGAGACCATTTTTGCTGGGAATTATCAATATTTGGACAGTAGACAGCCTTCAAGGGTGAGTGAAATCAAATTTCTAGCTTTGTGGTTTTTTGATAAAAAGGCGATTGGTGAACGTGCTGTTGTTGTTGGGTCTCGAAATGTTTTTTATCGCCAGAAAGACGAGAGTTTCTGCTTTCCAGTGATGTGTTGCATGTGCGGGTGCTCAAAGGAGGCTGTTGTGTATATACCTATGCATAAAAAAGTTGTGATTGTGAAAAGTATATATATATAGTATATATATAGTAGTAGTATATATATATATAGTAGTATATATATATATATTAGGGCCCAATCCTAAAAAAAGAAGCCTAATTTCACTCTCAGTTTTTGAGTTAATTGCTGTAAGTGAAATTCGAATGAAAGTGAGCTATCAATCCAAAGACCTAGATACTTGTACTTGTCTAGTTTCTCAATTTGAGCACCTTGTAAAGTAGAGATTCGAGGTAGATCTGAGGGGAGTGTTTTGACATTTGAAAACAGCATTGATTTTGTTTTGTCAGCGTTTAAGGTAAGCTTTAAGTCTTAGAGTTTCCTTTGAAATATGTCAAAAGCAATCTGTAACTGCTGAAGGGCATCAAGTGGAGTAGATGCCACACTGTACATTACGGTATCGTCAGCATAAAAATGAAAGTAACAATTTGGAATGTTTTGACTAATATTATTTATATACAAAATAAAAAGTAAGGGACCCAAAACTGACCCCTGCGGCACACGGCTGTGGATACTGAGAGTGTCTGATGAGGAGCCGTCTACCTGAACAGTCTGAGAGATAGTTCCTAAACCAGTGTATTGCTTGAGATGAAAGTCCATTTGCAATTAATCTTTGTTCCAGAATAAAATGATCAACAGTATCAAAGGCTTTTGTAAGGTCTACGAAAAGAGCCGCACAATGTTTTTTATTGTTTAAGGATGAAACTATGACATTCACTACTTCTAAGACTGCAGTTGTAGTGCTATGATGTTTCCGAAATCCAGAGTGAAACTCAGTTAGGATATTTGCAAAGATTGCAACGCCCCCTCCCCTTCTGGGTCGGTCAGTTCTGAAAACGTTGTACCCCTGAATATGAATATCATTATCACTAATTGATTTCGTAAGCCATGTTTCACTCAAAACTATAACATTAGCATTAGTGGAATCAGCCCAAATGTGAATAAAATCCATTTTTGGTACTAAACTACAGACATTCATATGTAAGAAACCAAGTCCTGATCTCTCTTTGAATTGAGCCGGCGTATCATAACTTTCAGTTGGGCCTGGGTTGGGTTGTACATTTCCAGAGATCAAAAGTAATAAGACAATCAGCATTTTCTTTTTAAGAGAGCAGCTATACTTATATACTAAGATTTGTTTCTCAGATGCATTACCACTAAGGATAGCAGTAGGGACATTGATATTTAGAGGAATAATCAAGTTAAATACCTCTGTTAGACATTTGATGACCTCTTTCCAGAATTTCTGTATCTTCTGATATTGCCATAGACAGTGAAGAGGAGTTCCTTTTTCATCCAGACATTTAATACAGGTGTCAGGAATATTAGCTGACATATGATTAAGTTTTACAGGGATTATATACATCCTCATTAACCATTTATATAGCTGCTTATATCGTGTATTGATCGTTTGTCACTGTGCCTTCAAACAAGCCTTATTCCATTCTATTTTGTCTATGCTTTCTTGGATGTCATCTCGCCAGGCATTTAGCTTATCTATAGCTGACTCTTTAGAGGTGGACATCAGTAAATTATAAAATACAGAAAGTAAACCTTTTATTTTCAAATGTTTGAGAGAGATTTCTTCTATTTTTGATAACTGGGGAACCTGCAATAATTGTGTGGATCTGGATGAGATGTAACTTTTTGGCTGTAGATATTTTTAAAAATGTTTATGAGGAATATGATATTTTTTAAATAGCTGATTGAGAGTAAGCAATACTTCATCTATGTACAGATCTTTAACCTTTTGGATGCCCTTTACATTCCACAATCTGAACCCTCCATTTTTTTTTAATTTTTTATTTTACCAGGTATAAATTTTTCATTGCCCCAGATAGGACTGAACTGTGAGAGTGGTGAAGCGTCCCCTATGTGTTTGTTTGCAGTGTGCTATACTGATAAAGTATTTTTTAAAAGGGATTTTTTGTACATTTTCTTAGCATTTTAACATCTGACAAATATATATAGCTTTGTAATGGTAAATCAGAAATAGATTCTTGTTCGATGTTAACCCAGGCTGGGGGTGTGTTTGCACAAAATGTGCAGCTGATGTTAGCTGGGCAGCCATATAATACCATCTAAAATTAGGAAGCTGGAGTTCTCCCCTTTCATAAGAGAGATATAGCAACTTTAAACGGAGTCTCGCCTTTCTGTTATTCCAAATGAACTGACTGAACAAGTTTATTTAAAATTTCATGGGAAAAAGCTGGTAATGGTAGGGGAAGTGTCTGAAAATAGTATAAAAATGTTGGTAAAATTGTCATTTTACCTTTACATTTTTATGTTTATTTGTCCTATCCTCGATATATTGGCCATCAATTTAATTTCTCCATGACCATCTACCAGGGGGTTGTAAATTTGCTGAGATTATTTTATTCAGTTCTGGGGTGATTTTAATGCCTAAGTATTTAAAACCATCTTCAGTTATTGTAAATTGAGTGTTTAAAGTGGGATTGTCCCTTTCTTCCTTAATTAGAAACATTAATTCTGATTTTGAATTATTTATTTTGTATCTGGAGAACTCTCCAAATCTTTCTATTAACGTCACCAGATTGGGAACACTATTTTATTATTATTACTATTATTATTCCGTTTTATCCAGGGCCAGTTTGCGGGGGCAGAAGTCTAAGCAGAGATGCCCAGACTTCCCTCTTCACAGACACATCCTCCAGCTCTACCGGGGGGACCCCAAGCCACTCTAACACTCGGCTGCAAAACGCCCCAGCACATGCTGAAGGTCTTGGTTTGATGAAGCCAACAGGCACAACTTCATCTACAAAAAGCAGAGATGAAATCCTGTGGTCCCCAAACTGGACTCGAGGGGCTGGACCCCCCACTGCACCTAGAAATTCTGTCCATAAAAATTATGAACAGAACCGATGATAGAGGGCAGCCCTGCTGGAGTCCAGCATGCACTGGGAACAGGTCCGACTTACTGCCGGCAATGCGAACCAAACTCCTGCTCTGTTCGTACAGGGACCGGAGAGCCCCTAGCAGAGGGCCTCAGACCCCATACTCCCAGAGCACCCCTACAGGATACCACGGAAGACACGGTCGAACACCTTCTCCAAATCCACAAAGCACATGTGGACAGGTTGGACGAACTCCCATGAATCCTCAAGCATCCAATGGAGGGCATGGGGCTGGTCCACTGTTCCACAACCAGGACAAAAAAACACATTGTTCCTCCTGGATCCGAGGTTTGACTATCAGTCGAATTTTCCTCTCCAGCACCCTGGAATAGACTAGAGGAATAGGGAAGCTGAGAAGTGTGATGCCCCTGTAGTTGGAACACACCCTCCTGTCAGCCACGACAGCCCCACAATATCCAGAGACTTGAGGTACTAAGGGCGGATCTCATCCACCCCCGGTGCCTTGCCACCGAGGAGCTTTTTGACCATCTCAGTGACTTCAGCTTGGGTGATGAACAAGTCCACCTCTGAGTCCCCATCCTCTGCATCCTCAACGAAAGAGGTGCCAGTGGGATTGAGGAGATCCTCAAAGAATTCCTTCCACTGCCCGACAACATCCCCAGTCAAGGTCAACAGCTCTCCACTTCCACTGTAAACAATGTTGGCGAAGCACTGCTTCCCCCTCCTGAGGCACCGCACAGTTTGCCAGAGTTTCTTCGAGGCCGACCGATAGTCCTCCTCCATGACCCCCCCCCCCCCACACACACACACACACACACTCACCCACCCATCACCCCAAGTGTCCAAAACACACAGCCAAAGGTCAGATGACACAACAACAAAGTCGATCATCGACCTCCGGCCTAGGGTGTCCTGGTGCCACATGCACTGATGGACACCCTTGTGCTTGAACATGGTGTTTAGTTATGGACAAGCTGTGGCTTGCACAGAAGTCCAACAACACAACACAACTCAGATTCAAATCGGGGAGGTCGTTCCTCCCAATCATGCCCCTCCAGGTGTCACTGTCATTGCCCACGTGGGCATTGAGATACCCCAGTAGAACAATGGAGTCCCCAGTCGGAGCACCTTCCAGTACCCCTCCCAGGGATACCAAGAAGCCTGGGTACTCTACACTGCTGTTCGGCCCATGACCTGTCCCCAACCCGGAGGCACAGGGACGCGACCCTCTCGTTCACCAGGGTGAACTTGAACACATGGCAGCTGAACTGGGAAGCTATGAGCAAGCCCACACCAGCCCGCTCACCACGGGAAAAACCAGAGTGGTGAAGAGTCCAACCTCTCTCATGGAGCTGGGTTTCAGAGCCCAAGTTGTGCGTGGAGGCCAGCCCGATTATATCTAGCCAGTACTGCTAGATAGAGCGTCATGCACAAGCTTCTCCGTATTTAACTCAAAATATTTGTCTATGCAATTTTCTACACATTTACGAAAGGTTGGATCTTTTAACAGAAATGTTTGCAATCTTCATCTTTTAGAAACAGTTCCTGTGGAACTCACTCATCTCGGGTCTCTGCTGTTGCTTGAGGAAGGCTTTTGTAAAACTCTTCAGCCTCCTGTGGTGTTGAAAAGAGATGTATCTCGCCACTATATAGTACCCTGAGCCTGCAGGTGTTATGTTGAAATCCATGGAAGGCATTGATATTGATAAGCTTCTTTATGACCGCGTGAAACCCCTGTCATACGCAGACAGTTTCCGTAGAGAGATCCTGCACAAATGTAATCTTGAGCCCATTGTGCGTAATTTCTTGTTTACTCATTTCTCAATACACAAACTCCTTTTCTTGAAGTTTTAAGAAACTGAGCAAAACTGCTCTGTTTTGGTTTGGTTTCCCCAAGGCTAATGTGCGGTGGAAAGTAAATGACTTCTGAGATGGCAGTCCCCTTCTGAGAGCGGCCTTGTCCCCTTGCAGGCACAGGTTCTTTCTTCTTCCCCGGTTCTCTAGGTCGTCCGTTTTTGCCTCAAGGGAAAGAGATTAATTTAATAGCTGATTTAAGCGCTGCCTCGGTTTCCTCGAGCGACTTTTCTGTCTCATTAATACAAGCTTCGGCGTCTTCATTATGAGCTGCATAGGTCAAAACATCCTGTTTAATCTTTGTCACCTTACTTTCCATTGCAGTTAAAGCATTTGCCACTCCAGGCTAGTGTCGATATTATCCAACTTTACTCCAAAGTCTGACTGCAGCCATTTCAGCTCACGTAGCATGTTGTCCATGCTATCCATGCTAGCATCTGTGCTACTCGGTGGGCTTGGCAGAGTTGTTTTAGTGTTTGTCTTGAGTCCGCGAGTGAAAATTTCATACTGTTTTGCAGCCGAAGGTTTTGACATAGCAGTTCCTTGTCCTTTTATAGGAGTTGTTAACAGTTATTAAAGTTTATTTTTAACAAAGGTAGTGCACAGTCTCGGAGCTTCTCTACCAAGCTGCCATCTTGGTCACGTGACCAAGATGGCTCGTAAATATATATACAGTAAATATATCTCCTCCTGAGATATATTTACTGTATATTTAAAATAAAATCAACATATATTAGTATGGATGCAGTCTAAATGCCAGCATGTACACTGGTGCTCTTTTAGCCGTTCTGTTTACAGTGAACAGACTGTGACATTTGAGGAGAGTGGATAGGCCACTATGAGAGGGTCAAAGGTCACCCACAGCACAGGTCACAGTCTGTGGAAAGAGACTCCAGTTAGCTTGTTTAGCAACCTACCAAGACTCTGCACTTATATTATCAGCCCTGTTGAAGCTGAATAATGTTACTATACATAGGCCATAAATATTCAATTATATACTGTAAGTATATAAGAGGTACTCAGCTGCTCTCAATTCAATTCAGATTTATTTGTATAGCCCAATATCACAACAAAAGTCGCCTCAAAGGGCTTCACAAACAGTTGATCAAACATAAACACACAATCAGACTTAACACACAATCAGCACAAACAATAACTACACTAAACTAAACAGACCCAGGACACTCCTGTCCTTAGACCCTCCTTCTCGGTAAGGAAAAACTCCTAAAAAACCCTGGTACGGGAAAAAAGAAGAAACCTTATGGAGCCCATATTGAAGGAGAGATCCTCTCCCAGGACGGACAGGCAATGCATCTAGGACTGCTAGTCCCTTAGTTCATCTATAGGATCATAGATCAGCTCTGTAAGGATTCATCCAGACGAGAGTGGGTGAGATAGGTCCGGGAGATCCGGGCTGCAGCAGGGACCTCATCCAGACAGGTGAGTGGAGCGAGATAGGTCCTGAGTTATTCCTAAACTGTAGCTATTTTTTTTATTTCACTTTACTTTATTTCACTCTTTTATGCAATCAAACATTTTGACTTCAGATGAGCTGAAACAATACTCAACCTCCCTGCGACACACTTCTACGAACTACGGCTACGGACATTCCCAGGAAGGTGGTGGGGCATTATTTATGATGGTGTAAGATGGTCTTTTATAAGGTTACTTGCTGTTTGTAAGAAAATAATTGGTGTTGTGATAAAGATGCATATTTTTAGTTGACTTATTGGCCTCTACATCAACCCACACCAGCGTGAGTGACGACTGGCCAAGTAAAGACATTTCCTGCTTGTGTTGTGGATATTTGGTGGCTTTTCCAACACAGAAAGCATGCGTAAGTGAACTGAATGAGTGATACAGATGTGTGAGATCATCATAAAGCAGTATCAACTCTGAGCTGAATGGCCCTGATGCAGTGCTCCTCCTCTTCGGCCTGTGTTGCTCCCTCCTGCAGGGCTCCAAATGCACTGACATCAATACAGCTGGTATTTACAGAGCCAGAGGTGTGGGCTAATGAGCCTAGCTCTCTCCTGGAAATGTTTCTATTGATGGAACAGCAATGCACAGTTTAGGAGCAGCACTGACTGTTTTGTATTTGTTAAAATGAAAGTTTGTTTGAATGTTGCCTTTTTGGCTATTGATCAACACTGTCTGGACAACTGCTGAAACAAAACTGCTGCTAGCATTTCACTTATTCCACACTGGAGCTGCACACAAATGTGTTATGATGGCAATATCAACAACTGCTTTCATACACAAAAACTGCTTGTTTTGCAGTGATACTGTGGCATAATAATAATAATAATAATAATAATAATAATAATAATAATAATAATAGTGCATTGGATTTAGATAGCACATTTCTAGATACTCAAAGCGCTTTACATTGCATTCTTCCTACACTCCTCAGTCACACTGAGTGGTGGTGAGCTACTTCTGTAGCCACAGCTGCCCTGGGGCAGACTGACGAAACCGTGGCTACCAAACTGCGCCTACTGCCCCTTCGACCACTACCACACACAATCACACTAACACATTCATATAGGCAAGGTGGGTGAACTGTCTTGCCCAAAGACATAATGACAGTATGCAATGCAGTTATTCTTATAGCAAAGTGAAAATGTTTATGTCAACGGTAAATGTGTGCTACACTGTGTGTTGTCATTATTGTAGGTATGTTTTCCTTGTACAGTACTGTGAGTGTGCACCTGGCAAACATCTGGCCGTGGGGTTATTCTGGGGTGATTCTGTCAGCCTGCTGTGAGCCTGTCTGCTGCTGTCTTGAACTGCTGGGCTGGACTGAACGTCAAGTGGGAGGATGAGTAGGTGTGGCCCCGGGGGCCTCTCTCCTGGAATCCACTGCTGTGTGATCTGGGGGTTGCATATTAAGGCCTATTAATACAACAGGCCACATATTAAGATTTATTAATACAACAGGTTGCATATTAAGGCCAATTAATTCAACAGTCCAATATTAAGACCTATTAATACAACAGGTCGCATATTAAGGCCTATTACTTCAACAGTCCAATATTAAGACCTATTAATACAACAGGTCGCATATTAAGATTTATTGATACAAGAGGTTGCATATTAAGGCCTATTAATACAACAGGTTGCATATTAAGGCCTATTAATTCAACAGTCCAATATTAAGACCTATTAATACAACAGGTTGCATATTAAGGCCTATTAATTCAACAGTCCAATATTAAGACCTATTAATACAACAGGTCGCATATTAAGGCCTATTACTTCAACAGTCCAATATTAAGGCCTACTAATACCACAGGTTGCATATTAAGGCCTATTAATACAACCGGTCGCCTATTAAGGCCAATTGACCCTCAGGCCCTTGTGGCATTCTTTTTAGGGGATTTCAAATGTATTTTTTGTTCTCATTTTGACATTTCTTATGCTAGAGTGATGGTATTTCACAAAGATATTTATTAATAATTGAAGTTTAGGATTTCAGCTTCACAAGTGAAAAAAAAAAATTCTATCGTCTAGACAAAAAAAACTCACATTCTTCCTTTTAAAGCCCTTTTTGGTCCATAAAATCACTTATTTTCACTCTGTTGTTGCCATACAGAAATGTTAAATTATGTTAATTCCTCTGTAACCCTGTCAGTCTGAGGCAAAAATTACACAATAAAAAAAATAAAAAAATCACCAGATTAATCATTTTCTTATTGCATTGTGGGCAATAATTCCCTTGTAATTCCCATTAAATAACACTAGTTGTAGACCAGCCCTTAGGGCTTTAAAGTTGAAGTACCTGATTTATTTTTCTTCTAGGTGAGGGAAATGGATTTTACCCCACATAGTATATTGTAAAAGCACTAATTTGTGACAAAGTCGGGCTTCTATGTGCTTTCTGCTCTTTGTTATGAGGCCTTTCACTCCATGAGAACCAAAAGAAACAACTTTTTGTCCTGGTTTGCTCTCGACCAATCAGAGTCTCAGAAAACAGTGGGCTGCAGCCTCTCCGCCCAGAGCTCAGCTGCTGCTGTGCAGCTGCTCTGCTGTGCTGCGCGTGTGCACGGAGATAGTAAACATCGAGGCATGGCAGCAGCCATTTTCCCTCTCACTATCACTGCTTACACCCATGGATGTACGCTTAAACCACAAGAGGCAAAATAAGAGAGAAAAAGACATAGAAAAGAAGCAAACAAACTGTGATTTGGACAGTAAAACAAATAAAATGTAAATAAAATCTTGGTATTGCATCCCAGAGGTGTGGACTTGAAAGTCATGACTTGGACTCGAGTTGGACTCAAGTCACTAATTTGATGACTTTAGACTCGACTTGATGAAATGGACTAAGACTTGAGACTCGACTTGGACTTGAACACCAATGACTTGGGACTTGACTCAATTCAATTCAATTCAGATTTATTTGTATAGCCCAATATCACAACAAAAGTCCCCCAAAGGGCTTCACAACAGTTGATCAAACATAAACACACAATCAGACAACACAAACAATAACTACACTAAACAGACCCAGGACACTCCTGTCCTTAGACCCTCCTTCTCGGTAAGGAAAAACTCCTAAAAAAAAACCAGCTGCGGGAAAAAAGAAGAAACCTTATGGAGCCCAACTGAAGGAGAGATCCTCTCCCAGGACGGACAGGCAACGCGTCTAGGACTGTTAGTTCATTAGCTCATCTATAGGATCATAGATCAGCTCTGTAAGGATTCATCCAGATGGGAGTGGGGTGAGGTAGGTTGAGGAAGTCCATAGGATGCAGCAGGTGGGCCTCATCCAGACAGGTGAGTGGGGTGAGGTAGATCCGGGAAATTCTTAGAGGTGAGGTTGAGGGCCCACAGGTCGGGACAGGAGCACAGATGGGGTCAGCTAAGATCCAATCATCACTGGGGCATCTGTCGGCACCCAGGCATCTGAAACAGTCCCCACTCTCCCAGAGGGGAGTGGGAGAGAGGGACAACTTGTGAATAGCAATGAACTCATTGGAGATATAGAATATTAGATAATATTAATTACAGTGATAGGAGAGGAGCAGCAGATGAAACCAGAGGACAGAGGCTCAGTGCACCATACTTCCCCCAGCTTCTAGCTCCTAGAGCAGCCTCTCTAACATGAGCTGGAAGCTGATTCCATAAAACAGGAGCTTGGTAACTAAAGGCTCTACCTCCAACTGTACTTTTAGAAACCCTGGGAACCACTAATAGCCCTGCATTTTGTGAGCGCAGTACTCTGCTTGGTTGGTATGGCACTATAACATCATTAATATAGGATGGGGCCGTACCATTTACAGCCTTGTAAGTCAGGAGAAGGATTTTAAACCTAATTCTGAATTCAACTGGAAGTCAGTGAAGTGAAGCTAGCACAGGAGTGATATGTTCTCTCCTGTTAGTTCCTGTTAATAATCTTGCTGCTGCGTTTTGAACAAGCTGAAGACATTTTAAAGAGTTTTTAGGGCACGCTGCCAGCAGAGAGTTACAGTAATCCAACCTAGATGTAAAATACGCATGGTCAAGTTTTTCAGCGTCACTTTTAGATAAAATATTTCTGATTTTGGCCATGTTACGTAAGTGAAAGAATGCTATTTTACAGGCTTGGTTTATATGAGCCTTAAATGATAAATCTTGGTCAAATAAAATTCCTAAGTTTCTCACAGTAGAACTTGAGGCTACACTGACACCGTCCAGGGAGACTATCTGGTCAGACAGAGCATCTCTCAGCTTTTTGGGGCCTAGTATGATGACCTCTGTTTTTTCTGGGTTTATGAGGAGATAATTAATTGTCATCCAGGTCTTTATGTCTCTCACACAGGCGCTAAGTTTCTCAACGCGGTCATTCTGATCAGGTTTAATTGATAAATACAACTGCGTAATCTGTTGTATCATCTGCGTAACAGTGAAAATTAATGCCATGTTTTCTGATTATGTTTCCTAAAGGCAGCATGTAAAGCATGAACAGAATGGGTCCAAGTACTGAGCCTTGTGGCACTCCATAGCTAACTTTACTGTACTGTGAGGAATGTTCATTTACACTGAACTGGTACCTATCAGATAAGTAGGATTTAAACCAGCAGAGGGCGACTCCTCTGACCCCTGTGTCACATTCTAAATCGGACTCGGACTTGAGCCCTGTGACTTGAGAAGACTTGATGCTTCTTAAAGAAATAAAAGTATGATTTTTTTTAAATGTGCGAGAAACAATTAGCCTAAATAAACTCCTTGCGCAGTAATGGGCGTTTTCTCTCCCTGCGCATGTTACTACTGGGTATTTTCTGATGCACATTTCAAAGTGTATTGAGCTGTAGCAGCACATGGCATTTTGACATAACGGCAGAGGAGATTTTAAGCTTTATGTCAGTCTTTGTTTTGAGTTGATAGACTCAGAAATCACAGAGTTACGGCGCGTTAAAGTTTTACAACCATTAATGATATCAAATACACGCGCGTCTAATTATAACACTCTATCGTCAAGAACTCGCGGACTTTTCACACAGTTCCTCTGATGTTTTACTCCAAACACAATCATAAAAGAGTTATTTAGTCACCAAAACTTAGTTTTAATGTCAGAAGCACGCGGACGGAGCTGCTGCCTCTGTGACCCTCCCTCTCCTCACAGCTGAGAGCAGCTCACTCCAGACACAGACATGACACGTTCAGGTGCAGATTACACTTAATAAAAACTAAAACAAAATCAACAAATAAAAAAAATCTAAAAGTAATAAATAATCATTTGCAATAGAGGTCTAAAGGCGAATATGTGGAGTCTGAGAGAGACTTAGCCTCCGTGAATCACGTAACGCACACTCAGCTTTATGTTATTACACAGAGGAGATCTTTACCTGTGCACAGTGAAAAATGAACACCAGCTGACCATACATCATGAACCTGCAGTACCCCTTTTGCCCACAGGTGTCGCTATTCAGTAAACTGTATAGTGAGCAGTATTCACTTTGTAAATCTTCAAATGTGAGAGAATGACTCTTATTTGAAGCCTGTGAACATTTGGCACATGGAGGGCTGTGCGGCCCCCCAAAGAAATGCCACCCCACACCATTACTGACCCACTGCCAAACCGGTCATGCTGGAGGATGTTGCAGGCAGCAGAACGTTCTCCACGGCATCTCCAGACTCTGTCACGTCTGTCACATGTGCTCAGTGTGAACCTGCTTTTATCTGTGAAGAGCACAGGGCACCAGTGGTGAATTTTCCAATCTTGGTGTTCTCTGGCAAATGCCAAACGTCCTGCACGGTGTTGGGCTGTAAGCACAACCCCCACCTGTGGACGTTGGGCCCTCATACCACCCTCATGGAGTCTGTTTCTGACCGTTTGAGCAGACACATGCACATTTGTGGCCTGCTGGAGGTCATTTTGCAGGGCTCTGGCAGTGCTCCTCCTTTCTTGCACAAAGGAGGAGGTAGTGGTCCTGCTGCTGGGTTGTTGCCCTCCTACGGCCTCCTCCACGTCTCCTGATGTACTGGCCTGTCTCCTGGTAGCGCCTCCATGCTCTGGACACTACGCTGACAGACACAGCAAACCTTCTTGCCACAGCTCACATTGATGTGCCATCCTGGATGAGCTGCACTACCTGAGCCACTTGTGTGGGTTGTAGACTCCGTCTCATGCTGCCACTAGAGTGAAAGCACCGCCAGCATTCAAAAGTGACCAAAACATAAGCCAGAAAGCATAGGAACTGAGAAGTGGTCTGTGGTCACCACCTGCAGAACCACTCCTTTATTGGGGGTGCCTTGCTAATTGCCTATAATTTCCTCCTGTTGTCTGTTCTATTTGCACAATAGCAGGTGAAATTAATGTCAGTCAGTGTTGCTTTCTAAGTGGACAGTTTGATTTCACAGAAGTGTGATTGACTTGGAGTTACATTGTGTTGTTTAAGTGTTCCCTTTATTTTTTTGAGCAGTGTACATTGTACTGGTGAGGTATTTAGCTTTATTGTACATCACTGATACTAAAGAACTTGGCTTTACTTTTAAAGTATTCAGAAACCTGCTTTCTGTGTAGGCCTCTTCTAGTCTTAGGGTGTTACAATAAATTGTAAATAACTAAATAATAAATAAAAATAAAAATAATAAATGTAAATAGTACAGCAAACAATTTACCATCTATTTATCGTATATTTGTTTTTCTAAGGTGGGACATGAGAATAAATTCAACAATATAAAACGTGACAAACATTAAGTTTGGAGTCCTAAGGGTTAAAAAGACTTGAAAGGAAAGAAACAGAAAGTGTAGGACTTGTGACTGGACTTCGACTTGGACTTGTGAGGCATTGACTTGGGACTTGACTCAGACTTGCCTGTCATTGACTTGGACTTTGACTCGGACTTGAGGCCAAAGACTTGAAACTTACTTGTGACTTGCAAAACAGTGACTTGGTCCCACCTCTGTTGCATACTGAAGCTGGAGAGTACCCCTATCACCAATCTAGACCGCAGTCTAACACTGGACTTGGAGCTGGCTTTTCACCATACTCTGGTAACTAATCAATTTCAGTTCAATATTATTTGTTAGGTTTCCAGTCTGGTCAGTTGTTTTAGTTTTCTTAGTTTTAAACGATTTATGGATAGACATTAGCGTCCATAGCATGCTACTAATGCTAATGCTGGTACACAATGTGAGGCTTTGAACACGACACGTGATTTTATATCAACATGAAAAGACTTGTAATGGCCATTTTACATCAACAAATATATAAAAATGCATATGTAAGCCCTCTTGTTATTTACTAAAATCTAGCCTAAACACGGTAAAAATAGACAGCAAACAAGGCCGTACACAGGATTTTCGAAATCCTGAGGTCTACCATGTTGACAGCCAATTTAGTAGTTGTACAGACCTCATGTAGACCTGGTTTAGTCCTTATTTAGACCTGGCTTGGTCCTTGTTAAGACCTGGTTTAGTACTGGTTTAGTTCTTGTTAAGGCCTTGTCTAGACCTGGTTTAGTCCTTGTTTAGACCTGGTTTCAGTTCTGTCTTTTTTCCTAAATAAGTCCTGGTTTGGAGTATTTTTAATCCTGGTTTAGTCCTGGTGTAGTCCTGGTTTAGTCCTGATTTAGTCCTGGTTTAGTCTAATTTAGTCCTAGGCTTTAAGATGGAGAATGTGAGTTTTTAAAGGAGGGCCTGAGGGTTAATACAACAGGTGACATATTAAGGACTATTAACAAAATAAGTGGCATATTAAAGCCTATTAATAAAATAGGTGTACATAATTTATCACAGGGACATTTTTTATGAATAAAAAACTTACAACAAAAAGAAAACGCAATACACAGACAGCCCTGGTTCACTAGTATCAAAGGTCACAGTAGTAAAATCTCATCCATGAATGCTAGTTTGTTAGAGTGTGCGTTTTTCCAGCTGGGTGTAATGTCAGCTCCAGCTCTAAAGAGTGGCCCTCACTGTGGGACTAAAGGAGCTCTGACCTACAGCAGTGGGGTGCAGTGATGAACTCTCCATCTAATGAACAACAAGACACTGAGGCAGTTGAGCTTATGTGTGACGACAGGCCGGCAGCTTATTTGTGTGGCTGCTGTACATGAGAGAGCTGCAGAGAGGCAAGTGCACTGTTACCCCCACTTTCCACTGCATGCGACTCCACTCCACTGCACTGCATCACGCACTTCACAGTAAATACACTGCCACAGTAGAGATAGAATAGAAGACTAAAGTGGACATGCGCGCAAAGTATAACCATGGAGCTCCTGTCACTCACCAGCATTAGTAAAATAATGCTAAGCTTTGATGATAAGCAGCATTGATGCTGCAATTTACTATTTAGGTCTAGCCTAATTATAAACATAGTAGGCCTATTATAATCCATAATAATCAGCTGTTTTAGAAAATGATGGAATGTTGTAAATATCAGTGACAACATTTTATATGCTACATTTATCAGATTCAGTTATTCCTGTCCTGTATTCCTGAGTTGATAATGAAATTTATAATTTTTGTTAAATAAAATGTGACTTTATTAAAGTGGTTATTTTCAATTTTTACGTTTAACCACTGCAATAATAACTACCCTGATAAATGCCCACCATGCTATGCTAAAAGTAGACCTTCTGGCCTTGATTACTTTAAAAGTAGATCGCGAGCTGAAAAAGGTTGAGCACCCCTGTCATACAAGATAAGCTGTGACTGCAAAGTTATTGTTATTTTAATAAAGGCTATTATATATTATAACACTTATACAGTGTCAATATTTGAATGGGGCCGGGCCACTTTGTACTGGAAAAGTTGGGCCCCAAGGTCAAGCTGTACATACTATACTATACTATACTATACTATACCAGCCACTTGGTTATGACACTCCATGTATGTATGCTATTCTACCGTCTCGGAGTGAGACCCCTATTGTATGGACTACCTTCTCCATCTCCAAGCATTCCATGATCCATGTCTCTGTTTGTAACCCCTCTGACTAGTGTTACTGGAGTAGTAGCATTCCAACAGAGCCTTGTTCTCGCATCTCATCCATTTCCGTCTTGTTCCAGTAGCCCACTTCTCATCAAGGTGCTCTGGTTCCCCAACACCTGATGCAGACCTTGTTTGACCGGGTGTCAGTTTCTCATTTTTCTGTGTTTCTCATCATTATATGAGGTAGGCAGTAGTGCAAAGTGTTTTGCCCAAGGACCCACACTGGAAGTTGGTATTCGGCTGACTTACTCGCTGAACTATATATTTTGAGTGTGCCTGACCCTGGTGCTTGTCTGATGGAATGATCTCGGCAATTAGGAAACAGCCTTTGTCAATGCAATAATTGGTGAGGTTTGACAGAAGGCTTGACAGAGGGTTACCAACAATGGTACTTCATGTTTGGTGTGAAGAGCTCTTAAAATGACACAGATAAATAGTTGTCTTCACATTATTTGTTGGTGTATGGAGTCAGAAACAAGGGAGCTGTGTGAGGAGAAGTCTGTGTGGGGAGTCAGCTGTGCACTTGACACAACAAAGCTGATCCTCAGACGTCTTTGTTTGAGTTGGATAAAGCTGCTTCTATCTGTCTGGGTGTTAGACGTCCTGTTGTGTTTAATGTCAGTATTGAGTGTAGTAAATGAGCACAGCTATGTAAAGCTCCAAGTGAGCACTCTGACAGCACAAACCTTGTTAGCACATAGCCACTGGTCCCTAACACAAACAAACTCCACTGATGACTCTTTGTTTATGCATTGCGTTCTTATCATAAGAATCCATCCTTGATGAACTGGAGTGTAATGCTATGCCCAGGCGCAGAGATAAGAGCCTCATCATTAATCACCTGTATATGATAATTCCCTTTTGTTATTCAGGCTGTTTAACATCTCATTATCACAATGAACACACGACTGATGTAACAAGTTGACCTCGTGAGAGTCTGAAAGAAAGAAAGTTGGTCAGACTCATTGATTTTATCAGGGCCAGTGGTGGAGAGATACTCTAAGGAAATACTGTTTGAGCAGAGACAGGTTTTCTTTAAAAGTCACTTGTTCTCTATGACAGTTTAAGTAAAACTGTGCCAGTCCCACAGTTTAGAGCTGACCTCGGGCATCCTTGAACTGATTTGTCTAAATCTCACTTGTCATGAGTGAATCTTTTTTTTTTTTCCCTCCTTCTTCTATGTATTTGTGTATGTGTACCTCAACTTGTATGATTCATTCAAAGAAGCATGTTTATGTGGTTATACATTTTTGGCCATTTTCAGACTTTATTAGACAGTGGAGAAGTGACAGGAAATCATGGGGGAGAGAGCAGAGAGACATTTAGCAAAGTGTCGGAGTCTGGACTCAAACCCACGATGCCGAGGCGATTGTAATTGCCATGCATATGCGCTACAGCTCTACCAATTGAGCTATACCGCGGCACTAAAAGAAGCATGCTGCATTAAAAACAGAATGTGGTGCATCAGAAATTGGGGCACATAGTGTGACCCAGAGGTGATATGGGTCAAGCCTAGGGCTGGGTATTTCCAAACACCTCACGATACATTGCTTATCACAGTACAGTTTGGACAAAGCACAGGGTCAAGTTTACTAAATGGTTGCCTGGAAATTCCAGACTCACCGCTGTACCAGCGGATGAGTCTGGTCGCCTTAGAATCAATTCGATTTCTAGGGCGGAGCAAACCCGAGTTAACGGACAGCGGAGTTAGCCAATCAGAAAATGGTGGACGTGACGTTAACAAAGCGACAAGAAAGTGAGAAAGTAAACAAACGGAGTAGTGAAGCCACGAGGGAGTTATTTCAACATTACCGTACCATACCGCTGAATGAAAGAAACGCTCGGCTCCTCGGTGCGCCATCTTGATTGTTGTCAGCGAGGAGACGTGTACAAATGACGCTGCTCGCAAAGAACACGTGACTTAAATAAACCAATCAAAATGCTGATATTTCTCTGCAGAATAACACAGAGACATATCAGTCTGGATTTTCCAGGCAAACTAAATGGGTGTTTTATATTCTGTATATTGGCTGTCTGTGATATAATCTAACCAACATGGCAATAACAGCAATAAGTAAGACTAATTTTAACACGCTTTAAATTAACCTTAACTGGCAGCTATGGCTTATCTACATTTTGTCAGGTTTGTGTGTAGAAACAAAAATGTATCTACATGTTGAGCTGAGCTGTAACTGTGTCCCCAGTGGAGAATACCCTTTCAGCTGCTATGCTTGTGATTATTTCTAGCCAAGTTAGACACAAGAGGCTAAGTAACTTTGTGCCCCCTCCACTCAGGGTCACACTTTGGCTCTGTGTTGTGCTAATGTTATCTGTTGTTAGCAGCAGATCAGTTATGTGAAGACGGAGATTTGTAGAGTTGCTGCAGTAACATTACTTTACTGCAGACCATATCCAACCATGTTCAGAGCCATGTCCAACCCCTGACAGGATGTTTATAAAAGCTTTTAATGTATAATTTGCCTTAAAAAATGGTATGAGCAGTATATATTTTAACCACGTGTCCCAAGATATGAGGTAAACATGTTAAAATCAAATATTAGTTTTACTAATAACAACAACAATTACAACAGCTGATTTAGTAACAATTAACCAAAATATATTTTACATAATGGTTAAGTTGTTTTTGTTTACAATTATTGTTTTGGCTGTGAAGTTGCGTTCTCGTAGTTGGCCTGCCAGACAAAACTCTTTTCCTATTTTATACAAAGAAGTTACTCTGGTACCTCTTCAGTGTGACAATGACAGACGGAGTAACCAATCAGAGAAATTAAGGGTGGGGCATAAACAGCGCACAGCTGACCCAAACAACCATGGTGTCTGGTGTTTTTTCATAAAACAGAGCTGTTCATAATACGCCATATTATGAACAGCTCTGTTCTTATTTGTGAAAGGGGACAGCAGCAGAAGCCAGTTGTACGAAGACTTGTGAAAAAAGTTAAATGTGGTTGTTGGGTTGCACGTCAGCGGGACTTAACTGTTGTTAAAATGGCAACAAGACGAACAAAATCACACAGACGACTGGACAATAGCGCAGACTTCAGCAGAACCAACAGGTGACAAAGAAAAGCACTAAATACTGTTAATCGGGTCAGAAAAGTTATTAAATTAGCATGGTTGCTAGAGCTACCTTAGTTAGCTCTTCCCCTTTTGTAAGACATACTGTAGATAAATGACTGTGATAGGCCAGTTCCAAATCAAACTGAAACAAAATGCTTCGCTCCCAGATGGGAACCAGACTGTCCTGCTTGCGGAAAGCAAGTAGGAGAGTCTCGCCAGGCTAACATTGTTGATCGTCCAATCAGAAAAGCGGCAACCAACCAACAGACCATTGTTTTAATTTAGGCTGCAGTAGCGTTTTCAATCCAGTACGAACTGCATGCTGCTTCCAGTACCTTTAAGTTTGGCTAACTGAAAAAAACACAGAGTTCTTCCATTTTTGTTTACTATTAAGACACATTCTGTGTGCTGCTGTGCAGCCTGTAGAAAACTTCCATCCATCCATCCATCCATCCATCCATCTCCTTCTACTTATCCGGGACCAGGTCGCGGAGGCAGCAGTCTAAGCAAAGATGCCCAGACTTCCCTCTCCACAGAGACTTCCTCCAGCTCTACCGGGGGGACCCCAAGGCGTTTCCAGGCCAGCCAGGAGACATAGTCCCTCCAGCGTGTCCTAGGTCTTCCCCGGGGTCTCCGCCTGGTGGAACATGCCCGGAACACCTCCCCAGGGAGGCGAACAGGAGGCATCCGGAACAGATGCCTGAGCCACCTCAACTGACTCCTCTCGATGTAGAGGAGCAGCGGCTCTTCTCCGAGCTCCTCCCGGGTGATGGAGCTCCTCACCCTATCTCTAAGGGAGCGCCCAGCCACCCTGCAGAGGAAACTCATTTCGACCGCTTGTATCCGGGATCTTGTCCTTTTGGTCATGACCCAAAGCTCATGACCATAGCTGAGAGTAGGAACGTAGATCGACCAGTAAATCGAGAGCTTTGCCTTTCGGCTCAGCTCCTTCTTTACCACAACAGACCGATACAATGACCGCATTACTGCAGACGCTGCACCGATCCGTCTGTCGATCTCACGCTCCATCCTGCCCTCACTCGTGAACAAGACCCCGAGATACTTAAACTCCTCCACTTGAAGCAGGAACTCTCCTCCAACCTGGAGAGGGCAAGCCACCCTTTTCCGGTCGAGAACCATGGCCTCGGACTTGGAGGTGCTGATTCCATTGTTCCTCCCGAATCTGAGGTTCGACTATCAGCTGAATTCTCTAGACTTTCCCGGGGAGGCTGAGGAGTGTGATCCCCCTATAGTTGGAACACACCCTCCAGTCCCCCTTCTTAAAAAGAGGGACCACCACCCCGGTCTGCCAGTCCAGAGGAACTGTCCCCAACCGCCACGCGATGTTTCAGAGATGTGTCAGCCACGACAGCCCCACAACATTCAGGGACTTGCGGTACTCAGGGCGGATCTCATCCACCCCCGGAGCCTTGCCACTGAGGAGCTTTCCAACCACCTCAGTGACTTCAGCTTGGGTGATGGACGAGTCCACCTCTGAGTCCCCAGCCCCTGCTTCCTCAACGGAAGGCGTGTCAGTGGGACTGAGGAGATCCTCAAAGTATTCCTTCCACCGCCCGACAACATCCCCAGTCGAGGTCAACAGCTCCCCACCTCCACTGTAAACAGTGTTGGTGAAGCACTGCTTCCCCCTCCTGAGGCGGCGGACTGGTTTGCCAGAATTTCTTTGAGGCCAACCTTCAGTCTTCCTCCATGGCCTCCCCGAACTTTTCCCAGACCTGAGTTTTTGCCTCCACAACCGCCCGGGCTGCAGCACGCTTGGCCTGCCGGTCCCCGTCAGCTGCCTCAGGAGTCCCACAAGCCAACCAAGCTCGATAGGACTCCTTCTTCAGCCTGACGGCATCCCTTACTTCCGGTGTCCACCACCGGGTTCAGGGGTTGCCGCCACGACAGGCACCAGAGACCATACGACAACAGCTCCGAACGGCCGCATTGACAATAGAGGTGGAGAACATGGTCCACTTGGACTCCATGTCTCCAGCCTCCCTCGGGATCTGGTCAAAGCTCTCCCGGAGGTGGGAGTTAAAGACCCCTCTGACAGGAGGCTCAGCCAGACGTTCCCAACAGACCCTCACAATACGTTTAGGCCTGCCGAGTCTGTCCGGCCTCCTTCCCCGCCAGCAGATCCAATTCACCACCAGGTGGTGATCGGTTGACAGCTCAGCCCCTCTCTTCACCCGAGTGTCCAAAACACACGGCCGAAGGTCAGATGACACGACTACAAAGTCGATCATCAACCTCCGGCCTAGGGTGTCCTGGTGCCACGTGCACTTATGGACACCCCTGTGCTCGAACATGGTGTTCGTTATGGACAAACTGTGACTAGCACAGAAGTCCAATAACAAAACAGCACTCGGGTTCAGATCAGGGAGGCCGTTCTTCCCAATCACACCCCTCCAGGTGTCACTGTCACCGCCCACGTGGGCGTTGAAGTCTCCCAGCAAAACAATGGAGTCCCCAGTCGGTGCACCTTCCAGTACACCTCCCAGGGACTCCAAGAAGGCCGGGTACTCTGTAGCTGCTATTTGGCCCATAGCCACAAACAACAGTAAGAGACCTGTCCCCAACCCGAAGGCGCAGGGACGCGACCCTCTCGTTTACTAGGGGTAAACTCCAACACCTGGCGGCTGAGCTGGGGGGCAATGAGCAAGCCCACACCAGCCCGCCGCCTCTCACCTGCGGGCAACGCCAGAGTGGTGGAGAGTCCAACCTCTCTCGAGGAGCTGGGTTTCAGAGCCCAAGCTGTGCGTGGAGGTGAGCCCGACTATATCTAGCTGGTATCTCTCAACCTCCCGCACAAGGCAATAATAAAAACAGTATTACTAATAATTAAAAGAGAGAAACAGAGAGAAGAAAGAAAGTGAAAAAAATAAATAATTAAACCAATGAAAAAAAATTGGAAGAAGGCTACGTAGCAGTGGTTTGTGGAAATGTGATGAGTGGTGAGTGAGTGGTCTTGCTCTTGTTTGCTAAAAAATAGTTTTTGGTGTCTCAACACATATCCAGTAGAGGGGGCCTGAGTTATAAAAGTGTGCAGAGGAGAGGACATGACTTGGAGAGATGGAAGGGAAGAGGGTGGGATTCCAGTTATCCTACAACATCTTTTTTGACCATGTTCTAATTCTTTAAAGAGGCCTTTTGTCAGCCCACTCCACACTGGGCTGGCATACTCCAGAACAGGTCTAATGAAGGTCAGATAAATCTGTCTGAGGACGTCAGGTGGGAATCCTGCTCTTCAGGCCATACTAAAGTCATGTATTCTGGAGCATGTTTTGGAAAGCGTGCATCTTACATGTGCATCCCAGGATAAAGCGGAGGATTTTTGAACTCCAAGAAATTTAAATGTGGAGACTCTGCAGATCATTTGACCACCGTCTACAGGACAGGAAGGGCAGGGGAAGTTAAGCTCCCTTCTAGCACTAATAATAATATGGTATTAGTTGTAGGTTAGTATTGTTTGTCAAGGAGTAAATGTTTTGGCAGATTTGGGTCCAGAAGCTGCCATTGGGTAGCCTAGCCAGCGTCAGTCCTCAGTCACAGCAAACCCTTTTCCACTCATTCAGTTTGAACCTGACCTATTACAGCCATTTATCTGTCTTACAAATGCAAAAGATAATCCCCAATAAGAAATAACCAAGATAGCGCTTTCACCTGATTAATGGCGTTTAGTGCCTTCCTTCACCTGTTGATTCTACTTAGTCCTCGTTGTTGTTCAGTCCTGTGTTTTGTTTGTTTTGTGTCTTGTTTCCATTTTAACAACAGTAAAGTCCCATTGACGTCCAACGTAATGACCACATTCAAACGAACCCACTTTTTCGACTAGTTTTTGTACAACTGGCTGAATGAATGTGAGCTACATCACTAATAAAACATAGGAGCTTATGGGTCAGAGATCAGAAGTAATATGGTGAATGCAGTATATGTGCTTTACTGAAACATGTCTGCATGAGGATATTCCTGAGCAAACAGGGACAGTGGCTTTCAAACTATCCACAAACCGAACGAGGAAAGGAGGGCCTGCCATTTTTTTCAAAACACATGGTATAACCCTGCACATAGTACTGACCAAGGAGTGTGTTTAAAGTGTTCTAAAGTATTAAACTTTTACTTACCCAGAGAAATCTCATATCATTGGTCCTTTTTTAAATTCCCCTGTCTTTGCATTTGGGATCTGGGACAAATGGACACAGTGGGAAATGAAGAACGCCACTGATTTAGACCTGTTTTCTGATGTGATGTTACTACCCCCATCTGTGCCCTCTTCCCTGTATCTGTCCCCTGCCCTACACCTACCTAGTGGCACAGAGCCAGTACTGCTCCAAACCCACACAAACACAGGCACATCACGTGTGCATACATGCACATATCATGAAAAATAACACTAACAAACAATAAACGATAAATCTTGCCCATTTGATGTTAACTCCTGGCAGTGTTTAAGCACTTCCTCTCTCTCGATGTTAAGGGCAAGTCCAGTGAGCCTAGTGTCTGTCATCATGTTTTAATAATTAATCAGACTATGGTCATTTAAAATGATTTCTTCAGTGGGCTGTATACAGTGAGGCTCATAAACATCACAATCTGGTGTAATGACTGCTGTTGCACTCCAGTGTAATGTGTTTGTGTGTTGTGTTTGCTCAGCTGATTGAGAAATCACTTTGGTACTTTTGTAGACTCACTCGTGTCACAGGCCTACTGTGTACGGCCATTAGTCTGAGCAGTGCTAAAAACCCTAAAACAGAGGAGACTCAGAGCAGACAAAGTCATGCAGCCTTTTCAATTCAATTCAATTCAATTCAGTTTTATATGTATAGCCCAGTATCACAACAACAGTCGCTTCAAAGAGCTTTACAAACAGTTAATCAAACATAAACACACAATCAGACATAACAAACAACACTAACTACACTACACTAAACAGACCCAGGACAGTCCCTGTCCTTAGACCCTCCTTCTCAGTAAGGAAAAACCCCTAAAAAAAACAGCTGTGGGGAAAAAAAAGAAAAGAAACCTTATGAACACCATATTGAAGGAGACAGGCAAAATGTGTCTAGTACTGTTAAATAAAGTTCATTAGCTCATCTATAGTATCATAGTTCAGGTCTGGAAGTATGCAGCAGGTGGGCCTCATCCAGACAGGTGAGTGGGGGAGAGGTAGGGGTTTGGGAAGTCCATAGGAGGTGAGGTTAGGTGCCCGCAGGTCAGGACAGGAGCACAGATGGGGTCAGCTAAGGTCTAGTCATCTCTAGGACATCTACCAGCAGCCAGGCATCTGAAACAGTCCCCACTCCCCCAGAGGGAAGCGCGAAAGAGGGACAACTTGGAAATAGCAATGAATGATTAGAGATATATAATATTAGATTACATTAATGACAGTGATAGAACTAAAAAAAAGAGGTATAGAATATTAGATTATTTTAAAGGGGTCCTATTATGCAAAATTGAGTTTTCTGAACTTTCTATCATGTTTTAATGTTGTTCCTGCATCAAAAACATACCTGGAGTTGTGTTTTTGATTCATTCACACATATTTGAGTAATCCTCTATTTATTTACGCTGACTTCCCGAAAGGACAGAAACTTGTTTCACCAATGTCTGCCATTTCCACCTGACCACACCCCTCCCCCAGGGACCTAATCTGAGCATTTCTCACAGAGTCAAATGATGAGTTTCTTGAAATAGGGTTTTTTCAATAATTATTGCATTTTCTGACCAACAAAATGTAAGATGCTGATCTAGAGGTGTCCTAAATTAATTTAAAAGACACAAAAAAGCATAATATGGGCCCATTAATGAAAGTGATAGAACTCATTAGAAATATATATATATATATATATATATATATATATATATATATATATATATATATATATATATATATAATATAGAGTATTCTATATTAATGACAATGATAGAACTGATTAAAAGTATAGAATATTAGATTATATTAATGAGAGTGATAGAACTGATTAGAGATATAGAACATTAGATTATATTCAGTGACGGCTGTTGGTGACAGGGTGGAGGGGCTAATGCATTGATAATAGCACACACTACTCAGTATTAACACCATGCCATAGAAAGCAACTTCTCAACTTCCACACTAAGAAAATATTATTTAATGCAAAGTTCTCACACAAATGCTTGCACATAACTTCATGGAACTACTCAGCAGTTACTTTTATTATAAATTGCACATCTCTATTCTTCCTTTATTGAAACGTGTTCATGAAACATGTTAATCACTCTGTCACTGTAGTCCGATGGTTTCTGTTTAATGTCTGATTGAGAACACAGCCAATGCATTCAGGCGAGATTGTACCAAAAACTATGGAGAAAATATTTAATCCTTTTCTGTGTTTGAAAACATCGCTCTACTGTGGGTGTAATGACGTTTTAAGTTCATTTAAGTGTCTTAGAAAAATCCTACAAACTACGCACTGGTGTAGATTAGCATTAATAAACAACTTAGGTTACTATAGCTCGTTATTAGCGCCACTATTATTATTAGTTATTCACTCAAAAGTAAAGACATAACTCTGCATGCTCTGTGATTGGCCAAATCCAGATCTTTGGGCTACAATTTTTTAACCCCTCATGCTGTAGATTGGCCCAAGGGCGGGACTCACACCTGTCAATCAGGCGACAATGTAATGTGTCGTGCGGTCCTTGGGCTAATTAAAAATAGCCCCTTTTTCATTCTTTGTGGCAATATTGGTTTATTTTATAACAAAAAACAAGACCAAGCATGTGGCCAATACAACATAAGATTATGAAAAAAAAATTAAAATAATTTACTATAAAAAAAACTATGTACATTTTGCCTTTGACAATGACAAGGAGAGCTTAGTGCACCTAGCCCATTGATACCAGCCATCCTGTAGCCATCATGTAAATGTAATGTTGTACAGTACGTGTGATCAATACCACCAAGCCAGCACTCCTGGAACAAAATCTCACTGCGATGGAAGTTTATGCATCCTTGGTGTCAGGCTTGTATGGACTGGACTGACAGATTCCACACAGGACACTCCTTTCTCCTTTTCTCTTCACCATGCACCACAGACTTTATCTACAACACTGACACCTGTCACCTCCAGAAATGTTCTGATGACTCTGCTGTACTGGGTTGTATCAGAAACCAGAGCTGATTGGCAAGCTATCCAGATCTATGCCGATATCGATGAGTGTTCATCATCAACAAGCTGGACCATTCAAACAATAGTGAGAACATCTACTAGAAGGGCCAAAGCCAGTTCTAATTCTGTTGAACTCATTTGCCTTGACCAGGCTGAGGAGTTTTGTCTGTTGTCTACTCTCTTGTGTGCAGAGACATGCTGGAGGAGCAGGCCAAGGAAGGCCATTGATGTTGTGGGAGAGTGTTTGGACACTTTAATAGCTGTAATGGAGAGGAGTATCTTGGGAAAGACTAGAAATCCTCTTCCTGACACAGCGGGATCTTTTTTTACGGGCTCCTGGCCTGCATGTGGCTCTCACATTATTTACACTTCATATATTGTATATATTGTTATAATAGTGAGGTGCATGGTGGCAGAGTGGTTAGTGCTCTCATCACTCTCGTGGATTCAATCCTTGTACCAGACAACACACGAACTCTCCCCCCTGGTGAATGAATGTGAAGGGGAATGTTTGTCTGTTTGGCCCCTGTCCAGGGTGTACCTCACGTAAAGCCCAAAGTTACAGGGATAGGCTCCAGGACTCGAGACCCCTAATGGGAATAAGTGGAAGAATATGAATGTTATAATTGCACTTTATGCACAATTTGTCCTGATTTTTGTCCTTAATAGCTGTGTTTTCTTGTTTTTCTGTTTTTACTATATTTTGATGTTTGTTTAACCCAGAGCTGCAGCAACAGAACAATTTCTACTAAAGACCATTAAAGTATTCTGAATCTGAACAGAGCATGTCACAGAATCACAGAGAACCTGCTGTGGCCTACAGCATTGCACACCTACACCTGTCACATAAAAACAGAATAAGTCCTGAAGCTAGTGTCTCCAGGCATTAGTCCATACCATTTGTTTGGAGAGCTGAGGTCACTATTGAGATACTGTATGTTTGACTGGTCAGAGCTGACTACGCTAAAAAAAATAACACATACTGTATGTATTTTAAATAGGTCCTTTTAGCTGCAGTGTCTCAGTCCTGATGCAGGATGGATTCATGCAGTTCACCGTTCTTCGACAAGCCAGAGAAAGGTTGCCAAACACCAGCAGAGCCCTGTGAAGACTCAATTATGTAAAGAAATGGAAAAAGCGTGTTTCGCAGCGGGCCTTCAGCTCACTTTGTTTGCCTACCTAAAGCAGTATGGCACACAGTCTGCTGGAGCTGCTCCACGGCTCAGACTAAAATAGTCTTTTGTAATGGCTCTCATCTGTCCTCCTCATGTGAGAATCAGCATGAATATTCAGCAGTACTCCATGGGCACACAGATATCTGATACATGTGCACAGACTGTTAGGCCTGTGTACTGTAAGGACATACAGTTACTACAGAGTAACAGCATTCAGTGTCTGCTCATCAAAGCAACACTACAGAAGCCCTAGCCTTAATTGATCAAATGTGTAGCCCTGATGCTGTTTAGATGGTTGACATGAAAAAACAACAAAGGAGCATGATGTGTGAGAATAAGATTTTTTTTTAAACCCTGGTCTGTCCAAGCTACAGGCTGACCTGCATGTTGTTCAGAATGCTGACGACTCTCTTTCACATCACTGCTCTAAACACTACTGCCTGCTTCAGAGAGGGATGATCTGCCGTGCTCCAGGCACAATGGAATGGCCAGTTATAGCACTAATGTCTCCTCAGTGATGGCTTCAAATGAGAAAGGTAGACCAAAACTGTGTGTGAGCTCCGGCAGGTGCAGCTGTGACCTGGACACAAGAGACATGACGTCTTAAGCACAGCTATCATGTGCCTGAGGCTGAAGGTCCTCTGTCACAGCCCCAACAACAACACAGCCACACATTTGCTCAGGAATGATTGAAAACTCAACAAATTTTCCATAGAAAATCATTGGCTCCATCAAAGTGCAGCTTAGACCTGATCATGTGAAGTTCAGTCAGGCTGATGTGACCCAGAGTAATTTCCATCCCATTAAACTATGTGAATGTGTTGCTTAAAAGAAAACATGTGACATGGATTGTTGTTATAATCTTAAATATGATGAAACAGTTCTTTGCACTCTACAGACAGAAATAATCTTGCATATAGGAATCTATTTTGCATTAATTGTACAGCTCTAGTCTTATTTAATAAAATAAGGAAAGGTTGGAGCATAAATACTGAAAAGTAAATCATAATAAAATTATGTGTAGGTGTCATCCAATGTACACACAACTTCACAGTTTACAAGATTACTGTACAATCCATGCTCCGTACAGTAAACCATGTCCATTTATTTACACACCATAGACATAGGTTCACTGAACTCTCTTCTCTGTAAAAAACTACCTGTCATCATCAGCAGTCACTCTAAACTGGAACTGTTCTTGTTCTTGTTTGGATTGAAGACTCAGACTCATAAATCATGTCTGAAATGGTTGGGTTTGGAAGAAAGTGAGGAAAATTGTTGATGAGGTCAACACAGCGTCACATACACTATATTTCCAAAAGTTTTAGCTCACCTGCCTTTACACACATATGAACTTAAGTGACATCCCATTCTTAATCCATAGGGTTTAATAAGACGTCGGCCCACCCTTTGCATCTACAGTAAACCCCGAAATTATTCATACCCCTGGCAAATTCTGACTTAGTTACATTTATTCAACCAGCACATTTTTTTTTTTTTTTTTTTTTTTTTTTTTGACCAGAAATGACACAGGCTTCTCCCAAAAGATAATAAGACGATGTACAAGAGGTATCATTGTGGAAAAAAATAGTTCTCAGCTTTTATTTACATTTGAACAAAAAGTGGCATGTCCAAAATTATTCATACCCTTCTCAATAATCAATAGAAAAGCCTTTATTGGCTATTACAGCAATCAAACACTTACTATAATTGCTGACCAGCTTTTTGCATGTCTCCTTGGTATTTTTGCCCTTTGATCTTTGGCAATGAGCTCCAACTCTTTCAGATTGAGGGTCTCTTTGCCATCACCCTGATCTTTAGCTCCCTCCACAGACTCTCAGTTGGATTCAAGTCAGGACTCTGGCTGGGCCACTCCAAAGCATTAATGTTTTTGTCGGCTAGCCATTTCTTCACCACTTTTGCTGTGTGTTTTGGGTTGTTGTCAAGCTGAAATGTCCACTGGTGCCCAAGACCAAGTTTCTTTGTAGACTGCCTGATGTTGTTGTTGAGAATTTTGATGTATTGCTCCTTTTTCATGGTGCTGTTTACTGTGATTAGGTTCCCTGGTCCACCAGCTGATAAACACCCCCAAAACATTAGGTTCACCACGGCCAGGTTTGACAGTGGGGATAGTGTCATTAGGGTTGAAGGCTTCTCCTTTTTTACGCCAAATGAAGGATGCATCATTGTGGCCAAACAATTAATTTTTTCTTTCATCTGACCATAAAACAAAAGACCAGAAGTCTTCTCCTTTGTCCAGATGAGCATTTGCAAAGGCCAAGCGGGCTTTTTTGTGCCTTATCTGGAGAAGTGGTGTCCTCCTTGGTCTGTGCTCATGGAACCCAGCAGTGTGCAGTGTGTGCTGGACTGTCTGCCTTGAGATGTTGCCACCAGCAGAGCCCAGATTCATCAGGATGGCCTTGGGGGCGATCCCTGGATTCTTTTTTTACCTCTCTCACTATCCTCCTGGCCAGCACAGGTTCACTTTTGGCTTCTGACCATGTCCTCTGAGATTTGTCACAGTGCAGAACGTCTTGTATTTTTTATTAATACTTTGCACTGTAGCCATTGAATCTTCAAAACATTTTGATATGGTCTTATAGCCCTTTCCTGACTTGTGAGCAGCCACAATGTGCAGCCACAGCTCCTCAGAGAGCTCCTTTGTCTTAGCCATGACTGTCCACAAACCAACAGCAGAGAGGTTCTGTTTTTCACCTATTGTATTGATTAAAACAGCTATTTCCAATAAATCAGGGTAATTAGGATGCTTTAGAAGAGCATGGACTATTTGGAATGATATAGAACGTTGGCTTTTCCCATAGACTGTGACAGTTTGCAAAGGTTATGAATAATTGTGGACATGCCACTTTTTGTGCAAATGTAAAAAAAAAACCTGAGAAATATTTTTTTCCACAATGATACTTTTTGTACATCGTCTTATTATCTTTTGGGAGAAGCCTATGTCATTTCTGGTAAAAAAAAAAAAAAAAAAAAAAACTTGCTGGTTGAATAAAAATAACTTTAAGTCAGAATTTGCCAGGGGTATGAATAATTTTGGGCTTCACTGTATCTACTGTATCTGTCTGATGTTCTCAGTCGAACGTCAGTGTCTGGCTCACAGTCGTCAACTCTAATTCATCCCAAAGGTGTTCTCTTGAGCTGAGGTCAGGACTCTGCGTGAGTCAGTCAAGGTCTTCTACAACAAACTCACTCATCCATGTCTCTATGGACTGTGCTTTGTGCACTGGATGCGCAGTCATGTTGGAACAGGAAGTGTCCATCCCCAGACTGTTCCCACAAAAGTGGGAGCATGGGATTGTCCAAAATCTCTTGGTCTGCTGAAGTATTCAGAGTTCCTTTCACTGGAACTAAGAGGCAAAGCCCAGCTCCAAAAAACAGCAATGCTGCACTGCTGCAAATCATAAACACTATTGCACCTTTTTCCTGTTACAGGCCTTACATCAGCTGCCACAGGAACACCACAGTCAGACCTCGATCCTTGACAAAAACAGACACAACGTCTCATCTCTTTGTCATTAACACCTGGGGCTGGGCTATATACTGCATTGTTGTGAGTACCATTTTTGTTACCCTCATATGCTATGAATTTTCGATACACTCTCGTACCGCTTAATATAACTGATATAAACACTTTGGGAAATGGCACTCACCATTGCTGTCTAATTCAGATTAATGAAAACTTTGAGTAGATACATGGCCTGCTGCTATGGCTCTGTCCAGCTGGGGTTTTACAGTTTATTGCATGCCCCTCATTCACACCAGTCACCAACAAGTGGTCACAATGTAGGACCACATGAACACCTGTGGGACTAAGGCAGTGCGTTTGTATCCTGACTATACACTGTGAAACACCTAATTGGATATTGGCCCTGGACTTATCTTAGAGACCACCAAGTCCAAACCCCTTTTCTCCCTCTGGAGACAGCAAGCAACAAAATCTGATTGGACATTATTGCTCTTAGTTACTACTGCAAGAGACAAACCTTTAAAGTTTAACTGTTGAACCAAAATCCAGATAGCTGAGGAGGTTTAAATGTTCATCTCTTCCACAAATCTTGTTTTATGGTAAATGCAGAAAGATTTGCACAAAGCAGCGTCCACACAAGCCATGAGCTGTCTCTACTCTACCACCATGATTCTTTTTGGGACAGATGACTGGTAATCACCAGAAGATTAGCTGGTAACACTTTACAATAACTCACACCTGTTAAACAATAATAAAACACTCATAAACTTCATTCACTAAATCCAAGCACCTGTACCTTGGGGGACAGAGCCTTGGCCATCGCTGCCCCCACCCTCTGGAACTCTCTCCCCCCACACATCTGTGCCTCAGACTCTCTACAAACTTTCAAAAAACAGTTAAAAATCTATCTCTTTAATCAAGCTTTCAACCCTCAATAACATCTCTCCTGTTCTTTTGTCATATATGTTTGTTTCTTGTAAAGCAGTCTTTGAGTTCTGTAAAAGCGCTATATAAAATTGATTATTATTATTGAATATTATTATTATTATTATTTAAAAATATGTTATTAACAATAATGTATTAAATAAACAGGTTATAGATCCTGAATTAACACTGGTGTTTATCATTTTGTACTGATTTGCATGAGCTTATTACTCAAGAATGAAACATTAATAACAGTGTTTATAACCCAGTGGTGTTTATTAATGTTGATGTAATGCTTTGTAAATAATTAACTGTTTACTAATCCTTAATAGTGTGTTATTCTTATGTGCTACTGATAAGCTATGAGCAATTGCCCTGCCTCTTGTGACGATCACTGTCCTTACACTTGGGCCTAAAAATATGCAGTCTGAATTCTTTGACCTTCTGGAAAAGGAACATGTGATTTTTTAGATCATAAACATACGTCAGGCAGATTTCATCATCACTGTGTGCACATAAGTGTGTGCACAAACTGGTGGGATGTGCAGATCCAGTGAAATATTCATAGACATTCTGTCATGCTGCTCTGTGGGGGCTCAGATGCACTTAAGTCAAAATATAAAAATAGTTTCTTTTGCAGAGGAACAGTCACTCCACATACAGTGGATTCTTCAAGGACCCGAATCTCTTAAAATGCAAATGTTACAAGTCAATTTAAATATATGTAAAATGGCCATCTGGGCTGCCACGCAGATGGAATTGTGCAGATTTCTTTAACACACAAATTCAGTCATTTAAATTCAAGCTTTGTGCCTAAGATATGCCATGATAAAATGTGTCTCTGTGGCAATCTGCCGGCCTCTGTGGGGACACTCCTCTCTGACACTGACCGCCCGAGAGCGGTCAGGACACAGAGGAGCGTCGCAGCTGGAAGGGGTCAGGTGACGCATCACAGATCTTTTACTGGAAACATATCACTATGCATATTTCCTCTCTCACATTATTGTAGCAGAAGGAGACACACTCACCTTTATTTACATCATGTATATTGCATTCTATACAGACACGTAACAGGAGAAATAAACCCTCAGGCAGGCTGAGGAGTTATCTAACCCAACACACACAACTGCAGAAAAGTGGGCATGTACAGTCAAGTGATGAACAGCAGACTACTTTATAACCATGTTTTCAAAACTTCACCCTGATATGAGCCAAGAGATTTTCTTTTGGCCTTTATCTGACAATACACTTTGAAGCTGTTGCCAGCTATCTTTTGCCCCTTTGTTAATGTCCATGGCTGCAGACAGCTTTGTTGTTTAAGAGAAGGAGAATTATTAATTGCATGATGACTGGGACGGGTGACAACAACCTTTAATATATAAATTCACATCTTCTAGAACTATGATCAGTATCCAGAGCTCCTCCTTCATAGTTTCTGCTTCTCTCTCAGGTGTTGTGTGGTGATAGCATATTTAGTTGTGTTGGCAACACTGTCTATTGGAAGGAATAGAGATTTCAGCAGCTGGGCAGATATTTTTAAAGCATAACTGAAGTGCTTTTGCAGAACATTAAGTGCGCTTGTTGACCTCAACCAGTAATCACATAAGGTACACAGAAAAGAACAGTCCCAGACATCCATTAGCACTTGTCACTGTTGGGGTAATGTCACCCCGTGTTCAGTGACGTGTGCTGAGCTAATGGATAAGGCAGGGACTCCAGCCAAAGATAGCTCAACAAAGAGTGTACTACCAGATATTTCAGATAGTGATGTGCTGGTCAAGATTTATATTTGACAGACTCTAAGTGTCTTTAAATGTGGTAATGATTTTTGCATTGTGTTCTTGAGCAGTTTGTTCTTATGAGTGGATTGTTCTCATGAACAGTTTTATCGAGGATGAAATGTGCCAAAATGAAATAAATAAATGCATCCTTAAAGGCTCTATAAGCAGTATATAGTTTTTATATTTCATAGAAATGAGCCACATGCAGTGGTGGAATGTAACAAAGTAAAAGTTCTTAGTTACAATTAAATGTATCTGTACTTTACTTGAGTAAATTTTACAAGGAGTACTTCTTCACTACATTTAGTATCTGTACTTTTTACTCCACTACATTTTGTTGTAGTTGATTTAAAGTATTTTGAGTTTGGTTTAAAATAATTTGTTTTTGCTGTGTTGTCAGTGTAGACTCACAGTACACATATAAAAGATGCAGTAAAGTAGCACTTTTCAGAAAAACCTCACCTACAGATTCAGTCTCTTCTGTTGCACTGTTAACCTTTAGTTTTCAGCAAAAGCCCTCACATTCATTAGTTCTTGGATCTGTGAGAAATATTTTACTTTTTTACTTTTACTTTACAAGTACCTTTCAGAGTAAGTACTTTTATACTTTTACTTAAGTAGAATTTTTCATGTTATACTTTTACTTGAGTAAATTTTTGCTCCTTCCTCTGTACTTTTACTTGGCCAAGTGGTTTTTGTTTACATTTTTTGTTTTGGTTCTAAAACTGCATTGCTGCTCAGCCAATCAGAAAAGAGACCATTGTTTTGATTTAGACTGCAGCACTGTTTTCAAACCAGTATGAGTGCATGCTGCTTACAGTACCTTTAAATGATTGAATAAATGTCATTAATGAATTTAATGTGCCAATAATTTTTACAAATGGAAATAAATAAATACATAAATACATAATTTATTCATTGTGTCATTAAATTGATTTCATTTAAATTGGAACTAAATACATACATAATTAATTAATAATTAATAATAATAATAATAATATTAATTAATTTATGAATTAAATGTTATTAAATTATTTTAAAAAGTAATTAATTTAAGCAAAAAACATATATATTATTTCACTAATTCATATTAATGTGAAATAATTATACTAATTTACTAATTAATCGCAAATCTGAAAAACATTAATCGCGATAACTACCAGTTATCAATTAATTGCGATTAATCGTATTATGAATTCACATACAAACACAAATTTGTAAATTTAGAACATTTATTTTGAATTAACCTTCACATACTTTACTGTAAACTTGTGCAATGCAAACAAAACTTGCAAAGAAAATAAATGAATAGTCTCTTTGAGACCTGTAACTCAGACAAAGTTTGCCTAAATAAAGTACAACCAACAAATACACAAAACTTACCTAAAAAAGCATGTGTAATCTCTTTTAGAACTTTAACAAAAATAAGTTTAATTCTTCAATTAATAACAATTGTTGTGGTTCACAACAGTGTAAATACTATGAACTGTGTTACTCCAGTGGTAATTGAACTCATCCTTGCATAGACTGCACATAACTTTTGTTTTGTTTATATTGCTGTCTGGTGATGATTTGAAGCAGAATTGTCCATTTAGCAATGTGTCTTTTTGGTCACTCATGTTGCTTTAGCTCGTTCACTTGTTGCATTAGGCTCGTTCCAGATGAACTGCGCCTCGTCTGGATTGTGAACGAGAGTGCACGGCCGCAATGAGAGGAGGGGAATACACCTGTACTGAAGTCAGGACAGTTTGTGGCTCAGATCACGCACCATCACACCCCAAATCCACCTCTCGCGTGTGTTGGTTTATTCAGGTCAAAACTGTAACTTTAGTCTGTTTTTTTTTTTTTAAAGAGGCGGGGGAAGAAGGAGAGGAGGGCAGTGAAGTGTCGTGTGTTACGTTTCTGATCAGCACTAAACTCAGATCCAATCACCTGTCTGTTCACCGCTGACAGGTGTGCGTTTTCCCATCTCGCACTTGTGGCATCAGAGCAAGTCGGGAACAAGTCGGACACAAATCTATCTATCTGTGCACTGCACACAGACTGACACTGATCGAAACTGCGCAAGTCTGGCTCATCTCGAACGCGTTTTGTTGTGATCAAATTAATCGATGCGTCAACTGAAATTAACGTGATTAAAATCAATAAATTAACCCACTGCGTTAACGCGATAATTTTCCCAGCCCTAGAATTAATTAATTTTATCTGTCAACCAAACCTATCAAGGCCAGTGGGCGGGCTCCTACTTAACCAGCCAGATATTAACAGGACTGGTTACCCGGCCACTGATGTAAAGAAGTAGGAGTTGACTGAAGTCCCCAGTCGTTCTCTGTCCTTGTTGTAGGGGTTCCCTCTGACAGCTGTTCAACTCATGGTGTATCTACTTTTGTTATAGGACTATCCACTTTATCGCTAGGTTATCTATGTTTTACACAGAGGCTACTTAAAGAGCAACTAAAGCCTAAACCACTTTTTTTTTTTTTTAGCTAGTCAGCTGTACAGGGCTTTAGTGGTACATCTCACTATTTATAGTTGTACCTTTGTCTGTTTTATCAAAAAAATTTCTGGTCAAATTTATCACAGTGCCGCCCTCCTCAAACAGGTCAAACAGGGGGTACTGCTGCTCAACAGTTGCAGATAGACAAGTGTGACATAGTATTTGACCTCGTTACCACACCTGCGCCTCATGTCTCCTCCCAGGGCCCTGTGCTCCCCGCATCTCTCTCCCCTGCTCCCTCGTCCCAGTCCTGTATTTGTCAGGTGTGGGTCGTTTTCCTAAAAACGCCACGCAGCCCCGCATTTACCGTTCAGTCCCTTCCACCCCTCACCTCCCCTCTCACAACTGGAGAGGAGACAGGAACACCGCACTGACTCTGCTCTGTTGCTTGTTAGGCTCCGTGGAGAAAAAAAAAAAAAGAATATACAAAACTGTACAATCTGTCGCCTCCAAAATAAAAGTGTTAAGGAATTTGTGGGACAAAGACCACAGTCTGACAGAAGGCTGAATGAATGAAGTCACAAAAGGATTTACTCTCACGCGTGTTGCGTGTGATATAAGAACTGCGCAAATAATTGCTGCCGCAAATCTGCTATAGAAATGAGAGCAACGCTGTTCTGCCAGCTTTGACTGCATCTTTCCCTAGAGTGATGCAATGCAAAACACAATCTGAGAATCCAGTCTCAAATAACAGGACTGACTGTTGTAAACCCATGTTCACTGTCTTTGAGAGAAAATCATGTCATTGCACTTTACTTTCTTTTATTAACTTTGCGTAGTCCATCCTTGTTAAATGTCTCATGCAATTTTGGCACTGACCAGAGTCACGTGACTTATTTTCCTCTCTAGGAAATTTCAACTTACTGTCTGTCAGAGCTAGTAACCCCTTAAACAATTATACAAAGTGTATCAAGTAGCCTCTATGCAGTGCTGATGTTGATCAAATAAATATAACAATTAAAAAATATTTTCAATGTCCTCCGTTTGATCAAATCCACACAGCGGAGCCTTAAGCCTCTGTAGGGGCAGCTGTCAATCAAGCGCCACAGCGAGCATTGGGAGGCAATGAGATAAACACAAGTGACTTCATGTAGACTTTGCGCAGCGTTTGAAGACTATTCCGTCACCATAAGGATTTAAAAAGCCCAGAGACGGGAGCTTTTACTGAAGTTCAGGGAACTACGAGAGAGAATCAATGAAAAAGTGTCGCAGGTAAAGTCTGTCTCTTTGTATTCTCCGCCAGTTCAAATCAACACATTACTGTTGTATCTTTGAAAATGAGCCCTGTTAAAGCATTATAACTTATTTTCACGACCCCATCTGTGCATTCAAAGCTGCACTCTTGCCTCTGCAAAACTTTTGCACCTGTTTCTTCAACATGGTAAATTTCCACGCAGATTTACAGCAAAGCGATTTTATTTGCATTTTCCACGCCTTGAATTTTGCGCGTTCTGGTGAGAACACCTGGTTTTACATATGTTTTTAGTCACAGAAGCAAAATATGTGGCACGCTGAATTTGCTTCTGCGAGATATGCAAATCTCAGCTGTGCCTGGGTTTGCTCCATTTTTAGCCTTTTTCATTTAGTGTGCACGCAAACCTTTGATAAATATGGCCCTTAGTCAGATAGTAGACAACAAACACAAGTATACATTTACACAAATATCGCCACTTTTTCCCCAGTGAGATGAGTTTGGTGTGTATTTATTTATTTTTCTGGGACTTGTTGTGGAGGATGTCCATGATGGTGCTCTGACAGCTGTCACTCACAGGTCCAGGCCCTCTGTGTCTTCTGCCCACTTTTCCAGCAATTTTCAATCTCTGGCAGTGGGCGGAGTAAGGCCTGGGCCACGGTTGAGTTGCTCTTTTACTGGTCAGCACAGTCACACAAAACATATATTTGACAAATATGAAGTCCTTATCAACTAATATTAGTTATAATGTGTTTTGTAGATGCAGGTTTTAGTGGACTGATTGTAGCATTATTTTGGCTTCTAGAGATAGCATGGTAAATGGCACGCCAGCAATTACTGTCATTAATTATAGTTTTTTTGTTTGTTTGTTTGTTTGTTTTACTGGTAGAACACTTTGTCCCTATCCACCCTGATATGATGTTTGAAGGCTCTGCAACTAAAATTCACAAATGGATTTATGTGATGTCGCCTGTCTGTTACTAGTAGATGCTAGTAAAAGAAAAAGCTATTCCTTCAGTTATTTGTTGGAGGTGAAGAATGAAGTTGAGACTCGAAGCTCTTCTCTTCATTTCCTTTCTTTCACCTCCACAATATATTGTTTTGGCTTAAATGTATTTCTTTTCAAAATGAATTGCCACACATTTAATTAATGTATTTATTTCCAATTTTAAATAATTATTGAGGCATTTAATTACTTAAATACACTCAATTAATTATTCCATCATGTATTTATTTATTTCATTTTGGAGTCTCTCTATTGTTTGAAATGTTCAATGAAGGACTTGTATGTTGTTAATTGTTTAATTCCATTTGGTATGGAGGTCTACTCTCTAGAGCCTCTCACAGATCAGGCTAAGTTACAGAGGCTCTAAACATTCTGCATGTGGACTTGGCTGTTGATTGAGTGTGGAAGAGGCAGAGTGGAGCTCTGGGGTTGGATGATTGGTGCCACTGCTACACTGCCTGCAGAAGCCATGCGGACCCACAAGACACACTCCACACCCAAATCTACTTGTCAGCTAATTTTTTTTACACTTGCATCTCATGCAGGGAAGCAGGTTAAATTTCAGTCAAAAGACAGAAAATATGCGTTAAGTGTTATTTTTACCATCAGCACTGCATGTACCTGATTCATGTAGATGTTTGTTAGGATTACTGGCTTTGATAGCCAGAATAGACAGCAGGTCCTGAAGGTGCTTTTGCACAGTGGGATAATAGTCTCCTCTCACAGATCCTCCAGTGACACACTCAGTGGTGCTTCTTTTGCTGATGAAATCTGCTAGAGGAGCTGAAGCTATATTATGTGTTACCTTATAAATCAAGATCTTCACACATCTGCAGATGTGTGAAGATCAGTCCAATTTTTAAAAAAAAAAGTATACTTCTTTAAAGAATGACCAAGATTGGTAATGTCTTGGTTTCTTGTCCATGACTTTGATGGTTTGTTTGTACAATATTTTAAGTGGTCTTATTGTACTTAGACTTGCCTGGGACCAGCCAGTGAAACAATGCCTGAGGTGGCTAAACATCATTGAATGTTAAAAGATTTTTTCTGCTTCACTAGACATTTGATTTCTAATGGAGCAAACATTTGCCAGATTAAGCTGGATTGATTTTATAAAGTTTGTGGACATGATATTTAAAGGAAAGGTTCAAGTGACTTCTTAAGATATGTATATTGACTAACAATTTGTACTTTTTCACCAGCAACACATATTTTAAGGTTAGGGAACCTCTATTGTTTTATTGAAAAATATGCTGGCTGTTTTAGAGATGTTTAACCTGCAGGCAGCACTCTTATAGCTATGTTGTGACCAGATTCATTGATTTGGTGTGTTTTGCTGCAACAATGTCTTTGGAACAACCATCTGCAAATAAAACTGCACCAATAATTATTTAAAGAAGTTGAACCACCAGATTTGAATTTGAGATTTCCAGGTATTTGTAAATGGTCCAGTTGAGACATCAGGTTGGAAGTGCTCAGTGTTGCAAGTGTTATTTTTGGCAGAGAGACTTCGAAATGGTTTATTTAAGGTAAAAAAAAAAAACGTCTGAGTTCTGCTTTAAAAGTCTCTGCTGTTTCCTTTGGGCTCGTTTAAAATATTTGCATTTCAGACTGTATGTATATATGTACAAGCTTTTCTGACAGTGCTCCTGTTTGTCTCTCCAGACTCTGTGGAAGAGATATGAGTCTACGTTCCCTACAAACATTTCTCCTGCTCCTGGTAAGTTCAGTGTGGTTTCTGCAGCGGAATCCTCCCTCCTGATGCATGAGGAACCTGTACAAATGATTTGTGAGGTGGCTGTGAAGTCTCCAGGTCCATGTATGTGTTATTCTCTTTGAAGCTAAAGGTTTGAACTAGGTTTATGGAAAACCTTCACATGCCCTCCCCTGGCAGAGTAGTTAGTCCTCCTCTCAGCCAGCGATGATGCATGCATGTCCTCGTGTTACTGTGGCAGAGTGGTTGGTTGTAGGTTGTGTGTTGGATTCCTTATCTCTGTGAGTGGAGTGTGTATGTACTATTTCTGTGTTACTGTGGATTCTCTCCTCCTTGTCCCTCTGTACAGTTCATGTACAGGTGAACTAGAGACTCTAAATGTCCCATAGTGAATGAATGTGAGAGTGAATGGTCTGTCTGAATGTTTGTTAGTGTCAGCCCTGCAACTAACTGCTCATTCCCCAGGGTGTTTTCTGCCTCAGATCCAAAGTAGTTATGGATTTCTGACCTAATAAGTATGAGTATTGCTTTGTGAATGATGAATTAAAGAGTTACTTAATGCTGAATACTGTGCAGTCCTGTTTCCCTCTGATGCCCTGAGAGCCTGTCTGCTCAGGCTCAGTGTTGCTATGCGCTTTACTCTGGGCTTCTGAGGTCAGTCTGAGGCAGCTCTGTGTGATAGAGGGGCATATGCACACCCTGAGGGGAGGAGTTCTCGCTAAAGCTCCTGTCTGTCTATGATAGAACAGTCCTGTCTCTCCACACACAGCCTGGAGCTAGTGCTCTCATGTTGTCGGCTTATTAACAGATGTTTTTTACATGTTCATGTGTAAAGCTTTTTCATGTGCTGGGGTGTGCTGCATCTGCACATGTACTGACAGGCTGGAATATACCCACTTGGCCCAGAGTAAACAGTGATATGTGCATTATAGCATAGCACCGTAGCTCTAGACTCTTCTTTTTTTGTCTTCTGGCCCGGCTCACCAGTTTTTATGAATTGTTAGGGAATCTGTGTGTGTAAAGCAGAATTGTGATTAGCTGACACATGAGTGCTTCTGTCTACTTCTCATATATTCTGCCCTTTAATAAACTGCCCCATGAGGACAGTGTGCAGAGGCTGTGTGGCTTACTCCATCAGCTGAGTGCCAGCCAGACAAATGGCACCAATTACTTTAATGGAGCTGCTCCAATTATGGGATCCACTCAGTGTTTTACAAATCCGTTATGCCTGGAACATGTCTAATGACAAACTGTGTAATGTCCTCTGATGGACACATCACCACACGGAGGATTCCAATTATAGACTGTCTGCTGCTAACAGTGGGTCAGTCCAGGGCCACACTGCTCACTCAAGTGAAAGAACTCTTCTTCAATAATGGTATGCTTACATGCACAACATCACAAGTGCTGCTGTGTACATGCCCAAATGGGACCATATATAAATATAGGATATGAGCACAGGCACTGTCCAGGCCTCAGGACATGTACTGCTGTCTTCAGAGTAGGCCATGACCGAGTTAGGAGAAGCCTTAGATTCTGCTTTTCTTTACAGCAACAGCCAATGACAATGCTCTCCCTGGCTCAGTATGAGAGTGTATGAATGAATGAGACACAATCATTACTTTGAGTTAAATGCTCATAATAACCCATTAGAAACCCTAAAGGAGAGCGTAAAGAATATAAAGGTGCATGTGTCATGTGTATACTGTTCTGTTCTGTATCTGCTGCCAGCCTGTTTCCAGGGGACTCTGGTGGTGGCCTGGTGGTCGTATGTATGACGTCATTTACTTCCGTGTTTGGAGTGACATCATATGTACGGCTGCTAAACTGCTACGCGCCACATCGGCCCACTCTGCCCTGCCGTGGTCAGGTAAGAGACATCAGCACAACATTATAATAGGCTGTTTCAGTCCTCAGCCTACACCATGGTGATATATGTCCTGTTTTAGAGGAAATGGAAACTATAGAGAACAACTGGCTGCAGCTTTGGATAAAGACAGTATGAACAAGAAGTGATGAGATTTAATCTGATTTGAGGTTGAATATTTAATGACACAACCTGACAGCACACATCATGCTCTGCTCAGAATGAAAGAGGTCTGAAGACTGGGGTTAGGTATGTTTTAGAGCAACTCCTTGCTTCATTAAGTGTCCTGAAGCTGGTAAAATGCACACATTGGGCCAGATTTACTAAGATGGTGCTAAACTGCGAGTGCAGAATAAAAAATAGTGTTTGCGATTTGTGGGTGTGTTGCGTGTGACTCACCATGAGAAACTGCACAAAAATTCTCTGCTGCAAACCTCAAATATAAAAAAGAATTTGGGGTGTGTGAGTAAGAAAGCCACAGCTTTGAACAAGTGCCACCTGTCTATCAACTGAGGAGCAGATGAAGAGAAGGATGAAAGATAGTGACAGTCACAGGCTGGACAAAGCTACAGTTACACTACAATGCAGTTTTACCAGTACCTCGCGCTGTATCAGGGAAAGACAAAGGGAAAGAAGAGCATCATGTGTTTTCTATAGACTATATAACTCTGCAAATGTCATCCCATATTTACTGTGTTTAAAGACTCTTCAATTTCCAGTGTAAGGGCTTTAGGGGGACATGGAACAGACTGGTCAAACTTTTAGTTTAGTAAACTGAAAGTTTGCGTTGCGACTTCTGGTGACGCCATGAGAGGAGAAGCAGCCTGATTTTTCCACTCCAGAAAAAGACCCTAAAAACTAGCCAAAAGTTAATGGAATTGCACATATTTCATTACAAATTGGCATAATGCAATACTTATAATGTCTACTCTTAAAAATGAAGCTGAAAAGACAATAAAGACAATATGGTGATGCTGCTCACGGAGATACAACATCTGAGAAATGAACACACCGATGCTTCCAACAACACAAAATCTGTACTGTCCAGGGCAGAAACATCTTGATGTATTCGAGTGAACAACTAAACTTGAACAGCAAATCGAAGATACTAATCAGAGAGTGAGCGATATGGAAGACCAAATATTCCGACATGACCACGTTATACGCTATCTGTTTCAAGGAGAAGCCAAACTCTCAGCCAAATGTGAGGACCACAAATCAAGAGCAAGGCATAATAATCCGCACATTTACAGGATATGAGAGGGAGAGGAGAAAAATGACATGATTCCCTTCCTAACCAACATGATACGCACTTCACTTAAACTACCAGAGGATATGGATCTCTGTGTGGAGAGGGCGCACCGGTCATTGACTATGAAACCTAAAGAATTGGCACCACCATGATCAATTATTATAAGGCTTTCCAACTATAGAGTGAAAGAAAAAATAATATAAATGGCCTGGAAAAGTCGTGATATTACCCCTCAAGACCAGAAGGTATATTTTGACCAGGACTACACTGTGGACGTACAGAGAAAACGTAAACTAGTGCAGAACTTGGATTAAGCAACTTAAAGTGAAGAATGTGAGAGACGTCTCACCTTTCCCTGCTCAGGTAAAGAGTTATCTGGATTCAGGAGTGAAGACATTTTCTACTCTACTCTGGGAATACACATTAAGGTGGATGAGCGCGAGAACTGCCATGACGAATTGTTACACAATGCCTGGACTACAGCGTGCGGAGAAGCAGGAGAAGAAGGAGAAGCAACGTTGAGCATCGCTGACATGCAGGCATCCATACGAGGTGATAAATAAAAGAAAACTTTTAAGAAGTAAGTGGACAGATATTATTGAATTGTGCTATGACATACATGTTAAGATATGTGAATAGGGCTTGTATATATATATATATATATATATATATATATATATATTATATATTATATATATATATATATATATATATATATGTAACATTTCTGACGTTAAAAATTATTTTCTCCTTAAGATTAAGATTACCTTTTTGTTTTGTTTTATTTGCTTTATTTTGATTTTTGTGAAGGCAACCCCAGGAGCAATGTTTCGCTGTCGGAGAGTTGCTCTTACACGGAGTGTGTCTGAGGGACTGTTTTTGGCATGCCCCTTCGGTTCTATAGTGACAACCCTTAAGGTCATTTGTTTGTTTAGTAGTGTAAACATCATTCTGAACATTCTAACTCATGTGCAATCACTCTTTGAATGGTACATGCCAAGTATTATGAGAAAGGCACTCCTTAACACACCTTTACCATAAATATGGAAAAATTAGCAATCGTTACATACAATGTCCACAGTTTAAATCATCCTATAAAATGGAAGACGATTTTTAGCCAGCTAAAGAAAACGTACTCATGACGAAAACGATTGGATGAGGTTTTTTAAGTCCCACAGAGTCCACAGTTTATTAATATTATTATTATATTTTCTAATACACCAATTTATAAGCCTTATACAGGGCAATGAAGGTAGTTTTAATAAATATTGCAAAAAATTAATTTATAACGATCCTCCCTAATACCTTTAAGAAACTGTGCTTGGAGGAACAAACAAGACTTGAAAACAAAATAAAAATAAAACTATTAGAAATTGAACATAAACAAACAGAGGCAAGTGGCATATTGAGTTAAAATAGGTTAGATAAGATCCTCACGTACAAAGCAGAGGGGGCCTACATATTTTCTAAACAGAAATATTATGAGTTGGGTAACAGCCAGTCGTCTGTTAGCTTTCCAACTTCGAAAAGCACAATCTGACAGAACAGTATATAAAATATTTGATCCCGCACTTAAAACAACGTTATGTCACCCTAAGAAATAGCAAATGCTTTTGCATCTTTTTATAGAAATTTATATGAGGCGCCAAATCCAATGAGTGTTGGACTCAAACAGGAGTATATATATTGCGCTATTAGTGCAAGTATTTTAGCTAAAACGGTACAGAAACACATTAAAAAACTCATTCACCCAGGTCAAACGGGATTTATTCCAAACCAGCATAGTGCTAATAATTTAAGGATAACTTTAAATGTTATCACTCAGACCAAAAGAAATAAAGACGATTTCATGTTAATTAGTTTTGATGCTCAGAAAGCATTTGATACATTTAATTGGCACTTTTTATATAACACATTGATAACTATGGGCTTTCATCCACAATTTGCAGAATAGATAAAAATAATATATACAAATCCTCAAATGACAAATCATGTGTCAGAGTTAATGGATGATGTTCTGAGTTTTTTTTTTTATCTTGAGAGAGGTGTTCATCAGGGCGACTGCCTTCGTCCTTTACTCTTTGCCATAAATATTGAACCTTTGGCAGCATTAATCAGAATAATGATATTAAAGGTATTAAGGATAAAAAATAAGAAAGAACACAAGATTTCACTTTTTGCTGATGACATTCTTACATACATCAGTAATCCTGCCACATCCATACCTTCACTCATGGAAACCTTAGAAGAATATGGCAAACTCTCTGGCTATCAAATCAATCAATCAAAATCAGAAGCGTTGTTATTAAATGGTAATTTACCCAAAAATTTAACTGGTAGATTTAAATTTCGAATATCTAATGAGGGATTCAGATATTTGGGAATTATTGTAACCCCTTTGTTATCACAATTGTTTAAAACTAACTATGGGAAATTAAAGGATGAGCTGAGAAAAATTCCTATGTCCACATTCACTATATTCAATAAATGGCTCTCAAAATTTATGTGGCAAAACAAACATCCAAGAATTAGACTGAAATCTCTTATATGCCCTAAAGAACCTGGAGGATTGAATATACCAAACTTAAAAAAATTATTATTGGACTGCTCAACTTGGTTAACTGGTCAATGATTACATGGATTTGCCAGGATGAAGATATAATTTGGTATAAGATAGAACAAGGTGATTGCCAAGAAACATTCCTTGATACTATACCATTTGTAGACCAAGATACATGGTCCAAGAATAAATTAACAATGAGTGGGTTAAAACTACTCTTGGTCAATAATCAAAAAGGCACTAAACCTTCCCAGCACTTTATGTAGAGTAATTCAAATTAACCATAATGCTGATTTTCTCCCTGCATCTGGATTTAATAACTGGATTGAAAACGGCCTAATTCTATTAGGTCAGATGTTTGAGAATGGAAGTCTAATGTCCTTTCAGTAGCTTCAACAAAAATATAATATTCCAACTCTTGACTTCTTTAAATATCTACAATTGAGACATTACTTACATAAACATAAGGATTGGAACACTTTACAAAGGCCACCTCCTAACATGGAGGATTTTTTTCTAAATTTTTAATAAAGCGGACTATAACTACTAGGTACATATCTCATATCTATAAAATACTACAAGGGGAAGTTCCAGAAGATACAAAATACATTAAGAAGAAATGGGAATTAGAAATGAATATAACAATTAAGGACAAAGACTGGGAACAGTCACATCTAAGTTTGGTAGGACCTCTGATAAATGTTGGAGGGGCTGTGGTTTTGTAGAGGACCAAACTCATATATTTTGGGATTGTCCAAAGTTATTAAACTATTGGAAAGACATACAAAGTGAAATTCTTACACGTTTGGGTGTTAAAATTCCTTTAGAGCCATCTCCTATTATATTAGGAATTTTCCAAGATAAACTCCAAACTAACTACCATTTTCATCTCTCAAAGATTTTACTTGTACTTGCTAAGAAAATGATTACAGTCTCCTCGCTGAAACCACAGCCCCCCACAATCTCTCAATGGAAGAATAACGTGAAGGAAGTGTATTATATGGAGCAAATTACCACAAGACTGCAGATGAAAACTGATTTGTTTATGAATAAGTGGTCCCCAATTCAAACATATATTTCAAATTGATTATTGATATTGATTATATTTCAAGTCTTTGTGCAATATTATTGTTTTGCTGGCTAATTTCCTTTTCTTATACTGTGGACACCTAATAGTTTACTATGTACATGGCTGTATCTATAATGTATATATGATTATGATATTGCATTTGTTAAATGTGATTTGCACTGAAGATTTCAAATAAAAACAACTTTGATGTAATGTCCTTTAAACAAGTCAAAATGAAGTACTGTGTGTGGCCTCCACGTGCCTGTATGACCTCCCTACAACGCCTGGGCATGCTCCTGATGAGGTGGTGGATGGTCTCCCAAGGTATCTCCTCCCAGACCTGGACTAAAGCATCCGCCAACTCCTGGACAGTCTGTGGTGCAACGTGGCGTTGGTGGATGGAGCGAGACATGACGTCCCAGATGTGCTCAATTGGATTCAGGTCTGGGGAACGGGCGGGGCCAGTCCATAGCATCAATGCCTTCGTCTTGCAGGAACTGCTGACACACTCCAGCCACATGAGGTCTAACATTGTGTTGCTTTAGGAGGAACCCAGGGCCAACCGCACCAGCATATGGTCTCAATGGCAGGCAGGCTACCTCTGGCGAGCACATGGAGGGCTGTGCGCCCCCCAAAAGAGATGCCACCCCACACCATTACTGACCCACTGCCAAACCGGTCATGCTAGAGGATGTTGCAGGCAGCAGAATGTTCTCCACGGCATCTCCAGACTCTGTCACGTCTGTCACATGTGTTCAGTGTGAACCTGCTTTCATCTGTGAAGAGCACACGGCGCCAGTGGCGAATTTGCCAATCTTGGTGTCCTCTGGCAAATGCCAAACGTCCTGCACGGTGTTGTGCTGTAGGCACAACCCCCACCTGTGGACGTTGGGCCCTCATACCACCCTCATGGAGTCTGTTTCTGACAGTTTGAGCAGACACATGCACATTTGTGGCCTGTTGAAGGTCATTTTGCAGGGCTCTGGCAGTGCTCCTCCTGTTCCTCCTTGCACAAAGGAGGAGGTAGCAGTCCTGCTGCTGGGTTGTTGCCCTCTTACGGCCTCCTCCACGTCTCCTGATGTACTGGCCTGTCTCCTGGTAGCGCCTCCATGCTCTGGACACTACGCTGACAGACACAGCAAACCTTCTTGCCACAGCTCGCATGGATGTGCCATCCTGGATGAGCTGCACTACCTGAGCCACTTGTGTGGGTTGTAGACTCCGTCCCAAAAGTGACCAAAACATCAGCCAGAAAGCATAGGAACTGAGAAGTGGTCTGTGGTCACCTCCTGCAGAACCACTCCTTTATTGGGGATGTCTTGGTAATTACCTATAATTTCCACCTGTTGTCTGTTCCATTTGCACAACAGCAGTGAAACTGATGTCAATCAGTGTTGCTTCCTAAGTGGACAGTTTGATTTCCCAGAAGTGTGATTGACTTGGAGTTACATTGTGTTAAGTGTTCCTAATATTTTTTTGAACAGTGTAAGTTTAAGTAAAATTACTAAACACTAAAGAGTATATTTACTGAAAATTAAATAATACTAAACTTACTTGACATTTCTTAGTTAATTTGTTAATGAAAAGTTAGTTTTTTATAAGGTTACTAACTTTATGTAACTTTTCTATTAAGATACCGGAAAATATGAGGCAATCAGTTTCCAAAGTTCTTTCAAGTACACTTTACTGATCAGGGTTTACAGTGCACTGCCTTGTATTATGTGTGTTCTGGCAAAAATGTTTTACAAGTTAATTTAGTCACCAGTGCAAAATCGGGCCCATTATACATTATACATAGTGTCCATTATCAAATCCTTTCTGCCTACTCTACTTAAACTAAGACCAAGATCGTGTTTTACTGATACCATGATCCTTAACACTGCCAGGAAACCAACTCTGAAAAAAGTAAAATACAAATGAAGAGCAGCTCCTCTTAGAGCACTGAAACCTGAAATCAGTGGTCAGAGATGAAGACATGAGCTATGGCCTGTTTGTGGTGTGGCCATGACCTGGCTGTGTTTCTCTTGTGTCCACAGTATGTGACAGCAGTGGTGAGAGGACAGAGCGGCACTCTGAACTCTGGCCAGTACAAATGTCTGCAGCAGTCCCAGATGAGCACAGGGCCCTCCATCGAGAACGCCACAGGTGAGCAGTCCTACCTATGTAGAGAATCATATCATAAAACTGCAATGTCCACTTCGATTCCACTGGACCACAGCTCACAGGGAACAGATTATTTAAAAAGAACAGTATGTAACCGCATAAAAAAACAGTGCTGTACAAAAGTGTGTGCCCTACTATATAACCAGAGAGCTAACCAGAGGAAATACAGAATTTCATTTTAATTTTCAAATCAATTTTATTTATATAGCCCAATATCACAACAACAGTCGCTTCAAAGGGCTTCACAAACAGTTGAAACATAAACACGCAATCAGACATAAACAATAACTACACTAAAGTAAACAGACCCAGGACATCCCTATCTTTAGACCCTCCTTCTCGGTGAGGAAAAGCTCCTAAAAAAACAGCTGTGGGAAAAAAAGAAGAAACCTTATGGAGACCATATTGAAGGAGAGATCCTCTCTTGGGACAAACAGGCAAAATGTGTCTCGGACTGTTTTTAACTCATTATCCAAACCTACCTGGGCCTGTGTGCCAAAGTAAGCCCCACTCGTTAGATCATAAACTAACTGTGATCAACCACTCTTTTGTAAAGCTGATTAAAGGGAAAGGTTTATAAAGCCATTTCTAAGACTTTGGGACTCCATTAAACTCTGGTGAGAGCCATTATCCACAAATGGAGAAGACTTGGAATTGTGGTGAATCTTTTCAGGAGTGGCTGAACTACCAAAATGACTTCAGGAGCTCATCAGTGACTAATCCAGGAAACTGCCCAGGGGTCTCATCTGTAAAACTGTACGTAGAATTCTTACTAAAAGTCTCTGTACGGCAGAAACTCAAACGCTGCGTACGTTAGAAAATATTCACAACTGGGCGCAGTCACACCTGCACGCAATCTCCCTTTTATATATCCCACCTGGCGTAGAAATATGCGCACGTAAACCCATCTCACGTCATTCTCTCTCCAAGCCTTGAATCCATCAAAGAAGGACAATGCAAAGTGACTTCTGAATGAGATTTGCCTAAACATGAGCCACTAATGAGAGGGTTTCACCAAGAAACGCGGAAGAGAGAGAGGCATGAGACGCTCCACACAGCACTACACACACGTGCATCTGTGATAGAAAGAGAATGCCGCTTTTCTTATTAAAAAAACAAAATGGCTGCAATGACACAATGAACACCCCTTCCTCCTTATATAGATAACTTTAAACATTAAAAAGAAGCTTAAAACATAACAAATGTTTTATTTGGATTATTGCAGGTATCACTTTTTGAGATTTCTTCGCGCTGTACCCCAGTTGAGACTTAAAATAAATGTAAAAACAAGAAATGTGCAGGAAGCATCACAATCTTTTGTTCACACATATTGATATAATTTTTCTGTGGATGCTGTACGTGTACGCGGAGGTCTGAGTAGAGGTTGTGTGTAAAGGGAGGGGGCACAACTGTGGTGCAGGTGTGTGTTGTGTGTAAAGACAAATATAGCATGCCCATTTAGTCTCATTTTGACTCTGTGCTTCATTAAAACCACACAGCCCTGATATGAAATGTTTGTAGAAGTAGTGTATGCTCATGTCCAATCATTATTTCATAAATCCAGTCACAAATTTATCAGTGATCATCTCTGCTGTTAGTTCACACCGCGGACCATGATGGAGCCGCCACAGGGTGCTACACACTGAAGAAAAAAAAAAGAAAAATCACATGGCCTTCCCTCTATTTCACTCACTACTTGTAAATAATGATGTCTGAATCAAATCCTTAGTTTTTTCTGAGAGAAATAAAGTGAAAGTTAACTGTCAAATGTGCAACAAACATGGATTTGTCAGACTTGCTTCACTTAACCACTTTGCCGTGAGGGTTGTCTTTGTGCCATGTGTCCAAAATGTGCACATGCAGAAGTGAGAACTGGCATAGGGATGCCCAAGGTTTCACGTATTTGTTTTATATAGGTCCCACCTTTGGTGCAAAGAGTGGCATATGCCAGTTCCAGCCTCGTTTTGGGCGTACGCAAGCTTTATAGATGAGACCCCAGGTCCTGACGCAGCAAAGCAGCCCCAGAGCAGCTCACAGCTGCCACCATGTTTGGTTAGGTATGGAGTTGTTTTTATGAGATGCTGTGTTACTTTTACACCAGATGTAACGGGGCACACACCTTTTGAAAAGTTCTACTTTTTTCTTATTAGTCTACAGAATATTTTTCCAAAAGTCAAGATGTGTGAATGACACAAAAATAAATAGTGGTGGAAACAACATTATAAAATGGTTAAAAGCTCAAAAAGTGGATTTAGCGAAATAGGGGACCCTGTTGTTGTTGTTGTTCTGGTTCTTTTAGGACCTCTTGTTTTTGATGAACTGAGGCGACTCCTGAGAAGATTCACCACTGTTCCAAGTCTTCTCATTTATGTAAATCAGATCTCACCAGGGTTTGCCGGAGTCCCAAAGCCTTAGAAACAGCTATGTGACCCATTCCCCTCAGCTAATCTCAAAAACCATGGTTAATCACAGTTAATTCATGATTTAACAAGGGGAGCACCTACTTTTGCACACAGGCCTAGGAAGATTTGGAGAATCAGTGAAAAACTCCATTCCATATTTCCTCTGGTTATCTTTGTCTAATATTAAAAAGTGTGTAAAGATCTGCATCATTTAAGTGTGACAAATATGTAAAAGCATGAAAAACTCCAGAAGGGGGAAATACTTTGAGCTTCACTGTAACTATAACTACTATTTAATGGCATTCACTTACAAGAGAGTTGAACACAATGCCCCCTCCAGAGGCTCTGAATGGAGTGCATTTTGGAGCTTGCTGCTGACTGCGCTCTGTTCCTCTCCAGCCCTGTTCTGTGCACACACGTGGGACGGACTCTTGTGCTGGCCCAGGACTCCAGCTGGCTCGTCTGTAACCCAGAACTGTCCAGGACACCCCGACCTCCACCACAGTGGTAAGAAATATGTCCATATAATAAAGAAGCGCTGACAGCAGCAGCAGGAGGGGGCAGCCCTGTGAGAAGGACTAAGATGCTGACAGTGGTTTGGGTTTGTACCATTGTGATCATTTAAAGGACATGTCACAAAGTTTGCCTGTGAACTTTCCGGTGTTGGTTTGTCTGCCAGCAACTTATTCAAAAGAGTTAGGGTTGGATTTTTTTTTTTTTTTTTTTTTTTTTTTAGCAAACGTAACAATATTAAAGCAGAGCTCAGTAACTATGCTTGATTCTTTGCTGCTTTGCCTCATTTCCCCTATATTTTGTAAAAAAGTATTGTTGTAAATACTCATAAGGCCAGCTGATTCCCGTATGATCCCTCGCTCAGCTTTTTTTTGGGGTTTTGTTTTCTCCTCCTTTGTCGGTTTGTAGGCTGTTTGGGCCATAGGCCGAAACCACAGTGACAGACCTGTCCCCCACCCAAAGGCGCCGCCTAGTCGGGCATCTTCAGAGTGGTGGAGAGTTCAACCCCTCTCAAGGAGCTGGGTTTCGGAACCCAAGCTATGCGTGGAGGCGAGCCCGACTATATCTAGCCGGTATCTCTCAACCTCCCGCACAAGCTCAACCCCCCCCCCCCCCCCAGCGAGGTGACATTCCATGTCCCCAGAGCTAGTTTCTGTGTCCATGGATTGGGCCGTCGAGGCACCCGCCTCTGACTGCCGCCCAAATCACACAGCACCGGCCCCTTATGGTCCTTCCTGCGGGTGGTGGGCCTACGGGATGGCGGTCCCACGTAGCCTTTTCGAGCTTGGCCCGGCCGGGTCCCATGGGAGGAGACCCGGCCACCAGGCACTCGCCTGCAATCCCCAACCCAAGGGCTGGCTCCAGGGTGGGGCCCCGGTAACGCCAATCCGGGCGATGTAACATTTGTTAAATATATTAGTAAAACACTAAGGGCCAGATTTATCAAAGGTTTGCGTGCACGCTAAAGGAAAAAGACGTGCTAAAAATGGAGCAAACCCAGGCGCAGCTGAGATTTGCGTCTCTCACAGGAGCAAATTCAGCGTGGCGCAGATTTTGCTCCTGTGATTCAATGAATATGTAAAACAAGGCGTTCTTGCCAAAACGCTCAAAATTCAAGGCGTGGAAAATGGAAATGAAGTCGGTTTGCAGTCGCTGTTTGATTTATCACGAGTACGGGAGCTAAATCTGCATGAAAATTTAGCACATTGGAGAAGCAGGTACAAAAGTTTTGCAGAGGTAAGAGTGCAGCTTTTAGTGCACAGATGAGGCGTAGGTTCTAATGCTTTAACAGGGCTCATTTACAAAGATACAACAGTAATGTGTTGATTTTAAGTCGAAGGAAACAAAGAAACAGACTTTAAACGCTGCGCAAAATCTACTCACTGTGTTTATCTCATTGCCTCCCATTGCTCGCTGCGGTGCTTGACTGAGGCTGCCCCCGCAGAGGCTCAAGGCTGTGTGGATTTGATCGTGCAGAGGACATCGAAAATGTTTTTTAATTGTTATTTTTATTCGATCACCATCACCACATCATATAGGCTACTGATACATTTTATATAATTGTTTGAAAGGTTACTGGCTCTGACAAACAGTGAAAAGGACTTTCCTCTCCCTTCACTGTCTTTCACAGAGGGGAAATAAGGCACGTGACTCTGGTCAGCGAACACAGCTCTACTACAGTCAGTCCTGTTATTTGTTGGACTCTCAGATTGTGTTTTGTGTTGCATCTCTGTAGGAAAGATACAGTCAGAGATGGCAAACAGCGTTGCTCTCGCTGTCAGTGCGTTTTATGCTCATGCAAAATTCTCATTTACATATCAGATTTGCGGCAGCAGTTACTTGCGCAGTTTCTCTTCGTATATATCACACGCAACACGCCCACAAATACCAGACGCTATTTTTTAAGCTGCACTCGCAATTTTGCACTTGTCTTAGTAAATATGGCCCTAAGTGTTTAAAATGTAAGCACAAGTTTGATTGTCCAGGAGCCAGAGTTTTATTTATTTATTTATTTCAAGGACAGTGCATATTAACCAACAGTACAACTGTAAAATATGCCAGAGTTAGCCAAGAGGCTAGTTTTTGTCTGCGGTCCTTGGTCTCATGTACAGAAGGCATCCTAGAAAAAGTAAAACATTTAAACAAATATAACTATAAAATCTCAAACATCAAAACAATAGTATAAAATATCAGAATATACACAAATCAGTGAAGATATCCATAAATATACATATACATTAAAGCCTGTTTCCAACTGGTGTGCAGGATTTTTCCTCTTTGTGTCTTGCCCTGTTAGTTTTTTTAGTTGGTTCCAGATTGTTTTAGAATTCCCTTTCACATTCTCTAAAATGGTCAAGAAAAAATCAGCTTTGGCCTTTCGTATATATTTTTAACTACTTTATTTCATAATGTTGTAAACAAATTTCTAGCACTAGCTGATTTGCTTTTGATGGCATTTTTTAACGCAAGATCCCTCTTGTTAGTGCGACTCCAAAAACAGCTTTGTCGGTCAAGAGGAAGAGAATGGGTCCTGTACTTTGATGAAGCGCTGCCGAAACCACTCACAGAAGTACACAGAGGCTCATATGCGTTTTGTGGCGTTTATTAAACAGCGGCTTTACAGTTACACACAGATGGAGACGTGTACACAGTTATAGTGTAACCTCAAAGACAGTAAACGAATGAGTGAGCGGTCAACGAAAATACGGCTACCCAGCTCCCCTCTTTCCTCCTACCTGAGTGCAGGTGAGCGTCTGCCTCTATGAAACCTACCGGCATTCACCACCTAAGCCCACGTGACCCGAGCACCCGCACGTAACCATAGAAACATACACCATGTGACAAAATACATTATATGGCTCCTACACACCAGCCCCTTAATTGTTACTAATTAATTACGTTTATCCATACCAATTTAGCAAGTAGGAGACATAAACAGCAATAATAAACATCAATAATAAAGCTTGTAGTGTCCATCAATAATCCACACTGGAATCTTCTTCATGATTCAAAAGCAATGAGTCAAAAAGACTTCAAAAAAGCAAGCAAGTCCACAGTCAAACTTGAATAAAAAAGAGAGTCACAAAAGTAATCCACAAATCGAGCCCTGCAAAGGTAAAACAAAAAGAGGTCTAAAGTCACTACTGAGGCCAGTACGTCCTTAACCAGCCACAGCCTCCTTCAGCAGACAGACCTTTGTTATAGGCCGGTCCAGGCAAATAATTTGTGTCTTTAGCCGCACCTGGCAGACAAATCCCTTGCGGTCCGGAAAGGTTAGAATCACCCATCCCATCAGCCATGTGTTCCGAGGGGCTGTGTGGTCCATGATGAGAACGAGATCTCCCACAACGAGGTTCCTCCTTGCTCCTGTCCATCTTTGCTGCTCCTGCAGCTGAGGTAAGTATTCTCTAACCCATCTTTTCCAAAACAGATCAGACATGTATTGGACCTGTTTCCACCTCCTGTGCACATACATGTCTGTGGGCTGGAACTCTCCTGGTGGGAATGATGGAGAGGTCTTTAATAAAAGCAGGTGGTTAGGAGTCAATGCTTCTAAGTCATTTACATCCACAGAGGCTTTCGTGATTGGCCGGCTGTTGATGATGGCTTCAACCTCACAAAGTACAGTGTGCAAGCCCTCCAGGTTTTGCACTCTTAGGGTGGAATTAAGTACTTTGCAGACAGATCTTATAAGTCGTTCCCATGCTCCTCCATGATGTGAGCCAGCTGGTGGATTAAAGCTCCATTTTATTCCCCTTTGCAGCATGACATCCGTGATGTGCTCCATCTTCCACTGCTCCTTAGCTGTACTAACTCCAGTTATCCAGTATCTCTCTATCAACTTAGACAGCATGTGGTTACGGCCACCATGTCCGACCTACTGATGTATATGTCTAAGGAAAAGCTCTGAAACATCAATATCTTTTAGCAATATTACAGGGTGTTTCACCTCCACAGGCATAGATGATCTACTGAGTCGGCCCCCAACCCTCAGGACTCCATCTTGCAACTGTGGGCAGAGCTTTCGAAGATGACTGGCTATTTTAATGGGGTGACCCTTTTCCAGACAGACCAGTTCCTCTGGAAATTGTTTTTGCTGGCAGTACGTAACAATTGCCAATTCAGCCCGGTCCAAGTCCTCTATTGTAAGACTCCTGGTCACAGTGGCCCTCTTAAACTCCTTCATATCATTTTTCACAGAGGATTCCTGTTTGTCCCTCGTGAGATCAGACTGTGCCAGGGTCAGATAAAACTGTCTCCTCTTCTTCACACAGGACAGAAGCCAGTCCTTAATCTTCAAAATCCAAGCCACAGATTTCTTCAGGCGTACCCAGGAGGAAAAATACTGGATCAGGCAAGATGCTGGCTCTTCTTCTGCCTGTATGGCATTCACTGCAGCAGTTCTTCTCACCTCAGGGTCTTCAGGGGAAAGTGGCTCACATCTTGTGGACTGACAGGCCACTCACTCTCAGGATGTAAAAGAAAGTTAGGTCCTGACAACCACGTAGGATGTTTAATGAACACCTCAACTTTCACCCCTCTGGAGGCTATGTCTGATGGATTGCTTGAAGTGTCCACATACCTCCACTGTGCAGCACAGGAAGCCTTGAGGATTTGTGAGACCCGGTTCGCCACAAATACCTTATATCGTGATGTCTCATTCCTAATGTATTTGTCCAGCTGCTCCACGCATTTTGCTCTGTGATTTTCAGGGATGGCATCCAATACACCGGTTCTGTTGCTCATCTACTTTGTAAGAGAAAATCCTCCTTTGGAACACAAAGAGACCAGTTCCTGGTAGAGTGACACTGCTTCTTCCTCTGTGGCCACAGTGGTAAGCTGATCTGGTAATGTCCATTCAGGTGTTTTACGGAGTTGGTTACTGATTGCATGGACCTCTGATCTTCTCTTGGCATGGCAGGTTGTTCATCCAGGCTGCTCTCAGGGAAGTCATTTTTAAACTGTTGCTGCCAAAGCACCTCCAGGTTTACAACAGAAACCCTGTTGACATTTACTTGTGGCTGACCGCAGTTAACTGTCTCTCCACTGCCTCCTCCCAGTGGTCCATTCACAGTCCATCACAGCATCGTCCTTGTAGCAAATGGTCCACCATTCACATTTGCACACCACTTCCAATGGCTCCAGGGCTTTTGGCACATTGGTCCCTATCAGGAGTTTAATTCCTGTGTTGATCTGTGGTAGGTGAATGTGTTTCAGATGAGGGCATTTTTTAATATCCCTTTTAGTTGGAATATTTCCTTTAGATACTGGCATGGACTCCTGTGTATACACTTTGGGCAGCTCAAGAAATTCGTTTCCAGTTCAGCGCCGCAACCTCCAGTCCTAACACCACGTTACTGCCCACAACCTTCTCCTGGCCCATTGTCCGTAGAAGGATGTGTCCTCTTCTCCCTGTGAGTTGCAGTTTATTCATAAGGCTCTCCATACAGAAGACTGCTGTGCTTCCTTGGTCCAAAAAGGCATAGGTGGTAATGGTTTTGCTTCCCTTTCTAGCCTTTACTTGGACAGGCACAATTGGCAGCTTGCAATCCTGGTCTCCAGCCCCCGTAAAGCCACTTGACACCAACATGTTAACACAGACCTCCGAGTCCCCCTCATTCTGCTCAGAATTCCACACAATTGCTTTATGGAGTAGAGTGGGGTGTTTTAGACTGCACTTTGAACAGGAAACCCTCTTATGGCAGTTTCTACTGATGTGTCCAGTACACAAACAGCTGAAACACATGCCATTTTCCTTTAAGAAGTTTATCTTGTTCTCGTGAGCCATTTTTCCCAACTGTGCACATGTACCCAGTGTGTGTCCTGCTCCACAGCAAATACATATACACGTTACATAAACACGTATACATGTTCCTTTCTGGTGTTTTTATTTCCTTTTTCTTCCTTGCAGACTGAGGTTTGTTCTCCACAGGTCCAACAGTGGTGGCAAAGCTGGCTCCTTTCGATCGAGGCTGTAGCTTTGATCTATTTATTCCTTTGAGTGTGATTATAGGAGAATCTTGTATATTGCAGAATAGAGGATCTGTTAGTATTTCTCTCAATAAAATCAGCAATATCACTGAACCTTGCTTTTCATTGATGACGTTCCTGCAGCTCACAGGCCTGGCTCCTCCATCGGTCTCTGAGCTTATATGGTAGCTTCTTTATAACGCTCAGCATATTGGAGGGCATATCCAAATCATGGAAGTACTGCACATCCTCCATCGCATTATTGCACCCTCTGAGGAATAAGCTGTATTCTCGTAGAGCATTCACATCCTCAGGTTTTATTGTTGGCCATGAAAGGGCCTTGTCCATGTAGCAAAAAGCAACCTTTAGTTTGTTGCCAAACTGTTCTTTTAATAAAGTTTTTGCTCTGGAATAACCATGGTCTGGGTTTATGTATTGACAGCTCCTCACAAGTTCTTTGGCATGACCTCTAGTGTGTTGTTCCAGGAAATACAGGAGGTCAGAATTATTTGTAGTATTTCTGTCAACTCCATTCTCAAAGGCTTTTATAAATGTATGATATTTCAATGGATCACCGTCAAATATTGGGCTGCGAGGCACTGCTGTTGTATTAGCAAAGTTGTTATCTCACTTTGCTTCCTCATAAGATGAAGAAGATGCCAAGAACATCATTGTTGGTTTCCATTTCCTGTGTGTTTGCATTTGAGTTTGAGGCGAGTTGTCCATAAACATACTGTGTCACCTGCGTCCTTATTAAACACTGAAGATTGTGGAATTTTATTGTATAAAGGTGTTATGTTTTCCATCACAGTGTGTTTAACTGAGTGTTTTTCATCCTTGTTTGTTGTGTTTTTTCTTTGCAGGAACTGAAGGAAAAAATTCATCTGCATTAACATTGAGTGGCTGTTGAGATTTTCCCTTTTTCAAATATGAATTAATTCCATCTGAAACTTTTGAAGTCCTTTTCCCATTTGTTGTACTTCGTGTTTTGATTTTATTTAGTTTTGCCATCGTTTCTGCAATTTCAGTTTCCAACTGTAATTTTTCTTTCTTTTGCGCAGCCGTTCCTCCTCTTCTTCCTCATCTTTCTTCCAATAGCTTTTGTCTCATGGCTAAAGCAGCCATCTCAGCTTCAGCCCTGGAGCGTGCAGAGGAGGTTGTAGAGCGCTAGGGACTGTAAGGTTTTGTGGGTCCCAACATTGGAAACAGTGTCACTTGGTTTTATATCTTCAGTTTCAGTGAAAACATTTGATATCTGTTCATTTATTTCATTTTGTTCCACAGGGCACATGAGTTCATTCATTTCAGTTAATTCTTGTTGTTCCTGTGAGTTGTGATGTTGTTCGGTTTCCTTAATCCATTGTTTGATATCATTTTGAAATGTTACAGTGTATTTCATTATGCTTGAAAACCATTCAACTTGTTTGTCAGCCTCATCTTGTGGCAAAAGAGGTAACAATTCTTTTTGAGCAGTGTTAGCACACTAACACAGTTTGTTTAACTTACCCAGAAATTCTTTTATTTGAGAAACAGTTCCCTTTTGTTTCATGAGCTCTTTCATTTCTGGTATCAACCCTTTCATTTTGTTCACAAAACCTTTGTGTGAATTTTGCAGTTTCTCCACCTTACACATCAAGGCCTTTTCAGTAAGTTTGCTTTCTCTCCTTGTCCCAGACTCCATTTCAGAGCACGAGGTACCACCATTTGTTTGACTCATTTTTATCCTTTTTCATTCAGTGAAACATTGCATTAAATACATCCAAATAAATTCACAGTGCGAGATGAATAGAGCATTTCGTTTCAACAAAGCGGCATCATCATCCTTTCCATTGAAACTCCAAAGCATCGCATTTTTTAATCCACATTAATCAGACGTCAATCATAGCGCGAGCAGAGCCACCATAGCGCACAGGCATCAATTATCCGACCAGCATTTCATTCATTCCAAAGTTCCAAACCAAGTCACTTTAGCATTAATGCATACGGATCCTTCATCCACAATCAAACAGCAACAGGTAAGCTTACCTGTTCTCCACAAATTGGCGTTTGGATGTGGCACTTTGCCCAGCCTTACTGTATGGCACTGCCGCCTCGTCCTGGTTCATTTGTGGCTTATCCTGCGAGCGATGGGTTTCATTGAACGCCTTTCTGTAGACAAATGTTAGTGCAACTTCAAAAACAGCTTTGTCGCTCAAGAGAATGGGTCCTGTACTTAGATGACGCGCTGCCGAAACCACTCACAGAAGTACACAGAGGCTCGTATGCGTTTTGTGGCATTTATTAAACAGCAGCTTTACAGTTACACACAGATGGAGACGTGTACACAGTTATAGTGTAACCTCAAAGACAGTAAACGAACGAGCGAGCGGTCAACGAAAATACGGCTCCCCAGCTCCCCTCTTTCCTCCTACCTGAGTGCAGGTGAGCGTCTGCCTCTATGAAACCTACCGGCATTCACCACCTAAGCCCACATGACCCAAGCTCCCACGCGTAACCATAGAAACATACACCATGTGACAAAATACATTATATGGCTCTTACACCTCTCTTTCATTAGTTTTAGGTCGTAATTCACCCATGGTAATCCATTTTTAGTGTGTTTGTGACTGATTTTGGAACTAAAGTCTTTAATTGTTTTCTCAGTTGTTGTTAAGAATAATTCACTGTCCTCTTCACAGTCTATTTCTAGTAGTATACGATCCCAGTCAATCTGTTACACAGCATTTTTAAATCTTTCCTGTCTGTTTTTTGGAATTCCGACAGACTCATGCTCCCTGCGACAAGGGCGAAATCTCTTTTTTGTAAGTTTTCTGGCCACTAAGATCAGATCAACATGTTATATGATTTTATTATTATCTCAGGTCTGTTTGTGGATATTAGATCAATCTGGGTGCTGCTTGAAGCAGTGATTCTTGTGGGTCCTTTGATAATTTGGTCAAACTCAAATTTGTCTGCTATTAAGATTCTTTTTACAAGATGTGTCCTCCCAATTTATGTTGAAATCCCAAAAAATAATAGTTTCTTTGTTTAAGTTACATTGTTTTAACAACTTCTCAAACTTATCATAGAAATCTCCATCTGATGAAGGGGGGCGATAAATCACAATCATTGTAAATGTCATTTGTGGTGACAACATGACATTTAAACCTAAGCATTCCAATTCATGACCACTCTGCCAATGAATTTCATGACATTGTATATAATTTTATATATCATGACACCACCACCCTTTGTGCCTTTTCTGTCCTTCCTGAACATATTATAGCCAGATATGTGAAGTGCCGCAGACAGGGCTTAATTTGAGCCGGATCTTGCTGGAACAGGATCCGGAAACTCCCTTATTTTGACACAGTCCGATCCGGCAACTGTTTGCTTGGATTTGGTAACTCGGACACAACTCAGAACAAAGTGTTGACTACATTTGACTCTTTTGACCTCCTAAACCTGTGTTGAAGGTTGGAGGTGTAATTACACAGAAATGCATAAGTTTTAAACATAAAAGCCATGCTTCATTTCCGCGTGAGCACCTCAACATAGACTGTCCCCGTGCTGTAATTAGTGTCTAGAGAGTGTACAGGGAATCCGGTGGAAAAGACCTTCACGTCAAACTGAAAGATCTATTCACCACTGTTGGAAGTGTACAGCAGTATGCACTGTGCGTACCTTGAGATGTCCCCTGACCCCGCCCAATCCCTGCTGCATCCACAGAGCTGCACAGAGCCATAGTAGGCTATGTGTTTTTGCAAACACGAGTGGAGCTACAGCTGACTGCTGCTCTTTTAAGTCAAAAGTGATTTGTTTGCTCTCAGCCAGAAAAGTAAATCTGTTGAGGTTTGTCCTGACTTTGGTTACGTGGAGGGGACCTACTTGATGTGCTTTGGATGTGCCACGTCATTTCCCCACTACGCCCGAGAGCGCACGGGACATGGCAGAGCCACGTCAGTTTGTTCTTTTACTCAAATGCATATGGAAGCTAGAGCTAACGTGCTGATCGTGGGTCACAGGATGAGACCCGGTGCGAGTTAAATGCCAGTGTCACTGTTACATAGCCATAGTTATGCAGAGAAACCTTACGTCACACGCCCTCGATGTGCGCTTTTTATTCCTCCATTATATCCCCTGTGTGCACGGGACATAGATCCACAGCAGTTTGTTCAAATGCATCTGTAAGCTAGAGCTAAAGTGCTGAGGCTCACAGAGCCTGGAGCTGCCGTGAAACGCCATTACGCAGAGAAGACTGCGCGCTCCATGGCAGTCACTAACAAGAAGCAAAAGCAAAAGGAGAGAGAGTGAGTCTACAAAAGTGGCAATGCTTTCTGCTACTGAACAGCACCACCCTTGGATTGCATTGAAAATCAACATGGTTTAAGAGCACAAAAATTCAATCCGCAATGCAATTCTTGACCCCATCAAGGCAGGTCCATGCCCGGTCCTGGCCAATCAGAAGCGAGTGGCAATGAACACTCTGCGGAAGCAACAGTGATGGAGGAGGAAGTATACAGCGGTAAGTAAAAAGATGAAATATTACTGCTGTCTTGGCACGAAATAAATTTTAAAAATGATTTGAGGCTAGAAGTTTATAATTTTAATCTTAAATTAGCCCCCTATTAATCAATTAATCCAATCTGTACTTTACTTAAGTACATTTTACAAGGAGTACTTTTACTACACTACATTTTAGAGCAAGTATCTGTACTTTTTACTCCACTACATTTATGAGTTGGTTTGAAGTACAAAGTATTTTGGGTTTTGGTTTAAAATTATGTGTTTTTGGCGTGCCCTCATTGTAGACACACAGTACTTAAATATAAAAGATGCAGTAAAGTAGTGCTTCTTTAGAAACATCAGAATAAGAAAGACAGAAGACCACAGTTTGTGGTCACACCAGTTTGTTAATTGCATCAGGAATCAACACTTTTTTTTTTTCAGGAAAGTCCCTCACATTTAACACATTCATGAGTTGTTGAGTCTGTGTGAAATACTTGTACTTTTTTACTTGTAAGTACATTTAAAAATAAGTACTTTTATACTTTTACTTAAGTAGAAATTTTACAGTGGTACTTCTACTTTTACTTCTAAATTTGCTCCTTTATCTGTACTTTTACTTAAGTAAAGAAATTGAGTACTTTCTCCACCACTGCTGATTATTGTCCTAAAGGTGTGGAAAAATACAAGGCAGTTGCCTTGTTTTACAGCTCTCTATTACAATGACAGAGTCGTCCTCATATTACTATAAACAAACAAATAGCACATGAGTCATGAAATTAAGTATGAATATGATTAAAATTAATCCATTACATTAATCCATTTTGCAATCCATCCACAAGGAAAGGGGTAGAGGCTGGTGGTGAGAAAATGGGATATGAGAGAGAGGAAAGGCTTAACCAGAGAGGAGTAAACAAAAGCATGTTATCTGAAGCAAGAAAAACAGACATCTTTCTACCAGTTTTATGAAAAGATTTTATTTTTATTACTGAAAAGCTGCTAACTGTAGTGATATTTTCTCAGACATGCAGGCAGCTCTGAAGATGGTCAGTCTGGCCAAACTGCCTCTGGCCAGACTGGAGGATGCAATCCTTGACCCCATTAAGGATTGCATTGCGAATTGAATTTTTGCGCTCTTAAACCATGATGATTTTCAATGCAATCCACGGGTGGCGCTGTTCAGTAGCGTAAAGCAGTGCCATTTGACAATGGAATTGCCAAATAAATAAATAGACCAAAATCCCTTGTCAATATGACATGCAATTAAATTGACTTTTGTTTAAAATTTTAATCAGTATTAAATTGCAACTTTGGATATGGAATTGCCATTTGACAAATACAATAAAAAATTGGACACTGAAATAGAATATGGAATTGCAATTTGACAAATGTAATTTAAAAATGAATGTTAGAATAAAATATGGAATTGGCAATTGAGAATGGAATTGAAAATTGAATAAATGTGCCTATAAACTTCCATAAGATCCTCATGTTTAGAGGTTTTGTTTTTTAAAAATAATAGTATAAAGATGTTACCAACTGTCCGCGCTGAATCAACATGAAAAGGCTTTGCAATGGGTATGATCAAACAATAGACAAAGAACGCTGTGACAGCGCCAGTCTCACCTGCAGCCATCTTAGCTGTTTACTGATTTAGAGAACATTTTTAATGATGGGATGTTTCTAAGTTCAGTAGGAACAGTATTCCAGGAGTGTGCTGCTCTGATGAGAAGCCCAACTGCCCAAAACTACTTTTCCTGAAAGGGACATCACAGTCTCCTGTGCTCTGAGCTTACACTGTTTTTCAGATTAATGTATTCTTGTAGGGGAGATGGAGCCACACAATTAAGTATTTTATACACCAACACAATGTCATAAAAATTAATCATATTCTCCCAACTGAAAAACATTTATATTTTGAAAGAATATGACAATGGTGATAGGAGTTTGTTTTTTTATCAAACATTTTAAGAGTTTGTTTATAGAGTCTTTCAATTGGCTGTAGTGTTCTTTTACTGGTTTGTGTCCAACTTCTCAGACTATAGTGAATGTGTGAAAGAATTATGGCACTAAGGTAGGTCTTTGCAGTTTCAGTTGTTAGGTTATTTTGAATTTGCCTAAATGTTGCAAGATTAAATTTTATTTTATTTATTACCTTTTTCACTTGTGAATTTAATGTAAGTTTAGAATCATTAATTATGTCCAAATATTTGTACTCCTGTACCACAGTTAACGGTTTCCCTGCAACCATAGCAGGCAGATCTGGCTCTTTGTTTTGAGTCTTACAGAAATAAATACGGACTTTTGACACTGCTGGAATTAATCTAATTGGACGATAGTTGGCCACATTCATACGGTCACCTGCTTTAAAAATGGGAGTTATTACTGCAGTTTTCCAAGCACTAAGGCAGGCTCCGGGAACCTGCGAATCGCAGCATGTAACACATACTGTAACAAACTGTAAAATTATGTAACTATATTGTACTTGTCGTTTTGTGTACTTTTAGTCTCTAAGTACAAATGTAATAAAAATACTTGTTACACTACTCTAACAAAGTGCATTTTTCTTCTGCAAAAAACTGCACAATGACTACTTTACTTATTTTTCCTTAAATATACACTTTGATAGAGTCATGTAAAAAAAATTTTTTTTTTATTATTACATTTGTACCTTGAAACTGTAAGTACAAATTCCATTATGTAAGTACAAAATAGTACATATTGCTAAAGATTCTTACTATGTGTGTTACATTGTTGTTACACTGTATCAAGTCTGGTGTAAAATAGTGTTACCCTTACTGTTTATGTTGAAATGTCTCAATATTTGCAGTATAATGTCTGTTCACGCATTCCACCTGTAATGAAAGCAGACACCCATTAATTCCTAAACCAACTTTGTAAGCAGATTATATACAAACGTTTTGTGGCTAGTTCCTATACATGAAGATGCTCTACAGTTGCAAATGCACAGACATGTAACTAATGAGATGAGAGATGATTTAAAGAAGAGGGGTGAGTCAGAGGACAGAGATAAGGACCCGCAGAGTAAAGCACAAAAAGAGACACAGAGGAGGATTACTAACTGCCAGACGACAGACACAGACAGGAGTGAGGATCTGCTGCTGCTCTCAGGCTGAGGCTTGACAAGCTGTGAGATTTTATGAATATTGTCAGGAGTACTCTCTCTCAGTCTGATCTGATTGGTCATGGATCTGCTGTGCTGCATAAATCCACGTGGGAGAGTGCCAGTGGATAAATCCAAAGAAGGGAGGCTTGTTTTGACATATTATATCATGTGTGCCAGAGTCAATTTATCCCAGTCGTCTGATACGCCAAGTTTCCGGACACGATGAATGTGTTCACAGAATCCCAACACATTGCCGCTGGAATTTCACAATCAGTTATGAACACTACTCTGTTATCATACACAGTATACAAGTGAATAGCTATAGGTTCACATGATAGGAACCACCTACACAACACTGCACACATTCTGTCTCTGCACCTGTGTATGTATTTTGATCATACATTGTCATAAAGCGGTTCCATTTTCAGAGAAGGTGACCAGGTTCTGTGATGAGCGAGGCAGGTGGGAGACGGCTGGTCCCACATGTGTACCTCCAGACCAACTGCTGAAGGTATTCTGTTAGTAACAAGTAACTTTGACCTATTTGGTATCATCATTGTATCATTTCACAGTGATCAGATCATGTGTTTTCCAGCAGGCAGCTCCGGGTGTCCCGACGGGACCCACAGAGCTCACAGAGGATCCAGATCAGGACAGACACCTGGAAAGGCTGGTCCTGGAGAGTGAACTCAGATGTCTTCAGAAAATGAAGGAGAGTGCACCTGATGACGGAGCAGGTGAGCACAGAGCCACTACTCCCTGTCTGTTTACGTAGAAGGCAGATTTGGCCTGGCCATGCCTCTGCAGTTACAAACGCAAATATTGAACCAATCAGAGAACCAAAGCATTGCCTGCCCCATTTGAGATAAACACTTGTGGTTGGTCAATTAGAGCGTTTTTCATTCACAGCAGCGGTGGAGCGGGGGGTGGGGGGGGCTTTTGAAGCTCAAGCCCCGGATGTTTTTTCAAAACCCCATGATCTTTTCAAGTAGCCTAGGCCTAAAACTTTTTAATAGACTACGGTTTGTTGTCTGGCCTGATGATAAAAATCCCAAACAACCACAGACAATCTGCTAAAACGTAATATTTTGATTGCGCTCCCACCCGCTCCTAACTTTGGTTTGATCCACTTCGTTCTCTCTCTCTCTCTTCCTCCCTCTCAGGGCTGCTTTTTACCGCAGCTGTGAGGTGCACGGTGAGATGCTGTCCTCTGTCAGGAGGAAGGCAGGAGAGAGGAGATCTTGAGCTTTCTGAGAATCTTTGTTTCATTTGTTTCATGCGGATATGTCCAGGCATCACTGAGATATGAACCACTAAAGTTTTAAATATTATCAAGCTAATTAAATACATGCGTAGCTAATTAACGCTCTGTCGGCGGGACACGCAGTGTTTTTAGATGGCCTTTTATTACCACAGATGTTTTCCCCAACAAATGACCATAAAATATATATATTTACTTTATATAACTTAGTTCTGATGGTCATAAAAATGATAAGAAAGCAGAGAGAACAGAGAGCAGAGGAACAGGACAGACACAGAACAGCGACAGGAGAAGACATTTGGACTTAGAAAACAAAACAAAACTAACATTAATATGTTTATGTTTATGTTTAATATGTTAATATGTTTTCAAAAGTGATATATGAGGGTAAACTAAAATAACACAGGCCTAATAAAAATAGAAAATATAGATTTAGCCCTCCAAAGAAAAAACAAAAACAAAACACTCATAATATTCAACATAATATTCAGCATACTTTAAACAAGAATTCCTTAAAATATAATAATAGCAAATATATATAAATATATTATAATAGCAACAGTCTATTTTATCTGCACATGTATTAATAATTATGATAATTGAGTGTTTGCGTAATGCATTACGCAAACACCAATTGTTTTGCTGATTCCTTATTATTATTCAAATTTTTTCCTGTTTTTCGGCGCATTTCAACTCTTCAACATTTTTACCAATTTTTGCCATTTTTGCATATAACGTTTCTGATCACTGGGAGAATCCTGCTATTACTTTTGGTAGTTCTGCCACTTATGGTTTTTGTGCAATATGCCATTTTATGCCATATGTTTCCCATTGACTTATAACGGGGCTTGTACAAATTCTGCCATTCATTCTTCTTTTAACCAGCAGTTCAGCCATTTATAGTGTTTGTGGTTTGTGCTATTGTATGCCATTTTTCTGCCCCATTCATTTTTAATGGGACTTTTGCCATTTATTGTCTATCCTTATACTTTTTATAAATTTTTTGGTACAACCAGCATTTTACTGATTTGTACAATTTCAGGCCATGTTTCCTTTATTCAATTCTATTGTGCCACCTGCCATATTATGCCATTCTGCCCCCATTCTGCCTTTTCTCCCTTTCCTTTTGCTTTTTCACGTTTTTTTGGATTTTTTTTTACTTTTTCTGCTTATTCTGCTTCTGCTACTTTTACCAATATTTCTGCCTTTTACAGTTTTTGCATTTTGTACCTATTATATGCAATTTTTCTGTCCCATTCATTTTCAATGGGACTTTTGCAAATTAATATTTTCTGCCTTTTCTTTTGCAGATTCTGCCCTTTTTTGGTCATTCTGTCTGTTCTTATTCCGCTTCTGCTACATTTAACCAATAATTCTGCCTTTTACAGTTTTTGCAAATTGTGTCATTTTAGGCCATCTTTCTGCAAATTCATATTTTCTGCCTTTCCTTCTGCAAATTCTGCTTTTTTTTTTTTTTTTTTTGCTCATTCTGCTTATATAAAATAGTTCTGCCTTTTACAGTTTTTGCAAATTCTGCCATTTAGGCCATCTTTCTGCAAATTCATATTTTCTGCCTTTCCTTCTGCAAATTCTGCCCTTTTTGCTCATTCTGCTTATTCTGCCTCTGCTAAATAATTCTGCCTTTTAAAGGTTTTGCAATTTATGCAATTTTATGCCATAGATTTTCAGCTTACGCAAACACTCGCAATGGCTTCTGCCATTGCAATTTCTAGTTTATTTTTATTTTTTAAATCTCAGTTTGTTCATTAGTTTTCTATCACTCATTGGGCTAAGCCCCGAGTGTTTCCAGTGTCTGGCTCCGCCCCGATTCACAGTATTGACACGACATAGTCCAGCCTTTGCACAAATGTATGATTCGAAAAGTACATTACCAAGAGTTCATTAGGTCTTGACCTTAGGCCTTATTCATTTTGCAGCTGCTATTATCAGGAGAAATTAGCAATATTCCCTCTGGCACAATGCTTTAACTCTTCTTATTGTCCCACAAATACACTAGTGGGCCTGAGATCATGTGTTTGCTCATCTTTTGTGTCTTTTTGATTTACAAACCCAGTTATAGTTCACTTAAAGACAGAGTACTTTTAACTCTTACCAGCCCAAATAAACCCAAAAATGTACTGTAAAGTATTTGTGTGAATGGAAACACTGAAGTTAAATAAATTCAACTTTTCACTGCCACATGGTGGCAGACTAGATTACATAGAGTATGTTTGTGGCCAATGATAGTACAATAATAAAACTGGGATTGTATTGTTCATCCTTGTTGTAGTGAGTGTTGAGTCTGGTAAATGCCTGTGTATTTTTGGCTGTGTTCCAGGGCTGTACTGCAGCGCTGAGTGGGATGGGTACTTGTGCTGGGACCACACTCCAGCTGGGACCCTAGCCTCACAGAAGTGCCCTGACTATGACTTTAATGTCGAGCCCACAGGTGAGCCGTAAGGAGTCATCGCTGCTGAGATCAGCATCATTCTGCTCTCTATAAGCTCCTGTGGTCATCGACATTCTGCTCCATATGTTTTAATCCAGAGAGGGCCACACGGTTCTGCGCTGAGGATGGACAGTGGCTGCAGCTTCCACACACAAACAGCTCCGGGGCCAATTACACAGTGTGTGCAGCCGACCCCAGGGAAAGGCACAGGGTAATGTAACAGACTAGTACAGCCAGGAATCATATCAATTCTTAGTATTGTAACCTCAAGTGTAGGAGCTTTTTCTAGTTCATGTTTTTTTTTTTATTCACAGCCAATACTGTTCTGAGTATACAAGTATAAAGAAAGGTCAGGATTACAAACATTGTTCCATTGTTAATGTTATTAAACTAAAACACATGTTAATACATTAGAACACTGAGGAAAAGATGTATGTATTTAACTGTGATGATGCTGATGCTTACAGTGAATTGACACCCCATATTCTGTATCTCATCGAACTAGAATTTTGTGACAAAGTTCAGTCTTGTAAACTCATGCTGTCATTATTACTAAATGTAGGGAATGGAGAAAAAAAGTGCCTGGACTGAGGCTGGAGTCAGAGCCCCCATGCACAAATGGAGCACGGAATTTGACTACAGCTGTTGTATGTCCTCAAGTCAAACCTTTCCTGAACCACAGACAACGTCAGCAGTGTATCCCCTGGGCTGAAGAAACAGAAATGGACTATCGCTCAGTTACCTTTATGAACCCAAGTCCCAGAGTCTGGGTGCAGGGACACAGTTGCTTGAGTCCAGTCTAAAGTTTCCACAGGCAGTGATAGTTCGGGGAGCCAGGTCATCTGCTGCTGCTGCTCCACTGTGTTTTGTGAAGTATAAAGTCAATGCACTGGGAATTTGTAGAGCACTTCATGTTTCTTTCTGTTAACAAGCTTTATGCAGATGTTGATTTTAGGTAATACAGACACAGTGGTTAAGTGCTCTTGTCTTTCATCAAGGAGGTCATGGCTGATGTCTCTGAGTGGAGTCTGCATGTCCTGACCATGTTACTGGGGGAACTATCCCAGTACTCCAGCTTTGTCCAACAGTCCAAAGATGACTAGTGTAGGTAAACTAGTCAAAGTAAATTATCTGTGGTGAATGAATGGAAGAGTGAATGGATGTCAGTGCGTGTCTCTGTCATCTCTGTGACTAACTGGACGGACACTGGTTACACAACTATGACATTATTATTTGCCAGCAAACTCACCAGACCTGAACATCTCCAGAGGAAGATGAGACAAAGCAGACCCACTATCACACTAACACTACAACAGCAGTGCCACGGGCTGACCTCCTCCAGGACACACCTCGGCACTGCCACAGGCTGACCCCCTCCAGGACGCACCTCAGCAGTGACACAGGCTGACCCCCTCCAGGACGCACCCTCAGCAGTGCCATAGGCTGACCCCCTCCAGGACACACCTCAGCAGGGCCACAGGCTGACCCCCTCCAGGACACACCTCAGCAGGGCCACAGGCTGACCCCCTCCAGGACACGCAGTGCTGAGGCAGTAGTTCATATAAAAGGAGTCCCAAACAAGTACATACTTTCTGTATGACAAACCCCTCTGTCTGGACGAGCTGGTTACAAGAGGAGAAGTTGCATTTTGCTCCACAAATTGCATTGCAGTTGCTAGTTTGTGGACTGTTTAAAGCAGAAATTGCTTTTTCCAGTTCTCTGAATGAATGGCCATACCGCCTTGTGGATGCCCGATCCCGTCAGACCTCGGAAGCTAAGCAGGGTAGGGCCTGGACAGTACCTAGATGGGAGACCGCTGGGGAACACCAGGAAGCCAGTGTGAATGTGAGTGAGTGGGGACTACGGATGGAAATTAGCTCTGAGCTATAATCCGGTGTATTTACAGGCACTAGCTGCTGTTCATTAATACTCGCTGTCCCATATAATTAAATAAAATAAAAAAATAAAAAATAAAAGGGCTGACTAAGCGATAAAAGACATTAACAGTATATATTATGTTGCTGAATAGATCCATGACATAATGAATGAACAGGTGCACACTATACAAATTAAAAGAGTGTTCAGAGAGACTTAGACTGAGTTTTGTGAATTCATACCTGAATTATGGTCCCTATTTTTAAGGGCCTGGAACACTCTATCAGGATATGCTGGTACTGATGAGGTCAGGTGTGGTGTGTTGCAGACAGCAGCCCAGCTCTCCGGGGACGTGGACATAGAGTCGGCACAGGCCACAGTCAGTCCCCAGGCCCACTCTGAGGACGATGAGATGGTGACGAGGAAAATCCTGGACAACCAGTACAAATGCTTCGAGAAGATGAACCGTGACCTGGTCTACAACAAGACAGGTACCGACAGAACCCTCTGTAGGAACAGGACTGAGGACAGGCACAAGGATATGGACAGGTCTGTGGACAGAACTTTGTACAGGGCTGTGGACAGGTCTTTGTACAGGATTGTGGACAGGGGTGTGGGCAGGCCTGTGGAGAGGACAGTGGACAGGGCTGTGGACCGGGCTATGGACACATATGCGGTCAGGGACATAACTGTGGACAGGTCTTTGGACAGGACAGTGGACAGGGCTGTGGACAGGGCTGTGGTAAATGGTCACATTTATATAGTGCTTTTCTACCACCATGGGTACTCATAACACTTTACATTCACCCATTCAGACACCAGTGTGCGCCGACAAGGTGCACAGGCGCGCAGGCAAGGTGGGTGCCCAAGGACACAACGGCAGTATGCAACAGTGGGAGTGGGTTTTGATCTGCCAACCTTCTGGTTAGTGGACAAGCGGCTGTACCGACTGAGCTACTGCTGCCTGTGGACAGGGCTGTGTACAAGACCATGGACAAGGTTGTTTTGAGTACTCCTGTGTGTGCTCCTCAGGCCCATACTGCAGCAGGAATTGGGACGGCTGGCTCTGCTGGGACGACACTCCGGCTGGGACTCTCACCATGCAGAATTGTCCAAACTACTTTGTGGACTTCGACCCGACAGGTGCAGTCAAACTAGATACATGGGTCTTATGCAGTGGTTCCCAAAATGGGGTCCATGAAGGTACTGCAGGGGGGTCCCCAGAGGCTGTCTATATTAAGTATATAAACATTTTTTTTTGAAAATTAAGTACAGTTATATACTTTGAAATTGTTTTGCCAATGGTCAGTGTTTTGTATGCTTTTTATAGAAATATATGAAGGAAAACTAAGTTCTATAGCTGGGGGTCCATGTGTGATTTTTGGAAATTTCTGTCACTTCTGTTTTTTGATGGACACATTTTGGTCTCAGCTTGAACAGTGACAGACGTGACGCTCCCACTGAGATTGTGCATCCTCCAACCTGCTAACCTGGACGGCCAAAAGAAAATGTGTTCCCCATGTACCTGAAACACATGATGTGTATTTTAGGGCCTTAGATCCTATTATCAGACTCCCAAAGAGAACCCAAAAAGCTCTAAATAAAAAGAAAACCTCTCACCTCACTGCGCACCAGCATTCCCCCCTTATTTGTATGAATTATTGGCAGTGTGTCCATCTTTATTTCCTACAGAAATGTCTTTTTTGTCTTGGTCAGGTCATAGGTTACAAAAAAACAGTACTACAGTTGAAAGAAAAAGTAAGTGCACCCTTTGAAATTGCGTGGATTTTTGCATGATTTGGTCATATTATGTAATCTGATCTTCATCTAAGTCACAATAATAGACAAACACAGTCTGCTTAAACTGCTGCCAAAAAATAAATAAATGTTTCCATGTGTTTATTGAATATTCATTTTAACATTCACAGTACTGGGTGGAAAAGTAAGTGCACCCCTAGGCTAATGACCTCTTCAAGAGCTAATTGGAGTCAGGTGTCAGCCAACCTGGTGTCCAATCAATGTGAGAGGATTGGGCGAGTGGGTTAAAGTGGCCCTACCCAATAAAAAACACACCCCAGCTTTGAGTTTGCCATTCTGAAGAAGCATTGCTTGATGTGTACCATGCCTTGCACAGAGCTCTCAGAAGACCCACAAGTAAGAATTGTTGACTTGCATAAAGCTGGAAATAGTTACAAATCTATCTCTAAAAGCCTTGTTCATAAGTCCACGGTACAAAAGATTGTCCATAAATGGAGAAGGTTCAGCACTGTTGCTACGCTGCCTAGGAGTAGTCATCCTGTTAAAATGACTGCAAGAGCACAGCGTAGAATGCACAATGAGGTGAAGAAGAATCCTAGAGTGTCAGCTAAAGGCTTACAGAAATCTTTGGCACATGCTAACGTCTTTGTTGACAAATCTACAACAGGTAAAACATTGAACAAGAATGACTTCATGGGAGGACACCACAGAGGAAACCACTACTGTCCAAAAAAACACTGCTGCATGTTTAAAGTTTGCAAAAGAGCTCCTAGATGTTCCATAGCACTACTGGCAAAATATTCTGTGGACAGATGAAACCAAAGTTGAGATATTTGGAAGAAACACACAACGCTATGTGTGGAGAAAAAAAAGGCACAGTACACCAACATTAAAACTCCATCCCCACTTTGAAGAATGGTGGAGGGAGCATCATGGTTTGGGGCTGCTTTGCGGCCTCAGGGCCTGGACAACCTGCTATCATTGACAGTAAAATGAATTCCCAAGTTTATCCAAATATTTTGCAGGAAAACTTAAGACCATCTGTCCACCAACTGAAGCTCAACAGAGGATGGGTGATGCAACAGGACAACAACCCAAAGCAAATCAACAACAGAATGGCTTCAACAAAAGAACAATGTGGCCCAGTCAAAGTCCTGACCTCAATTCAATTGAGATGCTGTGGCATGACCTCAAAAAAGCGATTCACACCAGACATCCCAAGAATATTGCTGAACTTAAACAGTTTTGTAAAGAGGAATGGTCCAAAATTCTTCCTGAGCGCTGTGCAGGTCTGCTCTGCAACTACAGAAAATGTTTGGTTGAGGTTATTGCTGCCAAAAGAGGATCAACCAGTTATTAAATCCAAAGGTGCACTTACTTCTTCCACCCTGTACTGTGAATGTTTAAATGATTTTTCTTTCTTTTCTTTTTTTTGGCAGCATTAGTTTAAGCAGACTGTGTTTGTCTAATGTTGTGACTTAGATGAATATCAGATTACATTTTATGACCAAATCATGCAAAAATCCAAGTATTTCCAAAGGGTGCACTTACTTTTTCTTTCAACTGTATCGTGACCACTCATACCACACCACTCAGTGGAAACATGACCGCATTCAGTTTATGTTGTTACTTTCAGAAAAGGCCACAAAGTACTGTGGGGAGGATGGCCAATGGTTCCGTCACCCAGACACCAACAGGACCTGGTCCAACTACACCCGCTGCAACGAGAACACTAAAGCCAAGCTGAAGGTGAGGCTATGCTTATCACAGAACATCACATAACCACTTTGAGCTGCTCTCACAGCTTCATAAGTCTGAACAGTATGCACTTGTTCAGCTTGATATCAAGGAGGCATTGTGGAAATGTGTAACTTGTCAGCACTGATGAGTAAACATTGACTTTAATCAATAATTGTTTTATTTCCTGAAGAATGGTCTGACCGTACTCCAACAGAGTAGTGACAGAACTGAGGCAGTCAGACCCTGAGCACTGGGGTTTTATTTATTTTATTTTATTTTTAACCTTTATTTAACCAGGAAGTCCCATTGAGATTCAGAATCTCTTTTTCAAGAGAGACCTGGCCAAGGTAGCAGCCAATCCACAGAAACAGATACATACATACATATTAACAGTACTTTACATTTTCATAATAAAATAAATACAGTATGTTAAAACATCTCAAGAAAAGCAAGCACATGTGTTTATTACCAAAATTTTTATGGAAGCTTTAAATTAATTTATGGAGATGAGAGTTTCTAGTTTAAGGTCTTTCTGTAGGTTATTCCATCCCCAGGGTGCTGAATAGGAGAATGCAGTTTTTCCTAACTCGGTTGAAACTCGGGGTACATTAAAAAGTAACCACTTCGAGGAACAGGAGCTGATAAGTCCCAGAGCTCACAGAGAGGAGGTTACAGAGGTACAGTGGGAGTTTGCCAAGTATTGCTTTATAGATAAAGATAAACCAGTGCTGTTGTCTACTGAACTGTAAGTGATGTCCAACCAACTAAATCATAGAGAATGCAATGGTGAGTGAGGGACTTAGCATTTGTAATAAATCGTAATGATGCATGGTACACTGAATCAACCTGACGTAAGATGGAGGATGCAGCATGCATGTATAATATGTCACCATAATCAATCACAGACAGAAAAGTAGCTTCCACAAGTTTTTTCTTAGCGCTAAATGGGAAACAGGATTTGTTTCTGAAATAAAAGTCAAGCTTTACTTTAAGCTTTTTGACTAGATTAGTAATATGTACATTAAAGGTGAGTTGTGGAGTATTTAAGCATGGTTTACAATACAGTGTATACCTTTCAAGGATGAGGGGAGGAAAGGTATGGTGGGTGGGGTGGGGTGAACTTCCTGATCACATGGCTGTGCTAATGTCATTCACACCTTGTTTGGAAACTGAGGAACAAAGGAGTTTCACTGAGAACAAGGAGTTTCACATACAGACAAAGAACAGATGCAAATCACATGCAAATAACATATAACAAATAAGAACTTATGAATTAGGTTTCCTGTCATGGCTCTCTTGGTTTTAAACCACAGGCTGAATTGATGCACACTCACTACTGCAAACACTGACCATGATGCACCGCCTGGAGTGACTGTCTGAACCTTGAGTCTGTAGTCCCCACAGGCCTCTTTCTGTATTACTTTATTATTTATTGCACACAATTTGTTAAAAAAGCACAGCATCCAGATGTTCAGCCTTTGGCAAATCCTGTTTTTGGTTTACTCCTTTTACTGTGTCTGTGGTGCGTAGAGCCCTTAGGCTCAGGCTTTAGATATCTCCAAATCAGCGGCCCTGATATATTAGAACGTTGTTTTTTAAGCGTAGTAGCTGATTTTATTGCATCTCCTCTGACATGTTTTTCAGTTTGTCTCTTTCTACCTCAGAAATTCCAAACATGTGGAAATCAGCCTTTGTTCTCCCTCTGTTTAAAGGAGGTGACCCAAGTGTACTTGATTCCGGGACTACCATCCCATCTTGAAAATATCTGTTCTGGCCAAGACTCTGGAAAAACTCGTCAGTCAGCAGCTCAAGGAACCCCTTGAAAATAAGAACGTTTTGTCTGTTTTTTTAAACCCGTTTTAGGATGTCCCAAATCACTGCACAGCCATTTTCATTGATGTTTCCAAAGCTTTTGATTCTGCACCAAAAAGGTCGGTCCTTGGACCACTCCTATTCATTCTGTATCAATAACATCACTCAAAACATCCTCAATGTCAACTTTATGCAGACAACCCCATCATATATCCAGTACCTCAGGATTGCACTTCATCTGGCCCTCACTCAGCTGCAAAGTGCTTTTAATGTTGTGCAGTGACCTTTGTATGATTTGATGATGAATAGGTTTTACTTGCAAATAAAACAAAACTGATGTTGTCCAAGGGGAAAGGCAAGGCAAGGACCTGCCTTCAAGCTAATCTCTTTTTCTACAGATCCAGCAGCTCATAAAAAGCCTGAAACTGAAGCTGAGCTTTTATTCCTGGATTAAATCTAGCCTTTCCATTGAGGTGAAAATAAAACTTGTTACTCCTTCTTTCCTGTCTGTGCTCAATTATGGTGATGTTGTCGTGATAATGTTTATCATGGTGCAATTTAGCCCTGCTCTCCTCACTGTCCTGAGTGCACGTGCTAGAGGGACCCATTTGTCCACTCACAGACTGAAACACTGGTATTTATACTTCTTTAGAAATGTGTCCCAGGTCTGCTTCCAAAGTATCTTCAGGTTTTTATATGTCAGAATTCAAACAATATGGTCTTCGGTCACATGATTCCTTGACAATCTGTTTTGACGTATGGGAAGTATTAAATAGATTAAATAAATAGATAGATTTGCCATTTGAAGCTTGCAAATATTGTTTTTATTGTAGGCCTAAACATTATTAAATTCAGTGTGTGAAATATACAGACCTTCGGCAACACATTAATGTGTGTTTAATCAATCAATCAATCAACGTTTATTTATATAGCGCTTTACAACAACCAGTGTTGCCCAAGGTGCCTTTACATTATTTAAAACCATAAAAAGAATCCATACGTACATAGAAATAAAAAATATATTAAAATACACAAGTACATGTAGACAGACCATAATACAAAAAATGCCACAACACTACGTGTTGAAGGCCAGCCTGTACAATAGGTTTTAAGTTTGGCCTTAAACAGAGTCAGGTCTGTGATGGTACGCAACTCAATACGTAAAGTGTTCCAGAGTTTAGGACCTGCCACTGCAAAAGAGCGATCACCCACTGTTTACACCTGGAGCGTGGGACTTACAAGCAGATGTTGTCCAGCAGAACGCAGGGCCCTGCTGAGTTGACAAAAGCTTAAAATCTCACATAAATACACCGGTGCATAGCCATTAATTGCATTAAAAACAAACAACAGAAGCTTAAACTGAATTCTGAACTGAACTGGGAGCCAGTGGAGAGAGCTGAGGACGGGTGAGATGTGGTCGTGTTTGCGAGTGTTGGTAAGGAGGCGGGCAGCAGCATTTTGCACAAGTTGAAGACGGTGCAGAGAGGCCTCATTAATTCCAACATAAAGAGCATTACAGTAGTCTAACCGGGAGCTAATGAAGGCATGGAGGGCTTTTTCAAGATCGCTGCGGCTCAAAAATTGCTTGACTTTATGCAGGAGGCGAAGTTGAAAAAAGCTAGCTTTAACAACAGAATTTACTTGCTTGTCTAGTTTCATTCTTAACCACATGGTTATCATTGGGGACCAGTGCAGCAAGACCAGGAGCTACACTGAGTGAGTTGGAGGAGCTGAAAAGGATGTATTCAGTCTTGCTCTCATTCATACACAGAAAATTTTCTGACAGCCAAAACTTAATGTCACCTAGACATTTGTGAATGGATTCAACTGAGTTCAGCGAGTTTGGCATGATGGGCAGATAGATTTGAATGTCATCTGCATATAGATGAAAAGAGACATTGTGGTTTGAAAATACTGACCCCAGTGGCAACATGTACAGAAGAGAAGAGGACGGGGCCAAGAATGGAACCCTGAGGCACACCGGAGGTGAGCGGAGCTGAGGAGGAGGAGAGGTCACCAATCCTAACAGAAAAACTTCTATCTGTAAGATAGGATCTGAACCACTGCAGCAGAGGTCCCTGAAGGCCGACCTGTTGAGCCAAACGGGTCAGGAGGATGGAGTGGTCAACAGTATCAAATGCTGCAGTGAGGTCGAGCATCACCAACAGCACAGGTTTTTTATTGTTGAGGGACAGGAGAATGTCATTTTGTACCTTCAACAGTGCAGACTCAGTGCTGTGACGAGTTCTGAAACCAGATTGAAATTTTTCGTAAATATGATTATTTTCCCAAAATAAAAGCAACTGAGTGAAAGCTATTTTTTCTAAGATCTTAGAAAGGAAGAGCAAATGGGAGACAGGTCTGAAGTTTGACAGAACAGCAGGGTCAAGATTTGGCTTCTTAAGAAGTGGCCTAACCACAGCACGCTTAAAAATGGTTGGGACAGACCCTAACCTCAGGCAGTTGTTGATAAAAGAGAGGAGACATGGCCCGATTGTCTTAAAAACTTGTTTGAGCAGTGTGGATGGAATAATGTCCAGTGGGCAGCTGGTTGGTCTCAACCCCTGGACCACCTCAGAGAGGAAAGAGAGTGACACTGGCTCAAACACATCAAAGACAACAGAGGGCACAGCAGAAAAATGCATGTCAGGCACATTAGACATTACGTTGTTAATACTCTTTAATCGTTGTTAATCAACTTTGTCAACAAAGTAATGGAGGAACTCATCACAAGTTGAATTTGACACATTTTTCAGAACATTATTGGAAGGATTTGTAACAGACTGGATAGTGTTAAATAACACCTGAGGACGGTTACTACTGGAAGAAATGACATTGGACAGATATTGACATTTAGCTTCCCTGACAGCATTTTGATAATCAGAGAAGCAGTCTCTCAGTATACCGAGCACCACATGCAGGTTATCTTTCTTCCACCTGCGCTCGGCCTGTCTGCAGCGCCGCCTAAGGGCGCGGGTGGTGTCATTCAGCCAAGGGTCTGGTTTGGGTTTGGTGGATCTGAGCTTGAGAGGTGCGATGTAGTCTAAAATCCCTGAGCAGGTGGAATGGAACAATGAGATAAACTCCTCAGGGCATAGACAGGAGGCAAGCTCATCCTGAGTATAAAGTTCATAACAAATGAAGGCAGACGTGAATTCTCCAGCTGTGGTGGACATGATGCTGCGACGACGACATGCTGGAGTAGGAGATTTAGCTGCATGAACTGCTATGGACTAACGCAAGTTTTAGCATTTGTGTGTTAAATATTTCACTAATCGCTGAGCGCGGATGAGGGATATTGTTGTGTCAATAACTAAAGCCGTCACCCGGCGCACTTTATTTCAGCGAATATAAAGCACACAGGAACATTTCACTAAAGTACGCGACCAAAAACAGCCACAATGTGCACAAAAACATCTGAAAGCGCCACAGAAGAGCTGTGAAAGCGGCTTCAAAACATCAGTTGTAGCCTCCGAGTGTAGAAATTAATAAATACGTCAAAGTGCCTTAATAGGTGTATAATAAATTAAGACTGTGCTAAAATGGGCAGTTGTGTTGTTTGTTATTGAGTATTACGTAATTTAACTTGCTGTGTGCTTGATATCCGCTGAAATAATGTGTGCCGGGTGACGGCTTTAGTTAATTGACACAACAAAATCCCGCATCCGCACTCAGCGATTAGTTAATTAACACACAAATGCTAAAACCCTTGTTTGAATGATAAAACTGCGTTAGACCATAGCAGCGTTAGTTTGGTGATTTTATTTTGCGATGTGTAAGACATAAATGTTTTTTGAAGCTGCCCTTGTCCGGCTGCTCGCTTACAAGCTGTGACCGGAAGTGGATCATTCCGTTTAGGCGAATGCGGAAGTAATTAGCGCTTTTTTTTTTTTTTTTTATAGAACATAACATCAAAATACAAACTCTCGTAGAGGATAATAACAAATAACATACACACTAGGGGGCATACAAATGTAGAATAACACATGCAATGGGCCAGCAGTTAGCGCATAACCCCTATTGTCACCGGGCCGGCTAAGGATGACGAGCAAATTGTCTGGAGTTCGTTACATCACTTTTCTTTTTATTTTATTTAACTTTAGCCTGGAGGGCCAGGAACGCCACAGAAAAGCTAAAAGGAGAAGCTAATCGGAGAAGCTAATACGTTCTGCAAATGCTTTTCCAAAAAAGGTTTTGTAAATACATTTAGAAATCGGTTTCCTAAATGGATTAATGAATAACGCTATTAATCCTTCATTTATTAAAAGCATTTAGTAATCCATTTATTAAATCCTCTTTTAAAAACTCATTTAATAAAAGCATTTAGTAATTCGTTTATTAAAGGCTCTTTTAAAAACTCTTTTAATAAAAGTATTTAGTAATCCATTGATTAAAGGCTCTTTTAAAAACTATTTTAATAAAAGCATTATTCCTTTTCGCGTGGCACTCACGGTCCTCCATAGATGCCTGCCAGCTCAGGCCTAATAACAATAATAAGAATAAGACTAATAAGAATAATATAATAACCACCACACGTGCAATCACACTTCTAGTTTCTAGTTATAGGACGACCTCAGCAGATCTCCTTTCCACCTTTACTTGAAAACTTTAAAGCTGACTTGGATAGATGGGAGCTGGCGGGTTAAGTGCATTAAAATGGATGTGCTTACGTTCAAGCTGCCTCTAAAAATACCAACATTTATTAGTCATCCTGTTTTTATATCCACCTTAAGAATGTGATCCTAATTCTTAATTTGTTCATTTGAACTTCAGGAACTGTCTATCATTTTTATTGTGGCAGATATTAGGTTTGTTCAGACTCAGGGACCTTGTTAGGGACCGAGCCATAAAGCAACCAAACAAAGGACATAAATCCCATAAAAATAGGCTTTATTGGCCAACCATATATAGGCCTAAAAGAGGTCAAATCAATATAACATTATACAGAACAAAATATCAAACTTAAACCAACTAACACAACAAAACTGACCTAAACAAATGGGACATGAGGGCAACTTAAATAGTACTCGGGCCATACCAACAAATAATGACCAAACACATAAGGGGAAACTTGAGACAAACTACAGAACAAACAAAGCTTGTTAAACCCAAGTCCCCCTCTGACATGGTTTGGTCCACATTCAGGCCGCCTCTGACTGGCTCTGGGCCCACCCTCAGCCACATCTTCACAGCACTTTCAAAGATACAGAAACAAGGATCAGTGAAAACATATTAACCAGAAACAAAAAGATACAAATGTGCTATGCCAAATATTAAATTAATTGAGTATGTATTTGTAAATAAACATAAAGCAAAATGACTGTATTAAAGGTTTTTAGCACCTTTGTGTGGCATGGCCATCACAGACCTCTTTATTTACAACCTGTTATAAGCTTCAGTGAACTATGTAGACAATGGGCTGTTTGCAGCACTAAGAGCACTTGATTTTTAAAATATACTCCCCAACTACCACTAGAGAATATACCTTTATATATACTAGGGATGTAATGATGCACTGAAGTCATGATTTGAGTCGATTCATGATTTTCTGTTCACGAATAGGATTTTTTTCAATTTTTATTAGCAAACTTAGTTGCAGTATAATTATGACCAAAATATTTTTTACATAGCTTATTTGTGTCTCCTTGTCAAACTTAAAATGTTGTAAATTTCTTATTAACTGAAATGTAATAAAAAGTAGATATTAAAACAATGACATGTAAAAATTACAAAAATATATAACATCATTTGTTAGTGACATTTATTAATACCTTTCTACTGTCCCCCAAAAACAAATACACTTTAGTAGCAAGCAATGCACAGAGGAGCAGCTTGTCAAAAATCTACACCTCAAGAAATATATAAGGGCCCCAATATAAGTCAAGTCTTATAAAAATATCAGTGAGGAAAGTCACATCCACAATAAAGACTCTGATCTCCATGGAAACGCTGCAGGGGAGGGGCTATTGAAACTTCAGATAAACCTTAGGTTGTTGTTAGCCACTTGGCTTTGCTTTAGCTCACTGCTACAAGTTACTTTCTGAACGATGGTAAACGGAGAAAAACAGGTATGTGCTGCCTAAATAATACCTTCAGATATGTCTCTTCTGCCTGTTCGCCTGAGAAATTAACCAACTGTACAGCCTTTTTTACGTTCCCAGCACGTTGGGCTAGTGAATTTACGACTTCTATAAACTAAAAATCAATATAAATGCATGTTTCTTTAAAGTAAAATGGCCAGGTAATGATGTCTATCCTACCAAACAAGTGAGTCAGATTACGTACCAATGGCCTGAATGCTGTTTTAAAGGGGCGTCGCAGTAAAAAACACACCGATTCAAAATTTCTCTCTTTTGCATAAATTTTTAGCCAATTTACAAAGAATCGTTACATCCCTAATATATACATGGACATATACAAGTATTAAATACATGATGATAGTGAAACCTGTCACATATGCTCCTGTCCACCACAAATGTTGGACACATTGTCATCCAGGAACCCAAACCACCATAAGCTGAAACTAAAAGACAACCCATCTTATGATTTCTGTCCAGACAGTACCATTGGCACTCTCCGTCATGGTGTGGCAATGTCCTATGGTCAACTGTTTTTGGGAACTGTTACAAACACCTTGTCAAATATTGCTGGCAAGGCCATACCCCACACTCAGAGGTTTAATGACTGTCACCTTCTTTATCTGGTCTTACAGCTGACAAAAAGATAATAGCATGTCTCTGGAAATCAACACAGCCACACTCTGCATTTACTGTATCTGTTGTTGGTCATTACTGTTAAAGAAACTTGAGTGAAACCTTAATAAAATACTTATTTTCTTCAAATTGCTCTTTCCTCATGTTTTATTAACCTCTAATAGAATAAATAGTTACATGTATTTTTTTCCTTTCCTTTTTTTATTGTATCATGATTACATAATGATATATATGTGTTGTTATTTCTATGGAGGTTATTGAGGGAGGAAATTAGCTCCCTTTAATTTAGTATTTTATCTGTATTTATTGTTTCAGTATACCTGGATAGCAGGGAATTGTTGTGGGGAGTTTTTATTTATTATGTATATATATTTTTTTTATTTAATATATATTATTATTTTGGCTATTGCTATTTTTTCCCTGCCCTTTTCTTTTACCACTATTGCCATTTTGTTGTTGTCGGCCCGTTGCTAGGGATAAGATGGGATGGTATAAAATTGTACAAAATGTTATTGCGCATCATATGCTATTGCATCTGTACAAACAACTGTAAGGCAAACTGCACACTTCAATAAATATTTGAGCACAGAAAAAGAAAAAAAATACTATTAGACACATGTCTTTAACACCTTCCTGAAGCTTTAAATATTTTACTGACAGTGTGTTGAAACAGCGATCTTTGAAATTATGCCAAGTCATAAAATTAGGAAAATAAAAATAGAAATAGAACCTTTCTGAGGATTACTCTGAGTTCAGATTTAAACTCTGAGTTGGTCCAACTTCCTGCTGTGAACGTGTGTAGTTCATTTGTATTAACACTGTTGTATTGAAAGAATTTGTCAAAAAAATAGATAATTTTTTGTTTCACTATTTAAGTAAAATGTACCTTGCCATTCAATAAAACACTTTTACTTCAGTTTATATTAAGACATAAGATTGAATACACAGACTGTAATCACAAAATAAAAAGCACAGATTGGTATGGTGATGACTGGCATCAGTTTCTGCCTTATTATTATCGTCTCTCAACAGCAGAAGAGGCTGTGTTTGTATAGTGGTTTTAAATATTGCAACACAAAATATAACAATAATATACAAAATTCAAACAATGCAAAACTCTAATAAATCTACTTGAAACTTATACTGATAAACATTAACAGCAAACCTAACTAAACAATATAAAATTATTGAACTCCCCCAAAAAGTAAATTGCATACCTGTAATCACAAAATAAGAAGCACAGATTGGTATGGTGATGACCCTAAACAATGACATTAATGACACAAAATGAACATTGTAACTGCTACAGGATGGTAACTGTACAAAGTATCCTTATCCAGCCACAGCAGTTACACTCCCCCTCAAGCTAACTAACGATTTCAGAGAAATTGTAACTTGATCAAACATGATTAATATGTACATTAATTCAAAACAAACACAAATTGCATAAAAAAACAAATAAAACTTATTTAGTTAACTGTACAATTTTATAAAAAGATATTAAATCAGAGAGCCAAACTATTTACATACCGTTATCATGTCTCTCAACAGCAGAAGGGGAAGAGCTAAGGGGTGTTGGTAGGGTAACCACCACCGTCAGTAAAGGCACTTAAATAAAATGGAGGAATTGCAACTGATATAAACAAACACAGAAAACACACAAGGTTTTGACAAACCTCATTACAAAATAACCTTGTTACATGAGCAGTATTTATTTTTTATATTTCATAAAAATTACCCACATGTGGGCTAAGATATGAAGTAAACATGTTTAAATCAAATATTTGTTTTACAGATAACAATGGTACAGTTGGGTTATTACCAATAAAAAATATGTTTTACATAATGGCCAAATTTTTTTTTTTTTTTTTGGTTTTAATTGCCAAGCATCCAATCAGAAAAAAGGCCATTGTTTTGATTTAGACTGCAGTACCCTTTTCAAACCAGTACGAGTGCATGCTGTTGACAGTACGTTTAAGAGAAAGCATGAAATATGTGAAGGTTGTCTCTGATGATGCTGTGACAACAAGTAATTCTCTTGTTTCATTCACAGAAGAAGAATGTTCCTGATATAACCACTCTGCAAATGAATTAATGACTAATGTCTGTTCTGTGTTGCAGTCGGCGTACATCCTGTTCTACATGGCCATCGTGGGTCATGCACTGTCCATAGCCTCGCTACTCATCTCTCTGGCCATCTTCTTCTACTTCAGGTATGTTGGATAAGCAGAGTGACCTCTACATGTGTCAGGCATCACCCCTGTCTCCTAATGATATTTGAATGTTTTTACCTTGAGTGAGTGAGTCTGGTCTTGTGCCTCAGGATCCTCTGTATCCTAGACAACAAGGAACATAGGTACAGTGGGGCATTAGAAACACAAATTTTCATTCTTTTCAGACGTTGACAGCTGATTATTTACATTTTAATCAATCCTAAAACACTACATTATAAAATAAATGAATTATTTTACAGATTAATATTTTCAGCTTTTATTCTGCAAAAATCTCTTAAACAACTTCAGTCCTGCTCAAAACCATAAACATTCATTTATTTTGAGCTTTTGGACTTTCTGCCAGTTAGATTACCTGAAGTCACTGTTGTTGTTTATGAAAAAACATTCTTCCTTCACTTCTTAGTTACACTCTGTGATAGTGAGCAACTACTGTAACACAGCTGCCCTGGGGCAGACTGACGGAGAAGGGGTTGCCATTCTGCGTCTATGGCCTCTCCAACCACCACCAAAAATTTAATCACACTAACACATTCATACAGGCAAGGTGGGTGAAGTGTCTTGCCCAAGGACACAACTGCACTATGCAATGCTGTAGCAGAGATCCGTCCACCCACCTTTGGGGTTAGTGGGTGAACAGCTCTACCTGAGCTACTGCCTCTCCAGATTTAAAATGTACTTCACACTTGAGTTGTTGGGGCAAAAATGTCCACTTCCAAAAACTGCTATAAAAATACTACAAATTCATATTTTTTTAAGTTTTCGGGGTTGATTTATTGATCCACTTCAGTCCAGTTAAAAACTATTGAATACTGAATAACTGTCAAGATTTGAAACCTTAGGTAGCTTTCTAGGTTTTCTAGGTTCTCTAGGTTTTTCTAGCTTTCTAGGTTTTCTAGGTAGGTAGCTTTCTACCATGTTATAATGTTTCCTCAACAAAAACATATCTGGAGTTGTGTTTTTGTTTCACTCATGCATGTTTGAGTAATCCTCCATTCTCTTACACTGAGTTTGTGAGAGGCCACAATGGCTCATTTCACTGGTGTCTGCCTTTTCCACCTGAGCCCACCCACCAAAAGTCATACAGGGGTCAAAAGGACTCCTGAGTTTCTACTATAGTGCCCTCCATATATATACTCCTATATATATGGAGGGCATTCCGGAGAGAGTAATTTTTTTAGCAAGGAGCTCAGATCCTGGCTCCTGAAAATTGAGTTTGGCTTGTCCATGACAAACATAGTGTATTATTTATTTTAAAAGATAATATAATATACCCTTGCTGGGGCCATTTTTACAAATATAAGTGTAGGTTCTAAAATTGGGTAAAGCCAGCTTGACGCTTTTGCGCACTCTAAGTATATCCACATTAGTCCACAAACAAGAAATCCACGGAGAACGATCCAGTGCAGTTAAAAGGTTTACTGAAATACTCAAAGACAATACAAAACATATAAAATATCCAAATATACAAGGGTGGCAGCAAGGTCAAAAAACTGTGCGGCTTCACTCCCCATTTCCGCACTCCCATCGTGCACCTCCGTTTTGACCCCATTTTATAGAAAGAATATACCAATGAACTTAATTGCTAACAAAATACTCATTCAAAAATCATAAGAACAATAACTTATTGAACTTATAATGAAAAATTATACCTATTTAGCAATGAAATAAGCTCAACATAATCATGTTAACTATAAACATAACCAATATTACCACAACCATAAGAAATACTAAATCAAGATCAAATGAAAATAATCATAATAATAATGCAAAATAATACCAAATAGTGAAAAGGTGCATTTAGGCTCCTACAATAAGTTTTATTGCTAGATTAAGCAAGATACAGATTTCAACCAAAATGGTTGATATTTTGTGAGGTTAGGGTTAGTTAATTTTTAATTTTCCCCCATTCCCCCTAAATACAAATCTTAACACTTAATACTGTGCTTCAAATCAAAATGTACTGACTACATGAACATGAACTAGTGCCGGAGGTTTAGCAGTAGCGTCTATAAATAGTTGGTCTCATATCCATACATGGGCTCTGAAACCCAACTCCTCGAGACCACTCTGGAGTTGCCGATAATGAGAGGCAGCAGGTTGGTGTGGGCTTGTTTATAGCCCCCCAGTTCAGCCACCATGGGTCTTGTTCATGAGTGAGGGAAGAATGGAGTGTGAGATTGACAGGAGGATCAGAGCAGCACAGTAATGTTGTGGTGAAGATGGAGCTGAGCGTAGGAACTCAGGCCAAAATGTATGTTCGGCCAAAATGATGAGTTACTCCACAGGTCTGTGCCCTCCCTTAGAGATAGGATAAGGGACTATGTCTGCTGGCCTGGGAACACCTCAGGGTTCCCCTGGTAGAGCTGGGGGAAGTGTCTGTGGAGAAGAAAGTCTGGGCATCTCTCCTTAGACTGCTGCCCTTGTGACCCGGTCCCGGATAAGCGGAAAAAAATGTATAGATATTTTTTTTGTAAATGTAAGCAGCATACGTTGTTTTGTGCTGACATATTGTTGACAAGTTAATAATATTCTAATGTTTGTTAGAAGTGAGGAAAGTGAAAGGATGCTCCACATAGTATTGAAGCTAAGGGCTAAATACCATGGGCCCATGGGCCTGTGTTAATGAGGCACATCTTTCATTTGAACTTCAAAGTTAAGTCAACTTCTGTTGTCAAAACAACTCAGATACAGTTGCCACAAAAAGTATGTGAACCCTTTGGAATTACTTGGATTTTTTGCATGATTTGGTCATAAAATGTCATTTGATCTTTATCTAAGTCACAACAATAGACAAATACAGTCTGCTTAAAATAATGTTGGAAAAAAATTTTCATGTGTTTATTGACTATTTATTAGGGCTGGGGAAATTATTGCGTTAATGCAGTGCGTTAATTTTTTTTATTTAATCACGTTAATTTCAATTGACGCATCGATTGATTTGATCGCAACAAAAATATTACGACAACACTAACAGAAACAGCAACACGCCACGGGTCTTCCAGCGGGGCAGAAATGCACCGCACAAGCGTAGAAAACAACACATTTCCGTTTCCATCCATTAGGCGCATTCGAGATGAGCCAGACTTGTGCAGTTTCGATCAGTGTCAGTGTGTGCGCAGTGCACGCCAGTTAGATTTGTGTCCAACTTGTTCCCGACTTGCTCTGATGCCACAAGTGCAACGGTCACTGTGAGATCCAAACGAGACCAGCGCCTGAGCCGCCGCAGTTCATCAGGAGCAACTGCGGAGGCTGCACGGCTCAGTGCATGATGGGAAAACGCACACCTGTCAGCGGTGAATGGACAGGTGATTGGATCTGAGTTTAGTGCTGATCAGAAACGTAACACACGACACTTCACTGCCCTCCTCTCCTTCTTCCCCCGCCTCTTTTTAAAAAAATACAGACTAAAGTTACAGTTTTGACCTGGATAAACCAACACATGCGAGAAGTGGATTTCGGGCATGATGGTCTTCTGTCAGACTTCAGTACAGGTGTATTTCCCCTCCTCTCGTGCACTTTCGTTCACAATCCAGGCGAGGCGCAGTTCATCTCGAACAAGCCTAATGCAACATTTATTGTTATTTTGATTTAAATATTCACAGTAGCATTAGTTTAAGCAGACTGTGTTTATCTATTGTTGTGAAGTAAATGAAGATCAGATCATGCACAAATCCAAGTAATTCCAGAGGGTATACATACTTTTTGTACTTTTTGTGCATGTGAGGGCGTGCGTTACATGGTTTTAATGCATAATGTGAAGCCTGTACCTTTTCACTTTATTGGCATGGTACTTCTGTACTAGTATTTAGATGGAAGTCCAATGTTCTATTAGGAAAGGTATAAACACAGTATTACAGCCTCTGCTGTTTGAAATACATCTACCTCAGAGCTATCATTGTTGAAATCCCATGATCCATTCTGAGAGTCAGAAGTCCTAATTCAGATGCACACAGAGCAGTTCCAAAGTTATGGCTTGGACGAGGATCCACTCTGTCTGGAATCAGTAAATACATTGGGGGAATTAGTTCCAGATGTGGACTCACTTCATCAGTATGTACGTATCAGTCTTATTTACTACCACTACTACAACAGCACTATCAGGCCTACCCATAAAAAAGCTGAGATGGTTTGTTGGACCCTCTATCTGTATTCTCAGATGGAGGTCCATCTGAGTCACAAAGGAAGTGTAGTTTGGCTTCTGCTGTGTGTGTTTTTGGGCTGTGGACCCATGGCCTTTTTGTAGTAGTAGTAGTTCTTGGTTGTGGTGATAAGCACTCTTTCACAGTACACTGCAACATTTCTATAAAATAGCAATTACATGTTGTATTGTACAATGCTATTTATATGCCTTGGGTTTTAGTTGTTTGTTTTAGGAAATAGGAATGTAAGTGGAGTGCATATACTGTAAATCCACTTCATTCAGGTACAGACAGGTCTAGTGTAGGACAGCTGTTGTATTTATATAGAGTGTTGGGCATCTTACTTCAAAAAAGTAATTAGTTATAGTTGTCGTGTTTTTTAACCCCTCCACTGCCGCTCAGTTCTCTGTCGTCTTCAGTCAAAACACAATTCAGTTCAATTCAGTTTTATTTATATAACCCAGTATCACAACAACAGTCACCTCAAGGGCTTCACAAATGGGTAATCAAACATAAACACACAATCAACACAATAACTAATATCAAACTAAACAGACTCAGGACATCACTGTCCTTAGACCCTTCTTCTCAGTATGGAAAAACTCCAGCTGTGGGGAAAAAAAAGAGGAGAAAGGAGGAAGGAGAGATCCTCTCCTAGGATGGACAGACAAAATGTGTCTAGGACTGTTAAATAAAGTCCATTAGCTCATCTATAGTATCTATAGTTACATACAGGCCTGTAAGTATGCAGCAGGTGGGCCTCATCCAGACAGGGGAGTGGGGGTGAGGTAGGGGTCCAGGAAGTCCATTGGAAGTGAGATTAAAGACCTTATATTAATGATAGTGACAGAACTGATTAGATATATAGAATATTAGATTATATTATATGGTCAGGGTCACCAATGATCTGATGATAGCTGCTGACCAGGGCTCCCCATCACTCCTTATTCTCCTGGACCTCACAGCTTCCTTTAATACAGTTAATCACACCATTCTCCTTCACCGTCTTCAGCACCTAGCTGGGATCTTCGGCACTGCCCTGAAATGGTTCGGGTCCTATCTCACTGATAGAGCTGAGTATGTGGCCCTGGGGGATGCCAGATCGAGGCCCCACACTGTCACCTGTGGGGTCCCGCAAGGTTCAGTCCTAGGGCCCACCCTTTTTAACATCTACATGCTCTCCCTGGGCCATGCCATCGGCAAGCATGGCGTGTCCTTCCACTGCTGTGCCGATGACACTCAGCTCTATGTGAGATTGGACCCAACCTCCCTCACCCCTCCATTAGCTCTCACCTCCCTCCTGGAGGAGATAAGGGTGTGGATGTCAAATAATTTTCTCCAACTTAACAGCAACAAAACTGAAGCCCTTTTAATTGGCACTCCACATCAACTCCACTCCTCACCCATTCAATGCATCTCCTTTTCCGGCCACAACATTTCTCTCTCTTCCTCTGTTACCAACCTTGGGATCAAGTTTGACTCCCACCTCACATTTGACACACATGTCCATTACCTCTGTAAAATTGCATTCTTTCATCTAAAAAATATAGCTAAACTCCGTCAATCCCTCTTTCTCCGTGATGCTGAAGGTTGGTCCACACCTTTATCTCCTCCAGGCTCAACTAATGTAATGCGCTCCTCATCGGGATCCCTAGCAGAAGACTTCAAAAGCTTCAAAACATCCAAAACAGTGCTGCCAGGGTCCTGATGGGGGCACGCAAGTATGATCACATCACACCTGAACACATCATTGGCTTCCGATTCACCTGCGTATTGAGTATAAACTCTATCTACTCACCCACCAATGCATCCACGGCAATGCCTCACAATATTTAAAAGAACTCCTTACCCCATTGTCCACCACAAGATCCCTTTGCTCCATCAAAACCTACCGTCTCTGCTCCCCCAGGACCAAACTCCACACAATGGGGGACAGAGCTTTTTCTCCAGCTGCTCCACGCCTCTGGAACTCCCTGCCAGAAGACCTAAGAGCACCACAGACTGTGGACTGTTTCAAAAAGCACCTTAAAGCTGGGGACACACTACACGATTTTCTCAGTTGTTACAGATTCTGAAAAGACTGGGAGCACACACTAACTGGCACAACTGGCACAGGACTACAGATGAAAACTAGCCTATGGCTAACTCTGGCATGTTATAGGTTTCTGTTGTTAATATGCACTGTCCTGGTATAAATAAATAAATAAATAAATAAATAAATAAATAAATAAATAAATAAATAAATAACTGACTGGTTTCAGCAGATTTAGTTTTGACGACTGAAAGACTGGGGCTCACACATTTAATGACTGCACCTCACACACTACAAGATCTGTAACTGCAACTGACGCCAACCAAATGCAGCAAACTCTGGGGGGGAACTCGCGAGAACTAAATGGTAAACAAACATGGACGCTACCTGGGTCGCTATTGCCATTGTGTGCGTAGCTATCTGTTTGGAAAAAGGGAAAAGGGTGTTTGCCATGATTGTTTATGTTTTCTTCTTCTTCAAATTTCCGCTTATATTTTCCCGCCGCTTCCTGTTGCTTCATCTGCGTCCTGACGCTATTTCCTGTGTCCTATCAACTGTTTTTCATTGGCCGCTGGACACCATGAATTCCCAGTTGGATATGTAAACAGCCTACACTACAGGAGTGTGTGTCCTAGAGTCGGCTTTAAAATTCAAACATGTTTGATTGCTTGCGGCTGACGTCAGGCCGGGTTTTTGCGGCGCACACACTTGCCGATTCAAGCCTTCGAATATCACACATTAACGGATTTCAGGGCTGACTGGTGATTATGATTCCCTGCAACTAGTGTTGACTGGTAAAAACTTGCCGCAACTGTGAATTGTTATAAAATCGGGCAAAAAAATCGTGTAGTGTGTCCCAGGCTTAAGCCTTTTCTATTTAAAAAAGCATTCTAGAGAAACTGCCATTTTTCCTTCTGTATTCCTTTCCTTATTTTGCATGTGTTTTTAAACTTCTTTGTTGCACTTTGAGATTTGTCCCCAAATGCAAAGTGTGTTTTAAATAAAATATATTATTATTATTATTATTATTATTATTATTATTATTATTATTATTATTAATTTTATTAATGATAGTGATAGATAAGAAGGAGCAGATGGAACCAGAGGGCAGAAGATCAGTGCACCATACTTCCCCCAGCTTCTAGCTCCTTGAGCAGCTTAGCTTCAACTGTGGAGTTAGCCCCAGAGTTAGAGTGGTAATCGGGAGAGACGGGACATTTCCTGGTCAGCCGGTGTGGTGGCGTCACAGAATGTGAGGGGGGGGCGGCCCACAGAAAGCGCGTAGAGCCCCTGCAGTGGCCGCCTCTGCCCACCTTACAGCCCGTACCTTTAACTGACTAAACAGTGCAGACACGGGATTCATTGTCACATGTCTCAAAAGCACAAACCCTGCTCTGCTGTGGCCTCTGACTCGGTGGGACTTCTGTGACTCTTTCCCCTTCTTGTCCATCCTTGGAGAGGATCTCTCCTTCAATTTGTTTTTTATAAGGTTTCTTCTTTTTTTCTCCACAGCTGGGTTTTTTGTAGGAGTTTTTTCCTTACTGAGAAGGAGGGTCTTAGGACAGGGATGCCCTCGGTCTGTTTACTGTAGTTTTTGTTTGTGTTGATTGTGTGTTAAGTCTGATTGTGTGTTTATGTTTGATCAACTGTTTGTGAAGCCCTTTGAGGCGACTTTTGTTGTGATATTGGGCTATACAAATAAATCTGAATTGAATTTAATTGAATTGAACACAAACAATAACTACACTAGACTAAACAGACCCATAGAGGTGAGGTTGAGGGCCCACAGGTTGGGACAGGAGCACAGATGGGGTCAGATAAGATCCAGTCATCAATGGGACATCTCCCAGCAGCCAGGCATCTGAAACAGTCCCCACTCCCCCAGAGGGGAGCAGGAGAGAGGGACAACTTGTGAATAGCAATGAACTGATAAAAGATATAGAATATTTGATCATATTAATTACAGTGATAGAAGAGGAGCAGCAGATGAAACCAGAGGGCAGAGGCTCAGTGCACCATACTTCCCCCAGCTTCTAGGTCCTAGAGCAGCCTAGCTTCAACTGTGGAATTAACCTAGTTTCTAGCTGGCCTGACCATAAGCTTTCTCAAAGAGGAACTGTTTCTGTGTCTGCCTCTCTAACATGAGCTGGAAGCTGATTCCATAAAACAGGAGCTTGGTAACTAAAAGCTCTAACTCCAACTGTACTTTAAGAAACCCTGGGAACCACTAATAGCCCTGCATTTTGTGAGCACAGTACTCTGCTTGGTTGGTATGGCACTATAACATCATTAATGTAGGATAGGGCTGTACCATTTACAGTCTTGTAAGTCAGGAGAGGGATTTTAAACCTAATTCTGAATTCAACTGGAAGCCAGCGAAGTGAAGCTAGCACAGGAGTAATATCTTCTATCATGTTAGTTCCTGTTAATAATCTTGCTGCTGCGTTTTGAACAAGCTGAAAACATTTTAAAGAGTTTTTAGGGCAAGCTGCCAGGAGGACGAGTTTTTCAGCGTCACTTTTAGAAAAAATATTTCTGATTTTGGCTATGTTGCGCAAGTGAAAGAACGCAGTTTTACAAGCTTGCTTTATATAAGTCTTAAATCATAAGTCTTGGTCAAATAAAACTCCAAAGTTTCTCATAGTAGAACTTTAGGCTACACTGACACCGTCCAGGGAGACAATTTGGTCAGACAGAGCATCTCTCAGCTTTTTGGGGCCTAGTATAATGGCCTCTGTTTTTCTGGGTTTAGGAAGAGATAATTAATTGTCATCCAGGTCTTTATGTTTCTCACACAATCGCCAAGTTTCTCTATGCAGTCATTCTGCAGCATGTAAAGCATGAACAGAATGGTTCCAAGTACGGAGCCTTGTGGCACTCCACAGCTAACCTTACTGCACTGTAAGGAATGTTCATTTACACTGACAAACTGGTAGCTATCAGATAAGTAGGATTTAAACTAGCAGAGGGTAGCTTCTCTGACCCCTATGTCACATTCTAATCTCTGAAGGCTGCACTGAGATCCAACATAACCAGGATTGAGACCAGTCCATTTTCTGGACTTATTAACACATCATTTGTGACTCTAACTAATGCGGTTTCTGTGCTATGGTGGGGTCTAAACCCTGACTGAAAATCTTCAAATAAGCTATTGTCCTGTAGGTGGCGACATAACTGTTTAACTACAACTCTTTCTAGGATTTTTGAAATAAAAGGGAGAGTTGATATTGGTCTATAGTTGGCTAAAATGTCAGGATCTAAACTGGGTTTTTTCAGAAGCGGTTTTATAACTTAAAAGACTGTGGTACATAACCTGTTTCTAGGGAGGTGTTTATTATATTCAGTATAGTTTCATTAATTAAGTTGAGGTTTTGGAGGACATAATGACTGATGTTAAGTAACTTGATCTACGCTTGGGATACGCATTGTTTGAATGTCCATCAAGCCGCAATCGGTTGGGTCTCTCACAATAATAATATAATAATAATATAATAAATCTTTATTTATATAGCACTTTTAAAAAACAAGGTTTACAAAGTTCTGAACAGCACATAGCAATGTAAGGCAATAAAATCAACAAAGAAAAGACACATGCAAGAGTACATTTAGCCAGACAGAAGTAAGACAATAAAAAGTCATAGTAAAATAAATAAATAAATAAATAAATAAATAAATAAATAGGTTATAAAAATGCCAGCCGATAAAAGTGCATTTTAAGAAGTGAAGATGACACCAATGGTGCCAGCCTTATCTTCTCAGGCAGGTCGTTCCAGAGTCGAGGGGCTCGGACTGAAAAAGCTCGATCACCTTTTGTCTTGAGTCTCGACCCCGGAACAGCTAAAAGGGACCTGCCCGAGGATCTAAGGCTGCGGGGAGGACCGTAGGGTGTCAGCAACTCTGCAATATAGCTGGGTGCCAGACCTAAACGAGCTTTAAAAGTAATCAGTAAAATCTTAAAATCAATTCTAAAACGCACAGGGAGCCAGTGCAGCGAGGCTAAAACAGGGGTAATGTGTTGGTGTCTGTTGAAACCAGTGAGAAGCCTAGCTGCTGTGTTTTGAATAAGTTGGAGGCGAGAGAGGGATTTATTGTCAAGACCTGAGAGGAGAGAGTTGCAGTAGTCGAGTCTGGAAAAAATGAGAGCATTGATAACTTTTTCCAAATCGGACCGGGAGAGGACTGGTTTGATTTTACTGATGGTGCGGAGCTGAAGGAAACAGGACTGGGTGACTTTTTTGATGTGAAGATGAAAATTTAAATTGTAATCGAATATAACACCTAAGTTTCTGGCAGCGGGGGTTAGAGTGTTAGAGGAAAGAGGGCCTAGACTGTCTTCAATATGGGCGGTGGAGTGAGGAGGGTTGATTAAGATAATTTCTGATTATCAAAGGGGTCTTTGTACTTGAGGAGGACCTCTTGGAGTTTATTGCACTCCTCCTCATTGGTCACAGCATCAGCTTCAGCTAACACTTGTTCTAAGTGACTGTCAAGGTCAAACGTGGCGTCAGATTGGGCTCATGCCAATTTGTTTGTTACGCTTTCGGCTTGAGTGGTGTTTCTAGATCCTTTTAAGTCTATAGCTAGAAACAAAACTGTTTCCAGTACCATTTCTTTTTGGTCCACTAAGTCGACCCAGCAGACATTGTCAGTGTCCGTGGGAAGAGATGGGCAAATGGCGATAGCTCTTGTAGATTTAGTGTAGACCATTCTGGGTTCTTGATCGTTGACCAAGAGTGATGAAGGGATACGAACTATCACTGAGATTTTGAGTTCAATGTTGTGGAACTTGGTATTGATTAGCCAGCCAAGAGGAGTGGCTTTTGGAATAAGGATGCTTTCTGCAGTGCGATTCTTCACTATCACATGTGTTGACTGAGAATTCAGGTCTAACAGTGGTGTGGTTTGGACAGAGAATCACAAGTCAAAGAACAAAGGAAAAGGTTGGAAGAAAGCTTGAATGTAGTTGGCCTGTTGTCCAGGACAGACATTCAAGGTTTCAAGCGTCATAGTGTAAGCTGCCACATTAAGGTGGTCTTGGTTAGTAACCTGACACACCTCAATGTTGTTGATGGTGTCTACTTGGACATTGAACCAATATATCACCGCCAATGTAGACGGCTTGAGGAAGATTTGGGATGACCAAGAAGGTGTGGGTCAACTTTCTCTTGTACTGAGATTGACCAGAGCCCGTTGGCAGTAAGGCTATGGGTGTAGGGCCAGTTGGAAACCGGATAATCTTTGCCACAAATGTCAGGTTTGGGTTTGCCTGAGTCAAAGTGTGGTACAATTCCAGGCTAATAGTAGATTTGTCAGCCCATAGAGCTAAAACTACATCATCAGCTTGGGTGGTTCCCAGGACTACACCATTACCTGTGGGCATTGTGCCTCCAGAGAAGTTACAGCGCAAAAGAAGTTGTCCCTTGAAGTCAGAGAGTCTTGTTCTGGACTAGGTGTAGTGGTCTTACCCATTGGTCTGCTTGTATCAAGAATGTAACATTGGGCATCGGGAAAAGAGAGAGGACGAGCGATAGGCAGAGGTTGGCACAGGTGATTTTCAACTTCTTGAAATCTATGGGTGGCTTAAAGCAGTCCATGAGATCGTTGCCAACAAGGAAGGGCACCGTGTTAATTGATGACACATATAATGGGAGAATCAGTGTCATTGGCTGGCTGACATCAGACTGATGTCTGCAGTGGAATCAAGAAGTGCAACATGGACAAACTTGTCTTCCGGTGTGACTGAGAAATAGTGTTTACGAGCTACTCCCTTCTTAGAGAGGTTGCATAAGAATTACCCAAACAGTGGTTCATACTTAATGATTGAGGGGTCATCATTGCGTGGATCAGTGGCAGAACTTACCTGCACCACCAAGACAGCGCTAGGCAGTGTTGAGCCATCTTCCTTCTGGTCGGGTGTAAGAGTAGTGTTTTGGGCCACTGGATCATGGGCCATGGTCAAGCTTGGTTCTGGTTCTTCAGCGTCCACGCAGGGGTTTTGTCTGATTGCTCTCTCTGTTGAGAGATGGGTTCTTTGTGGTCTCCCAGGTTCATGGAAGTCAAGGTGAACAACTCAGCCCTGTCTTTGTTTCTTTTCCGTGCCCCATTTACAATCTGTCGGATTGTCTCCATGTCTTCTTTGCTAACCTCAGGTTGACTGTTTAAATCTATTGGGTCCATATTGTGGGTATCCTGTTTAGCCTGGGTCTGCTTACCTGAAGGCTTTTATCTTGAGTCCTCTCTTCTTTGAGGCCATTTCTTTGAGCCGACTTGGCTCGGCGGGGATTTGTCTTGAGGCCGATACCGGTTGTCCTTTCTTTCCTTGCGATGGTTGTGAGAACCCCCCTGGTTCGAGTTAAATTTGGCCAAGAATCTCGTTCATAGTTCAGCTGATGATTGTTTCCTGTTCTGAACGGCTTTTGTTCTCTTTCATACCTTTTAGGGTGAAAGGAGTGAGTCTGTTTTTTCATGGTTGTAGCCAGAGGCTACTTGCAGTTCTAAAATATGAGTCACAGACAAGACTGAGGGTGGTTCTTGAGACCTAGTCATCATCGATTTTTGTTCTGTAAAGGCTCTCACGGCTAGCTCCCAAAGTTGGCGGCTCTGTGTGAGTGGGCATGCTGCAACACTGAGATAGTGGCTAGTAGTAGTGGTGGAGGTTTTGGATGAAGAGGGCTTTAAAGTTTGCATCCTCCTCCATGTCAGGTTCGTTTCGCGAGCCGAAGTAAACCTTTCGAAAGCTATGGTAATAAGCTTGAGGGCTCTCCTCTCTGAGTGACTGATGAAGTTCCTAGTCTTTGTGGACATACACAGGTTGGCGTTCAATAAAGCTGCTAACGTCCCGACTTGTCGTTAATTTGATTAGAAAGATCCAATCATCCAAAGATGCATCTGGAATTGTGTCGAGCTATTTTGTTGAAATCCCGATCTGAAGGGCCATAACTACTGTACCTACCTGGAGAAGATCTTAATGATGTCACGGCTGTATCTCTGTAGTCCTAGTGTGGTCCGTCAGAGTCTCTGTAGTCCAAGTGCCAGGGTCGTACTTCCTGGGTGGTCTGTAGAGGTAGGTCTACTTACCTACTAGCGCCAGCACCTGTCTTCATCAGTTTATCAAACATATCAGTCGTTTCTTGACCAAGTGTGGCGAGAGACTGGTTTGTGTTACTGAGCTCAGCATGGACAGCAGTTAGCTCTCACTCTCTTTCTGCCAGCGCTTGCTATGTCCTAGCCAGCTCAGTGTTTGCAGTGGTTAGCTTCTTTTCTTGTTCAGTCACGTTTTCTTTTGCCTCTTGCAAGTTGTCCTTTAGTGCAGAGGTCTCCTCATCTGCTGAACTAGAAAAGGAGTCTTCTTCTTGCAGAGTTTTTAGGCAGGCCTCAATCTCCTCATTGTGTCTGTGGGACTCTGCCAAGAATGCTTTCATTGTATTAACTTCAGCTCTGAGAGCTTTGTTCTCTTCTTGGAGGCCCGTAGCTTCATGACAATGTTGGTTGCTACTACGCTCCAGTAAGCTTTCTGTTTGTTTTAGTCAGAAATGCATCAATATGGCCATCTGTCCAAGCCATCTGGCTAGTTCTTAATCCTTTGGTGCTGTAGTTAGGCCAATATTTACCAGAGAGGCCATTGAGGGTTTGAGTTCAGAGGGCTTCATCCTCTGAATTTTGCTCAAATAGTTTGGCAGTAGCCTTTCAGTTAGCTCTCCCAGAACCGTGTCCAGATGAACAAGGGGGTCTATTGAAACAAGCTTGTGCCCTGGGACTGGGTTTTCCATGCTTATTCAAGTTGGGAAATGAACAAAATGAAAAGTTGTTGAGATTTTGTAAAAGTTTTCTTTAAAATCAACTAGATTCCATGCAATATTGAAATAATGAGGGTTTTTTTTCTTTTGGGACTGGGTGTAATTAGGTTAGCGTTAGATCTGGTAGAGTGAGGCTGTAGTAGATTAGTAATTTTGTTTATTGTAAAAAATGGGTTATTATTTGATAATTGGATAGTCAGTTGAAGGTGAATTAATAGCAGCACCAGCAATTCTTGCAATTCAGTTAACATTTACCTCAGTTATCAGTTAGCAGGGCATCAAGCAAGATTACTTAATGTTATTAATGAGTGAGCGTGGGTCTAGTATTGTAGCAGCAATCATGCAGTTAGTCAGCACTGGTCAGTGATGTGAGATACATGGGTATCAATGTTCAGGAAAGCCCATGAAACCAAAACAGCTCAAGGTGATCAGTATTAGTGTTAGAACTTATAGTTTGCAGTTTGAGTGTTTAAACACTATCAGGTCAAAGCTAAAATGTGCAGAAGAGTTAACCAAGTTGCTAGCAATTTTGGGGTGGAACAATGAATCAGACAGAGCAAATCAGCAGCAGCAGATTTAACCAGCACAGCAATAATGGAGAGGGAGAAGAGAAGGAAGAGGAAAATATTTTGTAACTGCGGCTAAGATTAACTGAAACATTAAATAACTAAGCCAGTTAGATAAATGTTATTGTATTGTACTGTATTGTATGCTAAATAGGAATAAGAGTTTTAAAACAATGTTTTAAATGTTTATTTTACTCTAACTATGAGTAAACTAGTTTGTTAGATAATTTTATTCATAACAGAGTTCTGCAGTTATGTAAAGTAACCACTAGATGGAGCCAAAGCTCGTTTAAAGCAGTTCACTTTGCCCTTCCCGCTGTTGGGTGGGCATCTACCTCACCAGATCTTTACGACTTTGGGTCCGCCCTTTTGAAAGGGGTTCCTGATTTGGCCAAAATGGAGCCAGTTGAGTTTGATGACTCGGGCCATGCAACAAGTTGCACAGACAGTTGACGCAATAGAACTTTTAACAGTTGTTCTCAACGAAAGAACAGCAGCAGCAGACAACTCGCTCTGCAGAGCACTGGGTGTAGTCCACAGTTTACACAGACAGTGTTAAGGGCACCCATTTTACACAGGCAGCATTAAGGGTAGCTATTTTAGCCTTAACCTTAGCTTAGCTTAGCATACTTAGCATGCAGCTGTCATTTAGGTATTCAGAGTTACGTCTGAACAAATCAGGATATATAAAACTTTAAGCTCCGGAACCTCATGGGAGCTCCGCATCAACGATATAAGAGAGAAGTTTACACCACTGGCACAGCGCAGCTGGGAACTCTAAACGTCTCCACAAGGCCTTTTAAACAGTTTAAAACACAGACTGGTCCTAGCATTAGCAATAGCAGTGCATGCACACTTTGAACATGAGTATCACAGCTTCAAACACAAGCATAAACAAAATCAAAAATCCCAGCAGACAACATTTATTTGTATTTGTTTAATTTGAGTAGCTTGGCGATTTTACTCTATTAACTATGTTTAACTGGTCCCTGTTGTTCCAGCGCCAAAATCTGTAGCAACAAGGATGTTTAGCTTAAAGAGGTATACCTCTTTAATGACAAATAATCAGGACTGGAAATTAAACCACATCAACCAATATCCAAAGAGGGTAAGAAGGTTAAACAGGAGTGACTTCGTATGATAGATAAAGACGACCAAAACTCAACTTAAATTGAATTAAGTATAGAATTTATTATCAAAATTTACCAAATAGTGTATTGAAAGGCAGAATCAAAGATCAGGTAATTTATCTATGAATGGGATTGTTTTGCAGAATATCTAATTAATTGCAGTGGAGTATTATGGACTGTAGGATTTATATAGAGTTTATGGATATGAAAGGGGTAGATACGAGAGTTAAAGGCAAGTTTATTTGTATAGCACAGTTCATACAAAGAGTACTTCAAAGTGCTTTTCAGAAAAAAAGGTAAGTTTAAAAGTACAAGAATTACAATTAAAACAATGAAATCAAATTTAAAATTATAATTAAGAATCAATTTAAAATTAAATTAGAAGAGAAGAGTGCAGATAAAACATTTTCAGTTGGCATATGCACAGCTAAAAAGAAAAGTTTTTAAGTCTGAACTTGAACATTGTCAGAGTAGAGGTCTGTCTGACATCGTCAGGAAGACTGTTCCAGAGTTTAGCTGCATAAAACTGAAATGCTGCTTCACCGAGTTTAGTCCTGACTCTGGGCACCAGCAGAGACCTGTCCCTGAGGTTCTCAGAGTCTGAGATGGTTCATATGGGACCAACAGGTCAGAGATGTACTTTGGTGCTAAGCCATGGAGAGACTTGTACAAAAGCAGAGCTGTTTTAAAGTCTATTCTTTGAGGAACAGGTAGCCAGTGCAGAGACCTGAGGACAGGACTAATATGGTCGTACTTCCTGGTTTTAGTCCGGACCCGAGTAGCAGCGTTCTGGACATCCAGTGAGTCCAATGAGTCCAGTGAGCAGACTGTTAGAGTAGTCTAACCTGCTGGAGATAAACGCATGAATAAGTCTCTCTAGGTCTGGTTTAGACAGTATACCTTTGATTCTGGCAATGTTTTTGAGATAGTAAAATGCTGATGATGTTATAAATTTAATGTGACTGTAGAGTTCAAATCTGAATTCAGGATTAAGAAGTCAAAACTTCCAGGATTAAGAAGCCGAACTCAATAATTGTCATGAACACGTGGCTTACTGTAGAAGATTGAGCTGAGGATAGGATGTTGAAGACCACAAGCTCAGATGGCCGCCTGCTATCGCTATGCTGGGTTGCAGACTCACAGAGTGCCGCTGGTTGGCCAGTCCAGTTACTATACCATGTCCTGGTCTCGTCCTCTGAAGCTCGTCCGTATCAGCGGCAGTGATTTAACAACAGTGGTGGATGCCACTTTTGAGTTTTTGCTGTGACTCAGCAAAAAGGACTGGGATGGACATTGCATGGTGTGAAGTTTCACAATAAACTACAAAAAGGATACTCACAAAATTTAAAGTTTACCTAGTGTCTTGCAGGACACTAATACAAAACAAGTGTATAAGTGGTAAATAAAAAGGAAAATGAAGACAAAAGGGTGTAAAAAGCGCATGAGAGCGTGTAGGAGTTTTAAGAACTTAAGAGAGCGAACGAAGAGAAGGCGGGGGATTTTAAATTTAGGGGGTGGTCACTCGTGGCAATTTGTCAGATATTACTTTACACAATCAAACACGCTTACACGCGCTAGTTGTGTTTAACATTCCACTTCAATAACATTAGGCATGTAAAGCAATTTTTACGTTTATCTTGAGTGGAACATTCATGATAACACAACACAGAAATACTGGTGACATGATCATGAATAAGCACCCATTATTAAACATGATGATTTCAACAGTTTGGACAAAATACAGTTATGATAATGTTCTGTAAAGCAACATGTATATGCATGAAATCAGTGTCTTGAACAGATGGGTGTAATCTAAAGTCTTTGATATGTTTAACTTTATTATGATGAACAATAGGATGGAATATAGTGACCACAGTCTGTCCTGGCCACTAAATAGCAGTATTGCCACACGTTTCGATCCTCGAGCTGTATGGCGCATTGTTTACACAACAGAAGTTAATTATCTGGTCTTGAAAACAGACCATTCCGCATCTGGTTTGTGTTATCTCTCAGAGGACAAAAGGCTTCTTCTGACATATATATTGGGACAGGTCAGTAAAAACATGTCATACAGTTCGTATAGGATAGATATGTACCTTTGTTTGTGTCCCTGTAGTAATAAAACTCAGACTTCTCGGCTCCAAGCAGAAATACCTGTGAGGCTCTATTAACAGTCAACAAGAGTTCAACATGCAGTCTTCCTACATCTTGTTTGGAAACACTGACTTAGACAACCAAATATTTCTTCGTTAGTTCTTTCTTGGCCCAAAACCACACTGCTGCTCACAGATCCTCCCTTCACCCCCTTCCCTAGCTTCAGTCCTCATTCTCATATGTAACAGCCATGTATATATATATATACAGTATTTCATCTGTGGTATCCTTAAAAACCAACATTTAGGGGGCTGTGTCTTTGCCAGAGAGAGAGTCAGAGAGTCCAACAGTAAAAAGCTCTAGGGCTGAAACATATCTGAAGGTGATTTTCTGACAGATTTTGTGATTTCATTTGCAATACTATTTTAAGTAAATATTCAGTTCACAGTACACATTTTAAACATTATCACCTGAACACTGAAATATTAACTGCTTATCTAATACAAGGAGTCACATGGTTTTCAGAACAGGTCTGTAGAGAGCTAACTACGTACAAGTGCACTGCAAAATATCAATATCCAGCATTAGTTAAAATTACTTGAATTCAGATTATTAATCTTGATTTGAGTAATTTTTTACTAGATTGGATTTATTTACTAATATGGTGGTAAAAGGATTTTTGTTACCTCATTGGCAGAGAGCTTTGCTTGAAATCAGTTAAAAAAACAGCTTGAAACAAGACAGAAATAACTTGAAACAAGTCAAATATCTAGCCATATTAGTAAATAAAGCCAATCTAGAAAAAAAGTACTCGAGTCAAGATTAATATTCTGAATTGAAGTAATTTTAACCAATGCTGAATACTGATTTTTTTGCAGTTTGGAGCAGGTTTTATACATAGTGTATGAACGACGTAGAGTCTGGCGATTATGGTCTCTGTGGAGAAGTGAGGTGTTTGTATCCACATCAGCGTAATGAAGAGATGAATAAACCACTATCAGCATGTTTAATGCATCTATAAAGATTAGTAATTTACCAAATGAGAAAACAGACGAGAGATTAATGCAGAAAAAGCATAATTAAAGGATACGCTGTCTCAGCTTGTGTACCTTGATACACTGTACACAGCCTGATATTTGACCGTCTGGCCTAAATATCAAGCTTCATCTTCACTCACTCATGTATTATGCTGAAATAGAAGCGCACAGTTTTCCTCAAATCCAAACCTCAAAAGCTGCATGGCTAATCTTCATAAGTAAATACAAGTGTGCTTCATTAGTGTGTTAATGCACGCTCATGCAATATTTCTGTTTTAGTGCGTTTATGCTACAGCCAGATTCATCATCATCACTGACTAATGCCAGAATGTAATTGAATTTCTTGCAGGATCAATAAAGTATCTATCTAATCCAATCTAAAAAAAAGAGTCCACAGATGATAAATGACTGCAGCATGTATAAAGCCTGGTGACTTTGTCTGTGTGTTTATACAGGAGTCTGAGCTGCCAGAGGATCACACTCCACAAAAACCTCTTCTGCTCCTACGTCCTGAACTCAGCTCTCACCATCCTCTACTTGGTGGCCGTGGTCAACAACCCTGAGGTGGTGGGCCGTAATCCCGTGAGTACTAGGCAGGACAGGCATCAGACATCACAGTCTGTGCTCTTTGCTGCTTGCTCTTTGAGTTTTTCCAGCTCCATATTTTTCCTCATAAAAACCTGACATTTTAAAAATGTAGCTCATAAGTCAAAGAGAATAACCACAGCATCAGCATATATTCTGCCTCATAAATATGAATACACTTTAGATGACATCCAGTGGAAAAGTGTGACCCAGACTTGTGTGGAACAGCAGCAGTTGGAGGTGAGAGCCTGTTGTTCTTCCTTTAGATCACTGTCAGATTGTATTAGTGGACCCAAGCTGCGGTAGAGTTTGGGACAGAAGGTCGGCTTCTCAAAGCCAGGCTTCCACTAACTTATTTTTCTGGTATTTGTCTCCAGCTTAATATAGCTTGATGAAAAGGTCTCTGCACATGGGGCATCTGATGATGTAACTGACAGAAGGCTGTTCATGTCAGAACTTAGGGTGACCATATTTTGGTTTTCAGAAAGGAAGACACCTGGAGTGTGGGCAAAATCATGAGACAATTTTAACTTTGTATGTAACAACATTGCCTTTTAACTTTCACCTTTGGCAGCATTAATGTGTTTTGCTGAACTGGCACTTTTATTGGACACACGTAGCTCAAGTTCCAGCATTGTCTTGCATTCTGTCTCAAATGCATTCCGACCAAGACAGATATTTTGTCTTGAACAGTCCTTTAAGTGGACAAAAAGACATACTGGTACTGTACTTTGCCGTAGTGATTTATGTAAAATAAATATGTTTTACCATTTCATTTAATTAATCAAATTTTAGGCTTCACATAAAATAAACAAACTATACTCTATATTAGGCTATAATCTCTTTGCAACCTCTTTTTGGACCCTGACCCACCAATTGAGAACCACTGCTCTAAACCAACTTAAGGCCTTTCACTACTTGTCACCAAGCTCAGCAGCCTCACTCAGCTTGGCGACGCCGCCAGGGACCACTATACTACAGCCCACTATACAGTTTACTGAATAGCGACACCTGTGGATAACAGGGAAACTGCAGGGGAGTGATGTGTGGTCAGACCCATGAGACAACACTGCAGAAAGCTCCTGCTGGTGTTCATTTTTTACTATTTACTGTCTGAGGCAGAGGGAGCTCACTGTGCACAGGTAAATATTACCTCTGTGTAATGACACAAAGCTTTCCTGGCCCTCCAGACAAACTATTTTCCTATTCTATACAAAGAAGTTAGTCTGGTACCTCTCAGTAACATTTCATTTCTGAGGCGGAACAATAAGAGGCGGAGTAACTAATCAGAGAAACGAAGGGCGGGACATAAGCTGTGCACTGCTGACCCAAACAAACATGGATTCCTGTCGTTTTCATAAAACACCAGAATACAGCATATTATGAGCAGCTCTGTACTTATTTGTGAACAGGGACAGCCAGCTCTACAAAGATTTGCTGAAAAAGTGTTTTGTTTTGTTTTTTATTTAATGTGTTTGTTACATTGCATGTCAACTGGACTTATCTGTTAAAATGGCAGCAAGATGAAGAAAAAAAAATCCCACAGAGGACTGGATAATAATGCGGACTTCAGCAGAACCAACAGGTGCCGAAGAAAAGTTATAAACGGGTATAATCAGGGTACAATCGGTATAATCAGGGTATAATCAGGTCAGAGAAGTTATTAAATTAGCTCGGCAGCTAGTCCTACCTTAGTTAGCTCTTCTGCTTTCGTAAGATGAGCTGCAGATAAACGACTGTGCTTGGCCATTTCCAAATTGAACCGGAGAACTGTGCCATCCTGAAAGGGGAACCAGACTGTCCTGCTTGCGAAAAGCAAGTAGGACAGACTAGCTTGCCAGGCTAACATAAAGCCGCATGTGTTTCACAAGATTGACGTAAGTTTCTCTCAGACTCCACATATTCACCTTTAGACCTCTATTGTAAAATGTTATTTATTATTTTTATTTATTCATTTTGTTTTAGTTTGAGCACCTGTGTAATCTGCACCTGAACGCCTCATGTCTGTTTCTGGGACAAGCTGCTCTCTGCTGTGACGCTCTATCTCCGCTCCATCTGCGTCCTTCTGACATTAAAACTAAGTTATGGTGACTAAATCACTCTTTTATGATTGTGTTTGGAGTAATACATCAGAGGTACTGTCTGGAATGTCCCCGGTTCTCGCCGATAGAGCGTTATAATTAGGCGTGTAGATATTTAATATCATTAATGGTTGTAAAACTTTGACGCTCGATATCTCTGTGATTTCTGAGTCTATCATTCGAAACAAAGAAAATATCATGCACTGCTACAACTCAATACACTTTGAAATGTGCATTAGAAAATACACACAAGTAACATGCCCAGAGAGAGAGAGAAAGACAGGCTAATTGTTTCTCACACACTTATCAAAAATCATAATTTTATTTCTTTGAGGAGCATCAAGTCTTCTCAAATCATGGGGCTCAAGTTTGAGTCAGGTCCCAAGTCATTGGTGTTCAAGTCCAACATGTGAAACATGGTGGTGCCAGCATCATGCTGTGGGGATGCTTTTCTTTAGCAGGGACAGGGAAGCTGGTCAGGGTGGATGGGAAGATGGATGGAGCTAAATACAGGGCAATTCTGGAAGATAACCTGTTAGAGTCAGCAAAAGACTTGAGACTAGGGCGGAGGTTTACCTTCTAGCAGGACAACAATCTTAAACATACAGCCAGCGCTACAGTGGAATGGTTTAAACCCTATTGAGCATCTGTGGCAAGACTTGAAGATTGCTGTCTATAGACACTCTCCATCAAACCTGGCAGGATTGGAGCAATAGTGCAAAGAGGAATGGGCAAAAATGTCTGCCTCTAGATGTGTAAAGCTGTTTGAGACATACCCCAAAAGACTTGCTGCTGTAATTGCAGCAAAAGGTGATTTGACAAAGTATTGACTTAAAGGGGCTGAATAACTGAATGCACGCCACACTTTTCATATTTTTATTTGTAAAAAAATGTAGATATCACATATCAATTTCCTTTCACTTCACAAATATGTGGTACTTGTTGTAGATCTATCACATGAAATCCTAATAAAATACATTTAAGTTTGTGGATGTTACTTGACAAAATGTGAAAAAGTTCTTGGGGTATGAATACTGTTGCAAGCCGCTGTACACAACATGTTTAACAACATACACTGCAATACAATACAATACAAACTCTGAGTGATGTTAGGTTTCTTATTGAGGGGGGTAAATTATTCCAGTCTGAGGGGGGCTTTATACTGAAATGCTCTATGTCCAACTTCTCTGTAGATTTGTGAGACAATAAAGGTGACATGTTCTGTAGGATGTCACCTTCATTTTCCATTCTATGTGAAAATGTGGACAACACTGGAACTAAAAGTTGTTTTAGGTACAGGGGGAAATTTAAATAGATGCATTTGGAAATATTAGATTAGATCTATTAGATCAATTAGATCTACTGATATTAATGTCTATTGTAAGGTTGTAACCAATTAAGTTTTTTAAAGAGCATATAATGATGAGTCTTGTATGGACACAGATAAATCTGCAGAGTTTAACAGTACAGTCAGTGGTTTAAGATGAATAAGTAATGTGATAAATAATATCAGTATTATCAGTGATTGATATTATTATTAGTCCTTCACCAAACAAGGTGGTGGTTGGTGCTGTAACAGACTACAACAGGCCTAGCTGGCGTTCATGAAGCGGCACAAGAAATACCCATCCTGCAACACTACTGGCTGGACAGGCACAGGCCTTTGACCAGCCAAACCACATGCCATCCTCTGTTGTGGAGGACACCAACTCCATGGCCACAGATGAAGCTGTTTGCTGAAACCAACACACATGTGAAACATGTCTGTTGAGGCCATCAACAGCTATATTCCAAATGTGGTACTCGGTGCCAAGGCAGCATGTAGAGGCATTCGATGCCCACAGAGCTCTGTTTAGATATTCCTGCTCCTTTGCTGCGTGCTCTTGAAATAACAGTGGCTGTGTTAGGTCAACAAGTTGTTTTTGAGTCATTAGCTCTCTGTGACAGGCTGTGATTCCTGGACTCTGTGCCTACATCATACAGTATACGCTCCCCTCTGATTCAGCTCTACACAAGTCCCTCTGTGTGATTCAGTCACCACACTTTATTGATTTAAGTGTCTGTTGGGGAAGTCTTCCCCTGTGTCTTTTTTGAGTGGAGCCAGAGTCATACTTGTCCTGTCCTCTGTGGGTGATTTAGGGCAGCGTTGGGCTGGAGGAGGTGCTCAAAGCTATGTGGGAGTGAACCCCTAAGCAGAGAGGAGCAGCACAGACATGAGCTGCAGCCTCCTGATGTCTAAACAAGAACACTTCTCAAACACAGACTTTAGTGGTAAATTCAGTGTGTCCTCATAGTGTGCTACAAGGCATTGTCCCTCCAAGCATATGCACAACATGAAATAAATGCAGACAAATATGCATGTTGAAAACACCATCTCTAAAGCCCCTGTCCCACTGCACTGTTTAACGATTCCATCTGAAAAATGAAGACGTACGTTTATTGTATGTTTCTATTTGTTTTTCAGCTGGTTTTCAGATGTATTTAGACATTGACAAATGGTGCTAGCCGTTTCAAACTTTGAACATGTTAAAAATTTTCAACAGCCAGCTTCCGATAGCAGTTGGCGGATCTTATATGTTACTCTGGAGATTTTTTTTAAAGTTTTCACTGTTACTCGGGTGTAATTTTACCATTTTTTAGACTTTTATTGCTGTTGGGCAGGCGGACAGTTTGTCTGTCTCCAGCCACGGAACACACCATACGTCTATGAAATGGTGAAACCGACAAAAAAACAGCTGAATAACGTCGAAGAAACATTCATCTAACAAATACATGAGTGCCTGATCTCAGGCCAAAGACAGTCCTTGTAATGGTAGAAACAGATGGATTCAGATAGAGGAACGTCTATTAACATCTAATCGCATCAGAATAACAGTCAAAACGCATGTAAAAGTTAAAGATTAGTGCAAGAAACACCTTGGCAGAGGCCAAATGGGCAGAACCTGACATATCCTGCTGGCCCCTGGATAGCTTGGGCCCTGCATACACCCCCGCCTCAGTTGCTCCTCTGCTTCCAAGTACAACGGGTGACATTCCTGATGATGTTCCTGATGAGGTGGCCCTTCTGCAGGCACAACTTGATGTGCAAGCTGCTCAGCTGAGACTCTATTAAAATGTTGTCCAAAGAGGCAAGGCATATAAGGCAGCAGGGTCAGAGGTGCAGGTTCTGGTTTTTGCCATGGCTTGGCCCTGAGAGGCGGTGGCAGTTTGGTCTTTACAACTAATCCGTTACTCATACTTAACCAGACATCAGTCAGGTATTCAATGTTCCGCAAGCTGGGCTCAATGAAGATGTTACTCATACTTAAGCAGAAGTTTTTCAGACATATTTATAGACGTTACTCATGCTGTTCTATCGGCCATCCATGGCCAAAAAAAATTGTATTTGCTGCCATATGACACCGTCTGATGTTAATATTTAGATGTAGGCAGACGGAATCATTAAACGGCGCAGTGGGACAGGGGTTTAGGGCATTTGGTCCAGATTTTTTTTATAACAGCACTTAAACGATACCTGGTTTTTGATCCTGGTACCTGAGTGGTACCTACTTTTTCTGATACCTATGGTGTGCTAATTCATCTTCTACAAACATAAAACACAATAATTCTGTATAAAAGACCACTTTTTGGAGCAGAATTCTTAGTTGTAGATTAAAACCAGTAGTTTGTATGATTTATTCTGTGTTATTTATTTGATTCATACAAAGGAATATTGAAGGTCCCACTATTGATGCTTGGTATTGAATAAAAAAAAAAATCAATACAAGTAGTATTGTAGCTTTTCTTTTGATTGTTTAACAGTACCCAGCCCTACCCAATAGTGGTTTGTCTAAGACCTAGTTTAGATGAGCTGTGGAAGTTAGTTAGGAAAGCGATGTTGTAGTTTTTTAGCTTTTAAGGGAAAAAATGCTGCTTTTTCTTTCGACCTTTTAGAGGGGTTGGGAGTAAAAGAGTTGGACTCCACTCTAAACTATGCTGAGACTGGGGAATGAGTTCCATTGCTTTTAGTATGAAATATGTGTTCCACAAAAGACATCTGTGAAACACCAAGCAGCAGGAAAACCAACACTGAAACCTGTGAGACACCATATAAAACCATAAATACTGTTAGGTCCATAAATATTTGGACACTAATAAAAGTTTTATTTAACTGTTAAACAAAACATACTGTATACTGTATACCGTATATAATTAATACGTGCTTAAAGTACAGACTCAGCTGTAATCTGAGGTATTCAATCCAATATCCAATCATCAAATTGAGAGACTGTATGTTGGGATTTCACAGAAACAGCTTTCAAATGCAAAATATACCACCTTGAATCAAATCCAGACCTTTTATCTGCTCAGTTTATGATGGATTAATGAGGGAAAAACCCATGCAGCTCAAGAAAAAGGCTGCTACACATTAAAGAGCTTTAACTTCTAAACACTTCCTTCCATTTGGAACTTGCACTTCTTGCACTTTAAGCACATATCAATTATATAATTATATTTGGTATAAAAAAATGCTAAAATAACAAAACTTGTGTCACTGTCCAAATATTTATTGACCTAACTGTACATTTCTGACATCTTCAGCTAAAATAAAGATCAGTCCTGTTAAGACTAAAGCAGTGCTCCTCTGCTGTGTGTCAGATCTGTGTACAGCTCTTATTCATACTGTAAATGTTTGGACGTAAATGAATGATGTGTGTGTGAGGAGATGAGTGGAAGGAATACTTTGAGGATCTCCTCAATCCCACCGACACGTCTTCCGTTGAGGAAGCAGAGGTTGGGGACTCGGAGGAGGATTCATCCATCACCTAAGCTGAAGTCATTGAGGTGGTTAAAAAGCTCCTCGGTGGCAAGGCACCAGGTGTGGATGAGATTCGCCCTGAGTACCTCAAGTCTCTGGATGTTGTGGGGCTGTCGTGGCTGACACGTCTCTGCAACATCGCGTGGCGGTCGGGGACAGTGCCTCTGGACTGGCAGACCGGGGTGGTGGTCCCTCTTTTCAAGAAGGGGGACCGGAGGGTGTGTTCCAACTACAGGGGGATCACACTTCTCAGCCTCCCCAGGAAAGTCTATTCCAGGGTACTGGAGAGGAGAATTTGGCCGATAGTCGAACCTCGGATTCAGGAGGAACAATGCGGTTTTCGTCCCAGTCGTGGAACAGTGGACCAGCTCTACACCCTCTATCGGGTGCTCGAGGGTTCATGGGAGTTCGCCCAACCAGTCCACATGTGCTTTGTGGACCTGGAGAAGGCGTTCGACTGTGTCCCTCGTAGCGTCCTTTGGGGGGTGCTCTGGGAGTATGGGGTCCGAGGCCCTTTGCTAAGGGCTGTCCGGTCCCTGTATGACCGGAGCAGGAGTTTGGTTTGCATTGCCGGTTGTAAGTCGGACCTGTTTCCGGTGCATGTTGGACTCCGGCAGGGCTGCCCTTTGTCACGGGTTCTGTTCATAATTTTTATGGACAGAATTTCTAGGTGCAGCCAGGGGCCGGAGGGTGTCAGGTTTGGGGACCACAGGATTTCATCTCTGCTTTTTGCGGATGATGTTGTCCTGTTGGCTTCCTCAAACCAGGACCTTCAGTGTGCACTGGGGCGGTTTGCAGCCGAATGTGAAGCGGCTGGGATGAGAATCAGCACCTCCAAGTCCGAGGCCATGGTTCTTGACCGGAAAAGGGTGGCTTGCCCTCTCCAGGTTGGAGGAGAGTTCCTGCCTCAAGTGGAGGAGTTTAAGTATCTCGGGGTCTTGTTCACGAGTGAGGGAAGGATGGAGCGTGAGATCGACAGGCGGATTGGTGCAGCGTCTGCAGTAATGCGGTCGTTGTATCGGTCTGTTGTGGTGAAGAAAGAGCTGAGTCGAAAGGCGAAGCTCTCGATTTACCGGTCGATCTACGTTCCTACTCTCACCTATGGTCATGAGCTTTGGGTCATGACCGAAAGGACAAGATCCCGGATACAAGCGGCCGAAATGAGTTTCCTCCGCAGGGTGGCTGGGCGCTCCCTTAGAGATAGGGTGAGGAGCTCGGTTACCCGGGAGGAGCTCGGAGTAGAGTCGCTGCTCCTCCACATCGAGAGGAGCCAGCTGAGGTGCCTCCCGGACGCCTCCCTGGGGAGGTGTTCCGGGCATGTCCCACTGGGAGGAAGTCCCGGGGAAGACCTAGGACACGCTGGAGGGACTATGTCTCTCGGCTGGCCTGGGAACACCTTGGGGTTCCTCCTGAGGAGCTGGAGGAAGTGTCCGGGGAGAGGGATGTCTGGGTGTCCCTGCTTAGACTGCTGCCTCCACGACCCGGCCCCGGATAAAGCAGAAGAAGATGGATGGATGGATGGATGGATGGATGGATGTGTGAGGAGATGGAGACTGAACACTGCCAGAAGGCAGTCTGTGACTATTACACATGCAAAGTGCATCACTTCATTCTCAGAAATACTTTTCATTTCAACCCTCTCAAAAAGTAACATTAAAAAAAAAATAAGACAGTAAACATAGGTAGAGCAATGCTGTGATATTTGTTAGTTTTCCTTTTATATGTGTCTTAAATTAATGAAAAAACATAAATCTGTCCTAAAATAAAACAGGAAAAAGGCCATGTGTTTTTACAGTCAGCATTCATTATAAACCACCGCTGGGTGAACCAGCAGCAGTCTGAGGTCTGGAGCTCAGTCAGTATTATCATAAAAACATGACAGCGCAGAGGTGAGGCCCAGCCTCTCACAGCATCATTATTTTATGGATACCACACCACTGAGTGTACAGAGTCCAGAAGTATGAATAGTTGTAGTTTTGACCTGGTAAAAGAGATAAAGTACTTTAGCCCCTCTATTCTCTGGGAGTTGCACAGTCTTTGTCTTAAGTCTTAATACATTCAAGATAAAAATCTGTCAGTTCCTGAGAATGTTTTCCTGTTGGTCTTGAGAGCATTTGCATTTTATACGTTCTCCATGGAAGGACATATGTTTTATTATACTATCTAGTCCCACTGATCCAAGACCAGGTAACAGAGACAGCAGTCTGCACAGGCATCCAGGGAGCGTCGGAAACAGACACTCCTCCTGTGTAACTGAGCTCCTCACCCGATCTCTGAGTGTCCAGCTCATGGCCCTGGGTGAGAGTGGGAACATAGATGGAGCAATAATGCAGAGTTTCACCTATGACTGAGCTCCTTCTTCACCACAACGCCCTGTACATCAGACACAGGCCGACCGCTAGACAGTCTTCCACTTCATCCTTCAGTTACTCAACACTCCAAACTCCCTTCTAAAGTACAGTGTTGGAACAGTCAGGCTAATTCCATTATTGTGGTAGACTAAACACAACATGATTTCAACTTTTATTACATCTGGGTCAGATACACAACCAAGAAGATGCAACCAAACCAACCAAACAGATTTGGAGATCCTTTATCATGCTGCAGGATAATGAGCCCAAACACACTGCCAGAACAACATAGGAGTTCATCTGGGGCAATGTGACATGCTGAAGAGGAGACTGAAGAGAGTAACCGCAAAACAAATATCCACAGACAGAGGCTGTGCTGACAGCCTGGAAAAGAAGGAGAAAACTAAAGTTTGGAAATGTCAGTGGGTCATAGGCCTGAAGCAGTTATTGCAGGGAATCATGTGCAACTAAATATAAAGTCTTACTAACTTGAATCCATTTTAAGTATATCTGTTTAAGTCTATCCAATACTTTTGATCACATTCTGTAAACAAAAGGTGCTGACTCTGGAGCCAAGTCTTCTCCTTGATAAACTAATTCGGCCATAGGGGATTACTACTGCTCCTAGTCTAGACCTGTCAACATACGGTAGCTCCCTAGGATTATTTAAGCACTCAAAACCCTCCACCACGATAGGATGGCAGTTCAAGGGCATCCTATCTTAGACTGAATTTGATTCATCCAGAAGGGAATGATGTGGTCACAGTAGTTCAGTTGCTCATAAGCACTCTTGGAAAGACACAAACCGAAATATCAGGCAAGATAGATTTAAAAGAGAACTTAACCCTTTAGCAGACATTTAAAAATCTTACACTCAGAGCTTTTAGTACCAAAAGTGCTCACATTCTAAAAAGTGTTGTTACAATATTTTGCATTACATTTTTTCCACAATATTTAAATATTTAAAAAATATATTTTTAACCCTTTAAATGCAATTTTGTTCCCACAAACCACATTCAGGATCATCTGGTCCTGTAGGTGATCTGTCATATGTCATAGTTTGCTGTAGTCCTTCCCCTAGTCTCTGCACTGATTGCAGTGGGCGCCGCTCGTCCTAAACCAATACATTTGGAGTCTGGTCTGAGCCCTGCCCCCTCCTCCTGTGTCACACTCACGCATGGAGCTACAGCTGCAGACCGGCAATTTTAAGATGGCTGCTCACGGTAACAGAGCGACGAGATAACAGAGTTACTCACCCTTTTCCACTCAGGTATCTAAATTTTTTCTTTAGTCACATGTAATTACTTGTAAACACGTTTCTGTAACTTGTTGTGGTGCTGTGGTAATCATAGATTAACTAAAAGTTTATCCTTGTATGAGTTGTAGACTAGACCACTGCTACTGAAGCTGATATCACTTAGTTTTACATCGCCAGCAGCAACTCGATTATACAGAATACTTTAGGTTTAGTATTTTGATGCTGTAACAAATAACTTTAATCTCGATGTGAAAAGTCTGTGCCTTTGGGTCTAATTAGTAAGATTTTAGACCTAAATGTATGCTTTGTATTGGCTTTTCTATTCGCATTAGTCTTCTTAGAATATTTGTATTTTTTGTCACATTACCAAAACATACTTCCGTGCTACTCGACAGTGAGTGCAATGTTAATGCTTCATTTTTTTTTTTTTTTTATCATTCAAATGCTAATGATTGCTCAGGTAGTCTGCAAAGAACATGAACTGCTATTTACACAAACGTGTTTTTATTCAGATCAATTTATTGACATACAATTGTCTTATCTAGAAATACTGTTACTTGTATGATTATATTATATTCACACACTGCTCTCACCTTCTCTGTCCTCAGGTCCAGCTGCTGAAAGGATGCTTTAGCTTTCCTGAAGAATAATCTACTCACAACTCCAGTATATGTCAAGATAAAGCAGTGTGTATTATAGCAAAAAAAAAAAAAACAGTAATAAAGTTATATTCTATAACAATACTCACTCGCTTCATTTATCATCTTTATAATTTTACATATATGCTACTGAATGTTTCTGAAAATATAAAAGGAGCTTGAAGAGCAAAGCTTTATTACACAATACAGTGAACAGTACAGCAAACATTTCACAATCACTGCATCTGCACAGTGTTAATGTTACACTGAACACAGCACAGTACATGAGCCCAGGAAGACCACTGCTGTCAGCAGCAGGTGAAACTGTCCACATCACTCAGCTACAGCTCAACACTGGGTCCACTGTAACCTCAAAGTCCACAGTAAAAATTGTCGGGGGTTGGTACACAAAGGGGTTGTCAGAAAAACACCACTGGGTCTGAAACTGAATGTTTACAGATATGTGTTAGCAGCTGCACATCCATTACTTGCATAGCTTTCAAAGTCAAGCTGTAATTTATTTTGTAAATGAACATATCATATACATTTCAAACCTTTTGAACTGGTGCTACTCCGTTAGGCCTCTCCCTCTGAGCTGGTTGTAGTGGTAGTTGTGGGAATTCAATTCAATTCATTTTTATTTGTATAGCCCAGTATCACAACAAAAGTCACCTCAGAGGGCTTCACAACAGTTGATCAAACATAAACACACAATCAGACTTAACACACAATCAACAAACAATAACTACACTAAACAGACTCAGGACACTCCTGTCCTTAGACCCTCCTTCTCAGTAAGGAAAAACTCCTAAAAAAAACCCAGCTGTGGGAAAAAAGAAGAAACCTTTTGGAGCCCAACTGAAGGAGAGATCCTCTCCCAGGACGGACAGGCAATGCATCTAGGACTGTTAGTTCATTAGCTCATCTATAGGATCATAGATCAGCTCTGTAAGGATTCATCCAGGGAGTGGGGTGAGGTAGGTTGAGGAAGTCCATGGGATGCAGCAGGTGGGCCTCATCCAGACAGGTGAGTGGGCGAGATAGGTCCGGGAAATCCAGGATGCAGCAGGGCCTCATCCAGACAGGTGAGTGGGGTGAGATAGGTCCGGAAAATTCAAGATGCAACAGGGCCTCATCCAGACAGGTGAGTGGGCTGAGGTAGATCCGGGAAATCCTTAGAGGTGAGGTTGAGGGCCCACAATGGCAATGGAATGGCAGCTTGTCTAATGCTCCAGGCTCTTAAGTGTTCAAAACTCATTCAACACTGTTAATATAATAAAAAATATATATTACACCATCTCTAGGTTAACACTAGCAAAATGTTTAAAGAAATATGGTAAAAATGGTCTATTTTTAGCGTTAGCATGATGATAGCATGTCTCATTGGAGCACTGTGATCATGAGTGATTTTCTCAAAAACATTTCTTTTCTAACATTCAGTCTTACTTTATATGCACATAGCAGCGGGTAAAAGGGGAAGGTAACAAGTGTGAAAGTGTTTAAAAAGATGAGCTTACCTTGCCAACAGCTCCACAACTCTCAGGCTGCTGCTATGACAACAAGAGCCCCTTGAAGGAACAAGACCGGTGACTTTTTTGAGAGAGAGAGACTAGTTTCTCAAAGTTCCGGATGACAGCTTTAATGCACCATTCCATTTACTGTGCATTTACATAGACACACCTGTACTTGTTTGTGTTGCAGGTGGGCTGTAAAGTGCTGCACTTCTTCCACATGTACATGCTGGGGTGTAATTACTTCTGGATGCTCTGTGAAGGCATCTACCTCCACACACTTATCGTGGTGGCTGTGTTTGCTGAGGAGCAACACCTACACTGGTACTATCTGCTCGGCTGGGGTATGTCATATCTACTGCATTTTACTCAGACTACATGAGATGGGGACTACTTTATAGGGTTTGTTAAGGTGGTAACATAGGACTTTTTGAATAAACCTGAAAATAGTGACTGTTCATTATACTCTAACAGAATCAGCAGTTTTGACTTTGTGACATGAAACTGCTGAATACCCTGATATATTCACACACTGAGCAGCATGCCTCTTTGTTCTTCCGTCACTCAGTCATACACATACACGTGGAACACGTTGATGTAGTGGCTGTTTTTGTCCAAAACTGACAATGGGAACACTCGTTGGGTTTGAAGTTCTTCGCTGTGCTGTACTGAGCTGAACTCTGAAATAAACTGAGGCTTTAAGCAGCCAAGCATTTTTGTCATAAAGTGCTACAAAACTATTACAAAATCAAAAAGAGCATGCGCTATGGGTTGAATGGCTGCCATCTTGTCTCTCTCCCAGGATTCCCTCTGGTGCCTGCGTCTATCCACGCTGTGGCCAGGAAGACTTACTTCGATGACAAGTGAGTGATGCTCCTCAGATGTGCAAAAATAAACTGAATTCATATGTGTGTGTAATTGCGTGAGTGCATGTGTGTATGTAATTGTGTGAGATTGTGTGTGTCCATGCCTATGTGCATGTGTTAGAGAGAGTGCATGTGTGTAAGAGTGCTTGCGTGCGTGTGTTTGTGTGTGTGTGCACGTGTGTGTGTTTGCGTGTATTGTGCGTGTGTGTGTGCATGTATTGTGCATGTGTGTAAATTCTGGGCAGAGGGCAGAGCTCAGTGATTGATGTGTTTCTTTTGTAGCTGTTGGATGAGTGTGGAAACCCATCTGCTGTATGCTGTCCATGGGCCTATTGTGGCTGCCCTTCTTGTAAGTCTACTCATTTTCACTGCATCATTTAATGCTTATGTAAATCATTAACACCTGATACATTTGTCATTTTAACCTCACCAACATAAAAAGATGGTCCCACACATACAGTATAAGGTTGAGATGAGTTTATATTCTGCATTGCATCAAACTTATCATTCACTGTAGCCTTTGAGTTAATAATGTCCTCAGTCTGTATTTATTTGCACTAGAGAATTGTTGTTATTTGAGAGATACATTTTCTTTTACACTAAAGTGCTCAGTCACAGTTATTAGGCTACTGTAAATATACAAGTGAGTAAAGAGTTATTAGTTCTCAGAATGGTGTGTTTTGATTCTGCAGGTCAATCTCTTCTTTTTACTGAACATCATCAGAGTACTGGTGACCAAACTGCGGGACACACACCGAGCAGAGTCCAACATGTACATGAAGGCGGTGCGGGCCACACTGATCCTGGTGCCTCTTTTAGGGATCCAGTTCGTCATCATACCCTGGAGACCAGAGAACCGCCTGGCTGGGGAGGTCTACGAGTACATCATGCACATCCTCATGCACTACCAGGCGAGTGCTCAGACTTGGACCCCATGGCTTCATCGCATGTTTGAATTTAATGTATTTAAGGTCTGTTAGCAGTAAATGTACCCTCTGGGCCTAATCAATCAAAATCACCTAGACACGTGCGGTCAAAAGTTAATAAGTGATTTTGGATACAATGGTGTGTGGCTTTGGTGAGCCCGCAACAAAGTGGTCATTTTGAGAAGTAAAAAAACTTAAATATCACTTACATAGAATGTTGGATTAAGTCAGACCCAATGAAACATTTGTATGCAATAACGACCTGAACACATTATGTCAATATTTTGGGTATGTCATAAAATTACTCTTCAGCGCCTCCTACAAAATTTGAATTGGACCAAAGAAATTTCATTTGGCGTAGACTAATTAAATTTGGCACATATATCCTCCATGTCATTCTGAACATAAAAGCCAATGAGGGCATACCCCTATCTACAACCATGTTACCATGGCAACTCCAAGAAAATGTCTTTGAAATTAATGGGTTTTGAGAAACTGTACTTTGTTTTAGACTAAAGACATAGTACCTGTTAAATACATTATCGGATTTAGTCGGACCCAATAAAGCATTTGTGCACAATGACGACCTGAACATAATGATATGTCATTAAGATGGCTGTCTTAGCAAATAGCTCTCTACCGCCCCCTCCGTGAAAATAAAAAATTTTGAAAAATGGCTGAGTGGTGGCCTCTGGAAAAATCAAAATACATTGCGCCTATAGGAGGCGACCACAAACATTTTTCAAGGTAGAAAAATGAAACTTGGAAGGATCATAGAACATGTCAGGACAATTAAAAAATGACATTATGGCTCCACCCTAAACCCAACAGGAAGTTGGCCATATTGTGTGGAACCTAGGGCCTACAAAATTGTACCCTTCACACAAAAAGTACTACCCTACAGTTTTCATCCAAAAGACTCCAAACTCTGTCAAAATCCCCACACATGTGCAGTCAAAAGTTATAAATTGATTTTGGATACAGTGGTGTGGCTGTGGCAATCCTGCAACGAAGCGGCCGTTTTGAGAAGTAAATAAACTTGAGTCAGACCCAATGGAACATTTGTGCACAATGACGACCTGAACACAATGATATGTCAGTATTATGGCTATGTTATAAAATGGCCCTCCAGCGCCCCCTACAAGTTTTGAATGGGACCAAAAATCTTTGTTTGACATAGACAGGGACAGGGACAGGGACATCTTTCATGTCATTCTAAACACAAAAGCCAATAAAGACATACCCCTATCTGCAACCATGTTGCCATGGCGATGATGAAAATGTCTCATTGCAAATAATAGGGTTTCCTCACTCAATAAAAAACAGTAGATGTATGGTGTTCCACAGTTGGTTTCTCGCAATTATAACGTCGGATTGAGTTTGACTCAATGTAACATTTGTGCACAATGACGACCTGAACACAATGATATGTCATTATTATGGCTGTCTCATTGAATGGCTCCCCATTGCCCCCTGGAATGTTTGACTGGGACCCTGGCTGTAGCTGGAACGAATGCGGTCAGAAGCACAAGGCGCAGCCCTCTCGGCGTTGCGTGCTCCTTGCGGTTGCAAGGGTTGGCGAGGGCCTTTAACACCGTGTGCGTCTTTTATTTATTTATTTATTTTTATTTTTTTTGTATCCATATCGCACAGCCTTACTTTGTATATATATTTTTTATGTTCATCCCATTAAAAGAATATTTTTGTCTTGAAGTCGTCTGAGCTTTGCAAGTACCTTTAACCCCCTTGAAATCCACCCAGGTCCTGATCCACCAACTATTCTGCATTACTTTAGGCTTTTTGGGATCAATTTTGGCACTTCGATAATGGAAGCCGGAGACATATTTTTGCAGATGTTTAAGTAAATGAGTTTGTGTGAAATGGTGTTTTACATTCACAGAAGATAAAGGCTGTTAATGTGAACAATACAAAAAATTACATGGTCTCATTTCTAAAGCACTTCTACCTCCATGGGCCTCACAGCACTTTGCCTCAAGAAACCAATCACACTCACTCACACATTCCTACACCAGTGACACAGACACTGGAGGCAAGGTCTGTGAAGTGTCTTGCCCAAGGGGACACAGGGATTGAACCACCAACCTTACTGTTATATTCCTGAATGGCTCCACCTCATGACCACCTGCTGTGGGAATGGATCTTGTTTGTGTTTTTAATGTGTCTGCAGTTATTACCTGTTTGGATCCTAAGAAAAGTTTCTGATTCTTTGAACTCTCTTAGGGTTTGCTGGTGGCGACAATATTCTGCTTTTTCAACGGCGAGGTGAGTATAATTCTTTGCACTGCTGACATTTATTCTTCTTAATAGCTATATTCTACCTGTCAGTGTCATGCTAAGTAAAACTGTGGTTTCAAAAGGCACATAGTCTTGTAAAGGTCAAACTGTACACAGAGCCGTGCACTCAAGGCAACAAAAGCCCTGACATTAACTGAGGCATCCATCCAAACATGCTCATAACTCAGGTCAAGATCTGTACATCAACTGACAGTGACCCATGAAGCCAACATTAGAGCTTGGCTTTATAGTGCTTGAGCTCAGAGTGTAGCAGGTTTCTGTGGACTGTGCTGGAGCTGCCTGTGAAGGTCATGTCAGGTGAGGAGTAAGGCACACTTTATAAATGACTCTGTTTTTTCCAATCGCAGCTGCAAACGGAGGCTTCTTTCACATTCTCCTGTCAGCCTTTCCAAGTCTGTCCACAGCTGTCTGTCTGCAGGCTGCGGTCTTTCTAAAAACACACGCACACACACAAATAATAAAACATTTTCAGAAGTGAGGTTAATGGTGTTGTGGAGACCTCTTTGGCTCTGATAGCACTATGTGGTCTCAAGCACTTAAACAGAGCAGAGGAAGAGGAGGGACAGAGGAGGAAGAGGAGGGACAGACAGAGGAGGAAACGGAGAGACAGACAGCGGTGGAAGAGGAGGGACAGAGGAGGAAGAGGAAGGACAGACAGTGGAGGAAGAGGAGAGACAAACAAATGAGGAAAAGGAGAGATGGACAGATCAGGAAGAGCAGGGACAGACAGGAAGAAGAGAGACAGAGAGAGGAGGAAGAGACAGAGGACGAAGAGGAGAGACAGACAGAAGTGTGCAGTTTATACATGAATGTGGATTGTTAATTTTGGACATACTGAATCAGAATGTTAGGTTTGTTTGGAGTGTTTCTCTTTGGAGATGTTGGAGATATTAAGTCATTTATAGAGCTGTAACTGTAGTCACTAGTCAGCCTGTGTGCTGTAGGTTATAGGAGGAGTTGTATACTACACTTAATTCAATTCAATTCAGTTTTATTGATATAGCCCAGTATCACAACAAAAGTCACCTCAAAGGGCTTCACAAACATAAAAACGCCAGACAAACATAAACACACAATCAGACTTATTACACAATCAACACAAACAATAACTACACTAAACTAAACAGACCCAGGACACTCCTGTTCTTAGACCCTCCTTCTCGGTAAGGAAAAACTCCTAAAAAAACAGCTGTGGAAAAACAGAAGAAACCTTATGGAGCCCATATTGAAGGAGAGATCCTCTCCCAGGACGGACAAGCAACATGTGTCTAGGACTGTTAGTCCATTAGCTCATCTATATTATCATAGTTCAGGTCTGTAAGGATGCGGCAGGTGGGCCTCATCCAAACAGGGGAGTGGGAGTGAGTGACTTACTACAGCTGGGTGCAGTTGAGGTTTAGTGTTTCTTCACAGGGTGTGGGACACCACTGTTGTGTGGTGAGTGTTTTTGACTAGGTTCTGCTGCTTTTGTTAAGGCTTAGTTCAGCATCAGAGTGGCTTTTGCACTGTGCCAGTAAGGACGCACTTTTGCCGCTTGTGGCCTGGAGAGGTGTTGCAGTTTTATATTGAGTTTACCAAATTACTGCTTTGGGCATGACCAACTGCTCTGTCTGCAACTCTTCTGGTCTGATGGACACTACAGGGAGGGGCTGGACTTGGCTCTGACTACTTTTGTGAATAGGCATTCTTTGAAGATTCTTTAGAGGCCTTGCTCTTGTGGGCAGATGCCACAACAGGGCTTCTCTTCCATGCTCCCACCTCTGGGCTTCTGCAATGGATCAATGCCCTGGCCATCATGGGCAGTTCCTTATACCTCTGTACAAGGAGTTGGTCACACGCCTCTGAAGGTCTGAGAAGCCATAGTCCTCTTCCACATGAGTGCTGTCCTCGCTATAGAGGACTGTGGTCATCAATGAATGGCCTAGTTGGGCTGTTGGGGATGGATACCTTAGCCTTCAGCCTTTGCTCAAGTCAAGACTTGATGCATTCCTTACACTTGCACTCTACCCCAGCCACTGCCTTTTTCAGGAGGGTGAGGTTATTGCAGGATTGCGTGCACTTGGAAGCTGCAAACTGGCCACAAAGTTGCAAAATGGCTGAGATTTTCGAGATGTAGATGCCCTCTCTGTTTGTGCAAGATGCCTTCAGATTGGGGATGAGGATAAGATGGTTTAGGTAGTTTCCATTTTCAGCCCAGATGATTATAGATGGTCTCTGGCTACAGAATTATTCTCCCCACCTCCATACCTGTCAGGTCCACAGACCATGATGTGATGGATGGATGGAGGACTTGAGTGAGATCTGGTTGTGAATCTCTCTGTAGTGGAGTAGATTATCCATTTCTGGGACACTTTGCTTTCCATAAATTAAGCTACATGCTTAATTTAACCAGGAAGACTGATTTCTTTTCCCTACACACCTTCTACACAGTGTCACCTGTTTGTCACCATCAGCTAATCACAGTCTGCCGTCTGTCTCTCATGCAATCACATCTCATTTACATAGATATTCACACTCTCAGCCTGCTGTTCAGCTATGCACCACCACCCTCTTCCACCCCCCAACTCTACCGCATCAGCAGAACCATCATCATCCTCAGCCTCTCCTGTTCCTCTTCACCACCACCAGTATCTAGGCCTCGGGGGATAAAATTCCCCTCACTAATTTATCAAACTCTCCCTTCATTGCATCACTGACCTCTCTACCTGCTGGAGTCTAAGTGGCAAAGTTTCTGTAAATCATCCGTTACACTTCACTCATTTGTCTGTGTTTGTTTTAAGTCCCTTTTCCTGGAATGACCCTTTTTGGACACAGACTTTTCTGTTTGTAGTCACCTCACCTTCCTAGGAGCTCATTTGTAAAATATCACGGTTTTATTTTTGATGATTTTGAATATGAAACTGAAAGTCTTAATTGGCCGAGGTGCGCCCCAGTCGGTAGACAGAGGGTGTGTCTCACATACAGTGTAGCCAAAGGTGTGGTTAGTTTGGTGCAGTGCTCCTGACCCTAAGGTTACATGGTTACAAATGCACTTGTATTTGTTGTGAAGATGAGCAAAGCCACACTAATGGCTTTAAATAATTTATTTCAAACCATCTCAGTGTAACTTCAATAGTCCCAGAGGGGTAGCTCAGTTGTTCGGTCTCTTCAGCTTCAGCTTTGAATATATATTGAGTATCAAATAAATGAGAATATCATGTAAAAGTGCTTTTTTTTCTCACAGGTTCTTCCTCATAGACTTAGCACAGAGAAGACAGTACATCACAGTAATCAATATAAAAATATTAAGTTGAAAAACATGTTACATCTCCACTGTATACTGACAGTGTATACTTGCAGTGTACCACTGGGACTACTATCCCAGTGGTAGACACACTAACATCGTCTCTCCAGAGTTTGTCTTTGCATGAGAATAAACAGGGCAGCCATTAAAAAACACTCAGCATGGTTTGGCTGCACAGGGGGAAAGTGGGTCACTTATTAGCTTTGACATGAGCAGCCAGAATGAGAAGTGTCTCTCTCTGAACAATGTGAGCATGTGTGGTGTACACACAGTGTTTGGGACATATGTCTGCTGACAGCGCCTCTCTTTGGGACGTAAAGGTTAGGTCTGCGATATCACCAGGGAACCCCACGATCCGTCTGCTTCACACTAATAATAACCCATGGAGCTGTGTTAATTAGGACACGGCTTTGTGAGGCCGCATTCGTTTCTGTTTGTTTCGAAGGCCAAACTGCACAGACCTGCCTTGTTCTCTCAATAGCCCCATTGTTAAGTTCTGTCTGTGAGACAAACAACTTCTACACTGTGTTTGTGACATCAGGCACGATGTTCCAAATGCGAGCACTCCACGCTGACCACTCTGAGGGCTCATTAGAACAATTAGTGTCATACTTTATATCATTAGATCAGTGTGTATTAATATATGCACAGTGATTACAATAGCCTTCTGTTACATGCTGAGTATTCTGCTGTGTGGCCACTTGTTAAGTCACTACAGTCTGAAGAAATTGTGCTTTTGATCAGCTCTCCATTCAGTCTTTTGCTCTGACAAAAGTAAATAAATAAATAAAAATAAAAAACATGCAAAAAATATGAGTCACCTGCCTGTATACTGAAAACATCTGTTCATTAAAATAGGATAAAGTTTAAGTTTGTAAAGTTTTAATTTTTTTTTTAAATGTAAGGTAGCTTTTCCTCATTGGGAAATTTGTCCTCTGCATTTGAGCCATCCTTCAATGACTCTGGGGTTAAACCTGTCAGGAGCAGCGCAGCACCCTAGGACCCTTTCCCTAGGACCCTTCCCCAGATCTTTGCCAGGATGCTGGTCAGGAGTACCTAGGCAGAAGATTAGCATGTTTTAGGTTTTAGTTGACAGTATTAACTGATGCAGAGATGATGCATTAGATTCGAAGCTCAGTAAAAACTGATGGAGATAAGGTCATTATCTGAAGTTCAGGAGCAGGATCACTCCCCGTCTGCACCTTGTCTACACCCAGTCTACCCCCCTTCCGCCTCCAAGCATTTCCCTTTGTTCTCATTCCGTGCCCCTCCCTCCCACCCTCCTTTCATCACTTCTCTGCAGGGGGATGCCCAAGCCTGGGAGCTGGCCTTCCCTTCTGAAGCCCCAAACCGCTCTCCTCTATGCAACTTCTCATTCAATTTATTTATAAATCTTTCGCATCAATCTGTGTAGTGGTCTTTGCTCGTGAATTCCCTTTTGTGTATCCCTCAGTGCTCCAGATTTACATCAGAGTCCTGGACTGGAATTGACATTGCTCAGTAGACAGCATTTCATCAGATTTTTTTTCCAGCCTAGGTGAAATGAGTAGAACTGGGACATGCTCTCAGGCACTGTTGGGTAAAAAAAAAAAAAAATGAATTCTACAAAAGTTTGAGTCTTTCTATCAGAGCAAACAAACAGTTACAGTGAAGCTTCAGGGAAAAAAAAAAAAAACTTTTGGAATAAAGCACAAGTGAAGTGTCTTAGTGTTTTCTAGACATACTACAGTAGACAGTTAAAATGAGTGAGGAGCGGAAGTTGATATTACTGTTATATAATATGAAATGTCCCTAATCCAATGACAAGGGGCACAGGCCACGGTACTTCTTGTGCCAGTTCCATATCTGTGAAAATGCCATATTAGTATGCATTTCATCAATGTGACCTCCACCTTGGAGGAGATGGATGGAGACAGAGGCTCCGCTGTGGTGACCTGTGAAGAAGAGGGGAGCAGCCTGTACATGCAAATGGCCCGTGTGCTTTGGAATAAAGGAACACTTGGCTAAATGTGTGGCGAAAGACTTCCAACCTAAACTGCCTTATTGTTTTGAAATAATCAAAACTGTTAATGCTGTTTTTGCATTTTGTGATATTATTTAGGATAAAAAAGAAAACATGTATATATAAAAGAAATCTAAAAATGATTAATTTTTACGAACCCTATTCTGACGCTGAACTATATTCTGAATAAAGGATGCTGTGTAAAATGTTAATAAAACCAGAAGGAATCATTTACAGATCTCAAGAAACAATATTGTATTCACAATAGAAACACCAGATCAGGGGTTTGAACGGAGATTTTAGCATTTCATGAAAAAGATTAGCTTATTTTGAATTTGACAGCAGCAACACACAAAAAGTTGAGACATTCAACAAGATGGAAATGTAACTAATGCAAATCTGTAACTGCTAATTAGATTAAATTACTGCTAAACTCTTCCTCAATGTTAAATTTCAAGAATTTTGAATCATAAACTATACAAAGCATAATATCTAAAGATTGAGAAAACCTGGAGTAACCTCTGTGTGTAACGGACAAGGCCAAAAATCTTGCTAGCACCCACTGCCCAGCTAGCCGTTTGTATTTGCTAACGTCTTCTAGCGTCATCGGGCATTACTAAGCTGCAACACCATTGGTCAAACCACCAATGGTTTCACCTCAAACAGAAAAGCTTGAGCCGGACAAGATGGATTTTTGTGACTACCTTATAAGAATCCATGTTGCTGCACCAGATAACCCTCAGGTGCACTGCATAAAAACAGGCATGATTCTGTACTGGATACAGAGCCATCACAATAGGGTAGGCAAGGTAAGCAACTGCCTAAGGTCCGAGCTGAACGGGGCCCCCAAGGACATTTTTACGAATTTACCTGTACAATAGTGAACAAGCTGTTTCAGTGATGTGTCCTCGCAATTCTCCTAAAAGAGTCCTATCTGGAAAGAAGTCAACCTTAAATTGTAGCCAGCCTAAAATTTTGTTTACCATCAAAAATGCACCAGAAAACAGAAAATCATATAAGTTTTGTTCATATTTTACTATGGGAGGACTCCTGGACCTTATATTGTCCCATATTCACCTGTCTGTTATGCACAAAGTCACAATTCAGGACATGAGTTAAAAGGATAGCTTATATTAATGCTTAGTAAAATTTTATCCAATGTGCAATCCACAACTGCACGTTAAAGCTGTATCATGCTATGAAGAAGCTTCTGCGGTGCAAAATGCAACTGTCCTACATCAGACCAGTGGCGGCTCCTGACAAATTTCACAGGGGGTGCAACTGTTGCAACTTGCAAGCATCACCATGATGCTCCTTTCACTGGGTCGTTCCAGTCTAAGCAACTACACATTTGGTTGCATTAGTCAACAACATTGGTCAACTGACAAAACAATACCACTTCTAACCAGGATATGGCAGCAGTTAACATAAATAATAATCAGTTTACCATAAATACCCTATTGTCTGTTCATCATCATGACCACAATTGCATGTTAGTAGGGAAATTTTGTTCAAATCTTGCCACAGTAATTCAAAATAAATAAAAAAAAAGCCAAAAGGACATAATACTAAAACCAAGGTCCAACTAACAATGACGATAAAGAAGGGACTGTATATGGGTAAATATTTATGATTTACTTTTTAAGACTAATTTTAAGTAGCTGTAGGTAGTAATAGTAGTGAAAAAATGTCTTTAAGTTTTAGTCTTTTCTGCTGCTTCTAACAACCAGAAATGTTTAATCTTATACACTGTATGAGCTCTTAATAAAAGGTGCTAAAAATTCCAGAGCATGCAGCTAATTTGCATACATAAACAAAGTGTGCATATAAGCACTGCAGACTGGACATCTCACTACGCTGCTGTTCAAGCCAAACTGCTGCCACTTCTAAAGGAAGGCATCACAAATTATTATCACGATTATTTGGGTTTATAGCTGCTCTGGGCACTAGCAGAAGCATTTGCCACAACACAGGAAACAGTTTGGCGGTTAGAGGACGCTATTTCGGCTAAATTTGATTTTATGATACAGCACAAATATCAAATTTATTTAATTTTGCCCTACAAGTTCAAAAATAGAAAATTTGTTATTCTCAAATACTCTTAAAGTAACCACATAGTTGCTCTGAATGCAGCTGTGCTAACCTGAATGTGATCTGATTGGTCTTTCTCCCTACTTTGGCAATATTATGTATGATAAAAGCACGCAGATGCAAGCAGCTCCATAGAGATAGCACTGTACTGCCTGAAATGAGTAAGAAGATGACTTTACACAGGAGTCTATGGGAGAGGTCAGGGCGATTTTCAGTCAGACTGAGATTGCACCAAAAGGGGAGAAACTAAATGGTACGGCTTTACACTCATTGGACATGACGTTTACAGGCAGATCAAGCCATCATATTAAATGAGAACAACAGAAACTCAAAGTTAGAGTTTGTAAATTACAACAGAAAAAAAATATTTTTATTTTCTGGTGGGGAGGTGTTACGCAATCGCCAGTATTGACAAGCCACTCTGCATCAGACAACAATGGATCAATACTCCTCTCCCCAAACGCCAGTAAAATATGTCATCACCTGATATGCGGTTGTTCTTTATAAAAGGAATCAGCCAGGAAGGAGCAATGAGAAACTTAGGACTAATGTCCCTGCATTTAAGTAACTAAAGTAGGTTTGAAAAAGAGCCACTCCAGACTCTCTGTGTGTTTCAGGTGCAGGCGGCGCTCAAGAGGCAGTGGATGCAGTACAAGATGCAGTGGGGTCAGCGCCGGAAGGAACACTGCTCAATGCGCTCCACGTCCTACACAGCCACCTCCATCACTGAGGTGCCTGCCTTCATGTTCCAGCCTGACTGCTCTGAGCACCTGAACGGAAAGCACTTGGATCATTCGGAGCTGGTGGCCCTGAAGACCGCTGACACCTATGCGTGAGGGGAGCCGCTCTGTGATTGACCCACACATGGACCACACAGGGACAAGACAGGTTTGGAGTCAAGACCATTTTCACAGCCCCTGCTTCCACTGGAGAACCTGTAGCATCAGCACAAGCTGGTCTTTACCTCCTGCAGCTGCTACACTGAGTTAGGATGGACAAGGAGAGAAGACATTGAATTTGGTGGTGACAGTGAGCAGTTTAGTTTTTCAGGTCTCAACAAATACTACTGCAATAAAGTAGCATCTGGATTTTTCCCAGGCAGAAAAATCCAGAGATGCAGCAGTTCATTTTGAGAACTTGCCTATGTAAATTCAAGCACTGCTCATGCAGGTGACCATAGTGGTAAGAAGAAAAGTAGCTTGGCAGAAAAATCATGAACCCTGCCCTTCAGCTCAGCTCCTTCCCCATTACAACTAGAGCCCGACTGATATATCAGCAAGCCGTTTTTATCCGCTGATATAGCCTATGGAAAAATGATTGGTTATCGGCCAATTTCTGGCCGATATCCGCCGATATAAACAGTCCTATTTTTACTGTGTGCTGGAGTGCTGAAAAAAAACCTGTTTACTTGCAAATGATGGCCTTCTGTCATTTGTCCAGCAGAGGGTGTGCTGGCGCCAACTCAGAGCTGGCTTTTACACTGCAGTTTATAGGAAACACCCCAAATTGCCTTCTCATGGCCTGAAAAGCTCAAAACAGCAATAAAAATATTTTGCTAATTTCTCTACCATAGAACCTCATAGAACATTCAAAATTAATTTTGTAGTTCTCCCCATGCTCTACTTGCACAGCATGTTTAAATGAAATCTAAGTTAAACAAACTTAGTTAAAGCTAAATAAAATAAATCTAATACATAAAATACATAATAATACTCCCCACTCCAAAACTACAACCTACATAACTATCAGCATAAAGAACAATAAGCAGCTTTCTGCAACATTTTAAAAATAACTTTAGTCTAATAAAGTGACCTGGGATGTACACTCCATTTTTATGTAAACAAGATACTTTTTCTTACATTGTTTTCACACCTAATAGTCTGGTGGACACTGTTCGATTGGGAACTACAGTTGCAACATTGTTGCATTTTTCAGCTGGTGCGGTTCACTTTTACACTGCACTTTGGCAAACGAACCAAACCTTTTGAATATGGTATTTGCCCCCTCGATTGTGGGGGCACTGCAGTGAGAATTACTGAAGAAGAAGATAGGTGAAACAGAGAATTATTCCTTTATTTAACCAGGTAAAAAAAAATAATTGAGATTAAAAACCTCTTTTTCAAGAGTGGACCAGAACAGGAAACTCTGCTCCTCTATTGGTCAGTGAAAAGCAGCTACCTGTTCCGTCCCATGATGTAAACATAAGAGCGGCAGCAGATTCAAGCGTAGTTGGGATTTCTGTTTGGACTTTTACAAATGTGTCAGATATATATGCATCAACAATGGTCTCAGCCTGAGCAGCAGATGAGGCAGCAGACCACGGAGAATGTTATTTTTACACCAAGGCAGGCAGCAGCCGCACACATCTCTATCGGGGCTCATACCTCCTCCTCACTCCATGTCTGACCGCAAGTCTTTTCTCCCAGTTGTCGCTGTACACGTGCGTTTGTTTTGATTTTGTTGACGTACAAAGCCCCGCACCGTGGTCCGCTTCCTGGTTTTGGATTGCTCTTTGGTCCGCTTTGCATTCACATCTGCTATCAAACCGCACCAGGGTTCACTTCAACCGAGCCAAGACCCACCTTTTCAGGTGGACCAAAGTTTGCTTTTTTGGTCCGGATCAGAGTACGATTGCGCATTCACACCTCCCCAAACGAACCGGACTTTCCAAGCAAATGAACTAGAGTTCGATTAAAGCAGACCAAACAGGGCTGGTGTGAATGCACCCTTAATGTTTAACTGTTTCAACCAATGTATCAGATATCGGTATTTTTTTATTACCTAATATCAGTATCGGCATCAGTGTCAAAAAAAATCCATATCAGTCGGGCTCTAATTACAACTGACAAAAAAAAACAGTGCAGTACTGCAAGGAAAGGGAATCTTCCTGATAGACTCTGAAAATACTCTGGGATTGCCCAGTCTGTGGAGCCTCCTCCCCCCACCACTGAATCCTGCTCACCCCCAGCTGCTGATTCTTACATCAGCCCCTCTCTTTACCCTCAGATCCTGATCAGGTTCCTTCCAGTCACTCCATTCATTGCTGTGATTGCCAATATATGAACATTTCCTAGCTGCTCTTGTAATGACAGTGTTTTGTATACATGAATACATCTGTGACCTTGAACTTCTTTGTGCACCTTTAAAATCAGCCCTACTGTGATGAGAGCGCCCTGGTATGATAGGTGTATAAATGTCCACAGTCAGCAGACTCTCAACTCTGATGCCTACACTCGCAGCTCTAAGTTGGACTGTTTTTGTGCTGATCCTGCTGTTTAGAGAAGGCAGGGGGCTTTTTGTACCATTGATTGGTTTCTTGGACATGTTCATCTCTGTCAGGCTCACAGTGCTTTTAATCAATCCTCCACCTCTGGACATCTTTAGTATTCATAAGTCTGTCTGCTTACCATATTGTCATGTTATCATCTCTGATTGTTGTGGTCCTCTCTGTTCATTCTGCAGCACTCACCTTCACTTTGCGTTGCTCTCAGTAATTCTGTAGAGATTCTCAACATTCTCATTCAAATAGACCTCACTATATGAGTATGGATTCATTTAATTTTGGTATCTCAGTCTTTGATTAATAATATAAAACAGCCACTGAACATGAGACTTGTTTTCTCAATTATTTTGATCTGAAATATTTTTTTAATGTGTAATGACTCATGTTACACTTTGTTATTCATTACACACTGCCACATTGTTTTTCTGCGGTGTCAGGTGAACGCCTGTGTAATGGGGCTGCTGTCTGTCTTAATTGTGAGCACAGAGGTCCTGGCAGCACACCACACACTGTAAGACACGTTCTAATGGCTAAACAGCTGCTTATAATGAACATTTAGATGAAGATCAAGAACAGTGGGCTCATTCATGAATGTTTTCTTATTAAGTACGCCCTCTAAGAAAAGTCTATGTCGGATTTACAACACCTTAAGCAGCCAGATTCTTCTCATCTGAGCATGTAACTCCAGTGGCTGCACAAACACTGCAGTTCTCATTAACATGGTATTGAAATAGAATTGAATCTGTATTAAGATAAGAAACGATCTCTAAACTCTGCATATGTACAAGAGACAGATGTTTAGTGACGATTTGCTGCAGTGGAGTCTCTAAACCAAGAAGTGATCACTGTTATCCTATTAATAGAGGGTATGCACTGACCTCACTTAGGGACACGTCCCCCTCCTTCAGACTGAGTGGCAAAACAAGCGGTTGCATTCAGTACAAACAACTGTGAGAATGGGATTAAAACTGATTCATTCATTTATTTTTATAACCTTTATTATCAACTTAAAGGAAACTCCAAGCAGTGGTGGTACCAACACTAGATTAGGTTGTAGCACAAAGTACTAACCACTTAAGGTAATACTTTTGGTCAAGTAACAATATTGTTGAGAACAACTATATTAAGCAAAAATTTACAGGAATCATCACACGTAAATTTGGTTTTATCATGCAGCTAATGCGGTCCCCTTGTTTTAAAGGACACGAAGCTCATTGGCATACTGCTGTGTAGCTGTTAATATATTTGATTGAAAATGTTTAAAAGCGGAAGCAGCCTGTCTTGTTTCTTTGCTGTTTTTGCTTCCTTTTCCTCTATAGAGCTCCCCCTACATTTCAGAGTAAAGCACTGTTGTAACGTTACTCACAACAAGTGACTCCTATATGTCTCTCTTTCTCTGCTTTACTTTTGTTTTCCCCTCCTTGTATCCTTAGAAACTTTTTTTCTGACATTTTGGCACTCTGTCATGATGAAAGGTAACCGAGAAATAAATCCATTGCTAGCTTGATGTTATGCTAGCCACGATGCGTCGCTTTCTCACCGACTCCAGACTTCCGTGACTCCAGGTCAGCAGCACTTGCTTTCCTCTTTTTAGATTTCAGTTGTCTATCAAAATATATTCTAGATTTGTATGTTTGTATCAGTCAATTTTACAGGAACTCTCTTTCCTATTTTAGATTACATTTTGAGTATCTGGCTAATGGGTATCCTAACTCGACCTAGCTATTAAAGCAGCTTTTGGCACTCTTTGGCAGTTACTTCTGCATGCAGTGACATCATGTGCATACCCTCTAATAGTACTATTTTTATAAGGAACAATTTGTTTAAAAAAAAAAAAAAAGTATTACTACAACCCTAATTGCGGACATTTTTTAAATTAGAATAAAATGGAAACTAAAAGACTTTCAAATTGCATGAGCCAATATTTTATTCACAACAGATGAAATGAAACAAATGTTTCAACTGAGAAATTTTACACTTACATCACAAAATGAGCTCATTTCAATTTTGATGACTGCTACAGGTCTCACAATAGTTGGGACAGGGGCATGTTTTTCAAAACAGTTTGAAGGCGTCTGGGCATCACGTACGCACTTATTCAATTCAATTCAGTTTTTTTTGTATAGCCCAGTATCACAACAAAGGCCCACCTGCTGCATGCCTATGGACTTCCTCAACCTACCTCACCCCACTCCCATCTGGATGAATCCTTACAGAGCTGATCTATGATTCTATAGATGAGCTAATGGACTAACATTGCCTGTCCGTCCTGGGAGAGGATCTCTCCTTCAATATGGGCTCCATAAGGTTTCTTCTTTGTTTTCCCTCAGCCTCGTTTTTTTTTTTTTTATAGGAGTTTTTCCTTACCAAGAACGAAGGTCTAAGGACAGGAGTGTCCTGGGTCTGTTTAGTTTAGTGTAGTTATTGTTGTGTTAATTGTGTGTTAAGTCTGTGTTATGTGTGCTATGTGTGTTTATGTTTGATTAATTGTTTGTGAAGCCCTTTGAGGCGACTTGATACTGACTTGACTCGTGATACTGGGCTATACAAATAAAACTGAATTGAATTGAATTTACAAAAATAATGTCCAATTTGGACTGGTCTGACCATAGAACACTGTCCCACTTTGAAACAGTCCATTTTAAATTAGTCTTGGCCAGGATTCAACGGCGCTTCTGGATCATGTTCACATATGGCTTCCTTTTTTGCATGATAGAGCTTTAGATGGCATCTGCAGATGGCATGGTGGATTGTGTTTACCCACAGTGGTTTCTGGAAGTATTCCTGAGCCCATTTATCATTGACACAATCATGCCGATGAGTGATGTAGTGTCATGTGAGGGCCCCAAGACTATGAGCTCCAATAAAGGTCTTTGGCCTAGTCCCTTACACAGAGATTTCTCCAGTTTCTCTGAATCTTTTGATAATGTTATACTCTGTAGATGATGCGATTTGCGAAGCCATTTGATGTTGAGGAACATAGTTTTTAAAGTATTCCACAATCTTTTTACTCTTCACTCTTTCACAGATTGGAGTGTCTCTGCCCATCTCTGCCTCTCTAAGACATCCCTTTTAGAGCTAATCATGTTACAGACCTTATATTATTAACTTCATTAGTTGCTAGATGTTGTCCCAACTGAATCTTTTTTTAAATTTGTTGCTTTTTCAGCCCCTGTCCCATCTATTTTGAGACGTGTAGCAAGCATCAAATTTGAAATGAACTCATTTTGTGCATAAAAGTGTAAAATGTGTTTGTTATGTTATCTATGTTCTATTGTGAATAAAATATTGCTTCAAGTGATTTGAACATTTTTTAGTTTTCATTTTACTAAATTTTTAAAAACCCAACATCCAGAATCCCTCCATCCATTCCAGAATTCGGGTTGTATGATCAGACTGGTATTAAATACACTATATGGTTGTAGTAGTATGAGCTTGATAATATTATAAAACTGCATTACCTCAGCACGTAAGAGTTCTCATACCTGTTCTGTGGGATTTATTTCTTCCACATTTTTCAGTTAAGACAACTGTGGTATATTGAGATTTGATATTAATATAAAATGGTTTGAATGCAAGTGCAAGTACACTTATGACTAAAACTAAGTTTTATATGTTGTTCTGGAGTTAACCAGTAGAGGGCGAACTTGCTCTCTTGTTACTGTAATATTACTCTGATAAGAGGAAGTATAATAAGTTGAAATTATGTGCCTCGTGCTTGTGTAAAATGTGCACCAAGCTTCAGTAAAAATGTTAACTCAATCCAGAAGTTGTTATGAGTTATATGAGGATAAACAAAGATAAAACTGTAAGGATGGTTGCTTTTGGGCAAACAGGACAACAGTCTGAAGATGGCGACCATTGGCACTCTAGCGGCATTTGATGCTAAAAATCAGAGCTGGGAAGGATACTGCAAAATAATGGAACAGTTTTTTGAGGCCAATGAGATCGAAGACGGAGATAAGCAAAGATCTATATTCCTGAGTGTGGTCGGCGCATTCACCTACAGTTTAATGCGGAACCTCAGCCCAGATAAACTGAAAGACAAGACTTACCAGCAACTGGTGGTACTGCTGAAAAACCACTTCGACCCAAAGCCAAGTGAAATTGTCCTAAGATACAAGTTTGATTCTCGCAGCCACAAGCCATATTAGTCAGTAATGGACTACGTAGTGGAGCTGCTCCGGCTTGCGCAACTATAATACTACTATACTATAATTACGTTGACACATTACAGCAGAAGTTAAGAGACAGGATCATATGTGGACTTAATGATGACCAAATTCAAAGACGACTCCTGGCAGAAGCAGATTTGACTTGTGAGAAAGCCTTGTCCATAGCAGTAGCAGCAGAAACGGCAAATAAAAATGCACATGATCTACTAGATTCCAGTGCTGCAGTGAAGTGCTTCAAGGTAAACAAGGGCTCACACAAGTGGTGTGTTCAAGGGTGTTACGAAAGAATGCTATTGTTGCAAAGGACAACACAATGCTGCTGAATATAAGTTCAAGAAAAATGTCATGCATGTGGAAAGGTTGGACATATAGCCAGAGCCTGCCGCAACAAAAGTAAGCAAAATAAATGAAACACTAAATCTGGTGAAAAATGAAAAGAAACGGAATTCAGATAATGTTCAAGAGCAGCCAGAGGACAGTAACACTAATAGTTCAGAAGATGGTCCTTTCACAATAAAGTGCCAGAAATTCAAATTGGGACGCATGAGTGAAATTTGTCTGAGAAAAGTGGACCCATACACTGCAAACTTGCGCGATAGTATATAAACAGGGCTTAATTTGGGCCAGATCTTGCCAGAACAGGATCCAGAAACTCCCTTAGAAATATTAATAATAAACAATGACATAATTAAATGTGGATTACTAAACATTAGGTCCATTTCCTCTAAAGCCCTGTTAGTTAATGAATGAATTAATGATAATAAACTTAACCTACTGGCCTTATTAGAAACCTGGCTACAACAGGATGATTATGTGAAGCTACTCCCCCAAGTCATGTAAACTAAGCTAGGAGCACAGGCCAAGGTGGAGGCGTGGCAGTAATATCACAGTCTAGTTTACTTCTTAGCCCAAAATCTAAACACACATATAATTCCTTTGAAAGCATCATACTGACTATAAATCACTCAAACTGGAAGAAACAAAAAACAGTTATGTTTATAATCATCTACTGGCCTCCGGGTTGCTATTCTGAATTTTAAATTGCATTCTCTGTCTTTTTATCCAGTGTAGTGTTAGACTCGGATAAGATTGTAATAGTAGGGGATTTTAATATTCATGTTGATGACTGCAGCGACTGTCTAGGAAATGCATTTGCAATGCATTGCCACTCATTGTCACAAGCACACCCTGGACCTTGTTTTAACCTATGGTATAGAGACTAGTGAGCTCACTGTCCTTCCTCATAACCCCATACTCTAAGATCACTTTCTAATTACCTTTCAGTTTATACTGAGTTTAGACTTTACTGTTCCAATGAATAAAACTTAGATTAGAAGAACATTATCTGACCAATCTGTGTCAAAGTTTAAACACATAATAAAGCCAATATTTTGTAAAATGTTGAGTGAGTATGTTGAGAACAGTTCCCATAGCTCGAGTCCCAGTAAACGTGATCGGTTTGTTGACAGTTCAATGCACTCATTAAAGACAGCTCTTGACAATGTAGCTCCATTAAAACAAAAGGCTTGTTAGGCCGAATCGAGTAGCACCATGGTTTAATGCTGAAACACGTTCCCTTAAACAAGCAACCCGTAAATTAGAAAGGCTATGGCGTCACTCCAGCTCAGAGCAGTCTCTGAATGCCTGGAAATATAGTCTTTTAAATCATAAAAAATCTCTGAGTGAGGTCAAAACCAGATACTATTCAACTTTAATAGAAGGAAACAAGAACAACCCTAGGTTTCTGTTCAGCACTGTAGCAAGGCTGACCACCAGTCACAGCTCAGTAGAACCCTGTATCCCTGTTACTCTCAGCTGTGAAAACTTTCTTACATTTTTTAACAACAAAATCACAAGTATTAGAGACAAATTAAATAAAATTCTCCCTACAATCAGCTCAGAGCAAGCTAAAGCTTTAAAAATAGAGGCTTCTATAAAATCATCTGTAACATTAGACTGCTTCACCGCTGTAGATCAAGCTCAGATAACATCAGTCATTATGTCCTCCAAAACCTCAGCTTGTCTTATAGAACCAATTCCTACCAAACCTTTTAAAGAAACTCTTCCCCTAATTAATGAATCTATACTGAATATAACAAACACCTCCCTTGGTTATGTAGCACAGTCTTTTAAATATGCAGTTATTAAACCGCTTCTGAAAAAAACCCAGTCTAGATCCTGACATTTTAGCCAACTATAGACCAATATCAAATCTCAATTTTATTCCAAAAATCCTAGAAAAAGTTGTGGAGATTTTCAATCAGGGTTTAGACCCCACCATAACACAGAAACTGCATTAGTTAGAGTCACAAATTACTTATTAAGTTCAGACATTGGACTGGTCTCAGTACTGGTTCTGTTAGATCTCAGTGCAGCTTTTGACACTATTGACCACAGCATCTTACTCCAAAGATTAGAATGTGACTTTGGGGTCAGAGAAGCCGCTCTCTGCTGGTTTAAATCCTACTTGTCTGATAGGTACCAGTTTGTCAGTGTAAATGAACATTCCTCACAGAGCAGTAAAGTTTAGCTATGGAGTGCCACAAGGCTCAGTACTTGGACCCTTTCTGTTCATGCTTTACATGCTGGCTTTAGGAAACATGATCAGAAAACATAGCATTAATTTTCACTATGTTTCGCTATGTTAAACCTGGTCTAGAAAAAATGTTGGTGGGGGGCCCAGTGTAAAATCTTTTCAGGGGGCCCAGAATACCTGGCGACACCCCTGTTCACAAGTGTTGAGTTTGAATCCTTCATGAAACAAAATGGTGAACAAAATCATGTGAGGTCAGCTCTTTTCCATCCATCCTCAAATGGACTAGCAGAGAGAGCAGTTCAAACATTCAAGGAGGGAATTAAAAAGATGAAAGGAGGGACAATACAAACTAGACTTTCACAGTTCTTGTTTAGTTACCAGATCACACCTCATGCCATGACAGGCTTGCCACTTGCTGAGTTGATGATGTACGTAGACGTAGACTTAGGTCTGCACTGGATTTAGTTGTGCCTGATGTATAAACCAAAGTGCAACAAAAACAAACTAAAGCAAAAGGAGATTCACAACACACACAGCAAGCAGAGAAGTTTTATAACTGGAGATGATGTTCTCATCCGGAATTACTTCTTATGGACCAAAATGGATTCCTGGAGTTATCCAAAGTGCTGCAGGCCCCCTATCCTATACTGTTAGTATTGGTAGTGGTCAGGTCATGAAGAGACATGTGGATCAAGTTTGAGCTAGACTTCCAGATCCAGAACTAAGTATCAGGCCCAAGAACAGCTTGGAGCAATGCCAGACAATCACCCAAAGGCTGTTGGTTCAATGCCTGCATTGCTGACAGAACAAAACCAATTCTTGTCCAGAGGAAGAGTTACCACCTGCCCAGGACATTCTGAGCCAAAAAGACTTACCCCTTGAACCAGAAGTGAGACGTTCGACCAGAGAGAGACTGTCTGTCTGTCTGTCTGTTGTCTTTGGTGTTATCTGTTGGGGGAACAGCATCACTGTGAGGGACAGTAACCAGCTGGACAAGCTGGTCAGAAAGTGTGTGTCTGTGCTGGGGAGAAAGATGGACTCTGTAGGAGCCTTGGTGGAAAGAAGGATGAGGAGTATGACACAGACTATTCTTAACAACGGCAGTCATCCTCTGCATGAGACCTTGGCTGCTCAGAGAAGTAGCCGGAGTGAGAGGCTCCTCTCCTTGCGCGGGGAGGTTCAGGAGGTTCAGGAGATCGTTCATTCCTGCTGCTATTAGAATGTATAACAGCTCTACATAATTATGTGCACTATATTTGGATTATTACTATTGCTAGTAACTTTTACCATGGTATTTATGTATTTATGTTTTTTTATTATTTTGTTTTTATGGGTATGCTTGGCTATGTTGTTCTATGTATGCTACCAGGCACTTGAATTTCCCTTGATGGGATGAATAAAGTATTTCTATCTATCTATCTATCTATCTAGCTAGCTATCTATCTAGCTATCTTTCTAGACGTTCACCTGTTCACCTTAAATACTTTGTTTGTTAATGTATTATCTTTTCTAAATTCAATTACTATACTTTGCTTAATAAGGTACTTTCAGTTAAATTGCAAATTGGTTTACGATTACACCTTTAGCATCCAGTTTTATAGCTAATCCATAGTTACGGGTTGATACAGTATTAATATAATATTTTTGAACGTGAGTGCAAGTACACTTATTTATAAGACATGCTTTATATGTTGTTCTAGAGTTAACCAGTAAACGGCGAACTCGCTCTCTTGTTACTGTAGTATTACTCTGATAAGAGGAAAATAAGTTGAAGTTATCTGCCTCATGTGCTTGTGTAAAATGTGCGCCAAGCTTCAGTAAAAATGTTAACTCAATTTGAGGTGTTGTTATGAGTTATTGCGGCCACAATGTAACAACAACATTGTGAATGACAAAAATCCTCCAAACTTAAGTACAAATCTCTGTGTAAGAAGGTTTCATGAATGAGTCCCATTGTTTATGCCTTTAATTCATCAATTCTGAATCCCAGTCACAATCTCTAAAGTCATTCCAGGAGCCAAATAGTGCAAAAATCAGCTGGAAACACTGATATAAGCCATTTGAGGCATAAACTATTGTGTTTATGACTTTTCACATATCGCTCCTCAACATACACATGTTTAAGGTTTAAAGGCTCATTATTGGGCTATCTTTACAATTCTATATCATCTATTGTAAATTAATAATAAACATTAAATATGTTTAATCATATTTCCCCACTATTGCCAGTAGGGGGCAACAAACACCCAATTCAAGCATTTACCATAAAATTTAAGTAACAGCTCCCCAAAGGAAGAGATTTTCCACATTTATACAACTTGTTTCGTGTCAGCGATGGATGTGGAAGTGGGTCTGGACACGGCTGTCACTCATCTCTGAGACAAGGGCGGCACTGTGTGAACACTGTAACATTTTAGAATGATGCCTTAGAGACAGTCTCCACTCTCCAGTGTTTCCAGTCTGCCTGTGTAGGACAGTTCTGAACCCAGAGGATGACAATCATGTTGACTGATCATGTTTTCTGTCTTTATTCTCGTCCCTAACCTGAAGCTGGGCGCGCTGACCAGTGTGTGTGAAGGTTTTCTCTGCAGGGAGATGTGCGCACAGGAGGGCACATGTGGGCAGATGTGGGCACAGGTGGGCAGATATATGCACAGATGGGCAGATATAAGCACATCTGGACAGATATGGGTAGGTAATGGCACATCTGGGCAGATGTGGGCAGATAGTGGCACATGTGGGCAGATCTGGGCACATACGGGCAGATGTGGGCAGATACTGGCAGATGTGGGCAGATGTGTATATTTTGTATGATTTTGCTCTTGTAAATAGCCATTGTACAGAACGGTTTTGCACTGTGTGATATTCATCAGCTGTTTTCGTTCTATCTTTCTCACTGCCTCCTCTCTGTCTCACCTCCACTGGCTTCTCTTCAAAAGTGATAAAAGCATTTTCTCAGAGCCACACTGACGTGTTGTTTTTTACCTTTACTGTGCCGTTAGTTTCTGTGCACTACACATACAGCAGGAGGAAGGATTACACCATTTTATTAGAAAAACCTCAGACTTGGCCTTACACTAGTCATTCTTGGCTGTTGGTTATGAGTAAACCTGAGTGGATGAAGCTTGTTCTACACAGTGGAGCATACACTGTAAAAAGTTCTTCAGTGCAACTGTTCATAAAACATATATTTTAGGGACATTTTTCTGCAAAAAAATAATTTCTTGATGATTTTTTTTCTATTTATATGTTACAACAAAAATATGAATATATTCTCTCAACTAATTTATTATAATATATGTATAGTGAGTTTTGATTATAAAATGTTTGCATTTGACACTACCATAAATTAATTTTGCCAAATATAGTTTTACTGTTAACATGCATGATTAAAAAGTACATTGCTATTGGCCTGCCCACTACCCTGACAATTTAAGTCCTGTAAAAGCTAAGACGAGAGCCATTGTTTGCAATTCAATTCAATTCAGTTTTATTTGTATAGCCCAGTATCACAACAAAAGTTGCCTCAAAGGGCTTCACAACAGTTGATCAAACATAAATACACAATCAGACTTAGCACACAATCAACACAAACAATAACTACACTAAACAGACCCAGGACACTCCTGTCCTTAGACCCACCATCTCGGTAAGGAAAAACTCCTAAGCTGTGGGAAAAAAGAAGAAACCTTATGGAGCCCAACTGAAGGAGAGATCCTCTCCCAGGACGGACAGGCAATGCTGTCTAGGACTGTTAGTTCATTAGCTCATCTATAGGATCATAGATCAGCTCTGTAAGGATTCATCCAGATGGGAGTGGGGTGAGGTAGGTTGAGGAAGTCCATAGGATGCAGCAGGTGGGCCTTATCCAGACAGGTGAGTGGGGCGAGATAGGTCCGGGAAATCCGGGATGCAGCAGGGCCTCATCCAGACAGATGAGTGGGGCGAGGTAGGTCCGGGAAATCTAGGATGCAGCAGGGCCTCATCCAGACAGGTGAGTGGGTTGAGGTAGATCCAGGAAATTCTTAGAGGTGAGGTTGAGTGCCCACAGGTCGAGACAGGAGCACTAGATGGGGTCAGCTAAGATCCAATCATCACTGGGACATCTGCCAGCAGCCAGGCATCTGAAACAGTCCCCACTCCCCCAGAGGGGAGCGGGAGAGAGGGAAAACTTGTGACTAGCAAGGAACTGATTGGAAATATAGAATATTTGATAATATTAATTACAGTGATAGAAGAGGAGCAGCAGATGAAACCAGAGGACAGAGGCTCAGTGCACCATACTTCCCCCAGTTTCTAGCTCCTAGAGCAACCTAGCTTCAACTGTGGAATTAACCCTGTTCCTAGCTGGCCTGACCATAAGCTTTCTTGAAGAGGAACGTTTTAAGCCTAACCTTATATGTAGAGACTGTGTCTGCCTCTCTAACATGAGCTGGAAGCTGATTCCACCACAGGAGCTTGGTAACTAAAGGCTCTACCTCCAACTGTACTTTTAGAAATCCTGGGAACCACTAATAGCCCTTAATAGCCCTGCATTTTGTGCGCGGCAGTAGTGTTTAGGGCACGCTGCCAGCAGAGAGTTACAGTAATCCAACCTAGATGTAACAAACGCATGGACAAGTTTTTCAGCGTCACTTTAAGATAAAATATTTCTGATTTTGACTATTTTGACTATGTTACGTAAGTGAAAGAATGCTGTTTTACAGGCTTGGTTTATATGAGCCTTAAATGATAAATCTTGGTCAAATAAAATGCCTTAGTTTCTCACAGTAGAACTTGAGGCTACTGTAACCCACGTCACATAGTGAGCCGCCACTGATTTGCCCAGCCACAAGTGGTCTGCCATATCAGGGAATCGCTCCCGAGCAACTTCCTGCTCGGACTTCCTGCAACCCTGTTGGCGGCTGTGCATGGCTGGTGTGGAGCGGTTTGGAAAACTACCTATATGTAACAATTTTGTAGGCTAGGGTAGACTACAGAGAAGGCAGGTTCGTAAAGGAGCCCGAGGTGTGAATAAACGAGAGGAGTCAGGAAGTTCAGTTTTAAATTAAATTAATGTATTGATTAAATTATAAACAAAGACAATAATACTAAACAATAATAATGTAATTTGAACTTGCGTGAGAGTAGTTTTGCGGTGTTGCTGGGTTGTAACAGTCCATTTCCAGTTCTGGTTGAAGTGTTCAAAGTTCAGTTAATATTTGTATTTCCTTGTTATAGTAATGTTCTTGTAATGTTTGTCCGATAATCCATAAAACGGAAGGCTCAAGTGTTGGTTGTTTCCTACCGCAAAGGTAGATCATGGGTAGCTTGCCATCTGAAGGTGGTTTGAAGAATTGCAGTTTGTTTGCAGGTATTTTTGAATCCCAGGAAAAAAAACCTGACCTACAAAAGGTCAAAGACAAACAACCATTTACTTTGTGAATAAATATCTGCATATGTGTAATATGTATAGAATACATATTTACATATGCAGACAGAATACAAAACATTTTATCCAATATGAACTGAATTAATCATTCAACTGTATTGCTATATTGTAACCAGCTATATATCATCATATCATGTGACTAGTAAACACCCAGTTACAAAAGTCTAAATAAATTAATTTAACAAAGCAAGTGCACTTTTCTTTTGTTTCATAAATTGAAAAACACTTAAATAATCAAAAAGTATTTAAATCAACAGATGAAGCCATTCAATAGTAATCATAAATACTCAAGCAGATGCTTGGATTAATAATTCAAAGTTGCGCAACAAATCAAAAATTATCGTAGCTACATCAGGTTCATTCATAAAGACTAAAGGAAAAACAGAAGCTTATAGCTGTTTTAGTTGAGGTACAAAAAGTTATTAAAGTACAGCGAATCAATATAAATTGACCAAATAGACATCATATTTCAATCTAATTAATCATCTACAATTCGGCTTTATTGGAATCATAACTGTGTTTTACATTTAAGCAATAAATGCCGTGTTGTAAGTTTTACCAGTGGCCCTGAAGACCACTAATTTTAGCTTGGGTGCTATGCAGTTTTGAATGGGAAAGTCAGCGCAACAGGAAAACAAAGATACGCATCCTTAATTAACAACTAAACCATTATCCCTAATCATAAAACTAAGACGCCGAAGGACGCTCAACAACTCACCGTTGATGAGTGGGCAAGGATTTTTTAGTTTTAGCCCACAAATCTGCTGGTTTGTCCGAAGATGCCGACCCGAGCACGCCACAGCCACATGAGGAGCAGAGGAGGGGAGTGACCTCTGGTGACCCCGGTTTTTAAAGGAAGTCAGGGACCGCACTCGAAAGGAAGGTGTCCATCAAAATAAAAGGGATTCAGGCAGTGCGGGCTACACGTTCCCCCCCTGAACTCATGTACGGCCCTGTACATGCAACTGGCTGATGACAGACGGCCCCATGGTTGACAAGAGCAGGAAGATCTTCCTCAAGTTCAAAAGCGAAATTGAACCCTGTGCTCAACCCATGGAACAAGGACTGAATACTATGCAGCAAAGGATGTCCAAGTTTTGAGTATTTCAACCGGTCTGGGGGATGGCAGTGTTCTTGTTTGGCGGCGGCTTGTAGGTGGTTCAGATTCTGGACTAGACAGCCCAGGTTCATCCTCTGAAGGGAAGTGAGATTCAGGAACAATGCTTACAGGCTCTGAAGAGTCGGGTTCAAGAGAAATGCTTTCCTCAGGATCCAAGACTGCCTCCATCTCATGCTGTACCTGTTCTACTTCAGTCCCTTCCGCATCTGACTGTGATTGCTGGCCAGGCTGGATCACAGGCTGAGAAGCTGGAGGAACAGGAAGTCTTGAAACAGGGAGGTCGATCACAGAAGTATATTTGACAGGCTCTGAGATGGGGCGAGACAAAACAGAAGAGATCAAGTCTTCTTCTGACAGAATATCATCATGATTGTTGTCAGGTAGTTCAAGTATATCTGGAATCACTGGAGTGGATGAGTCGCTTTCTGCTTGACTGGCTTGACAGGAGCAGGGAGAAAGCCACAGGGTAGAAGAAGGTCTCTGTGCAGTGTACAGATGGGTCGCTCTTTTGTCTCTGGCTTGACTGTGTAGACTGGCAGATCGCCAGCCCTCTTTGTCACAACATACACTCCTGATTCCCATCGATCTGCAAGTTTGTGCTTTCTTCTTATTCACACATTTCTCACCAGTACACGATCTCCCACCGACAGCTCTGTAGGTGTGATGTTCTGGTCAAATCTTCCAAACATAAGTTGATATGGGGAGAAGCCAGTGACATCACTCCGGGTACATTGTACCAATGGTTTCACGAAATCTCTCCAGTGTGCCTTGTTTTCATCATTGAGTGTACCCAGCATGTCCAAAAGAGTGCGGTTAAAGCGCTCCACAGGATTACCACGAGGATGGTAGGGAGTGGTACGCACCTTGCTAATGCCAGCCATCTCACAGAGCTCTTTAATGGTACGGGACTCAAAATCAGGTCCCTGGTCACTATGGAGTTTCTCGGGAAACCCATAGTGCACCAGAAAATTGTCCCACAAACACTTAGCTACAGTCGTAGCTTTCTGATTCGGCGCAGGGACAGCGACTGCGTATTTGGTGAAGTGGTCCGTTATTACAAATATATCTTTGGTCTTGCTCCGATCTGGCTCCAATGACAGAAAGTCCATGCATACCAGTTCCAAGGGCCGTGTTGTCTTGATGTTGACTAGTGGGGCTGCCTTTTCAGTTGGTGCTTTCCTCATGACACACCTCTCACAGCTCCTGATTTTGTTCTGGACATCTGCAGACATACGAGGCCAGTAAAACCGAGATCTAGCAAGGTCAAGGGTCCTCTCAATACCTAAATGACCCATCTGCTCATGAAGTTGGTAAAGCACCTCGGATCGACATTCTTCAGGCAACACAAGCTGGTAGGTGATTTCACTCCCGATTTGTCTCCTCCTCACAAGAACGTTGTCCCGGAGCTCCATTTTTGTTAGTTCTCGCAGGAGTAGCGGTAAATCTAGATGTTCTTCTCTTAGAGAGGTAGGTGGGGTTTCAACTCTTTCCAGCTGTGCAATAACATGCTGTATGACAGGGTTGATCCGTTGTTTGGCTGCAAGTTCGGCAGAAGAGAACAGAGGAAACACTGGCAAGGCAAATTGTGAGTCATCAACAAAACTAGGTCAAGGGATTACTCTCTGTGACCACGGTGAACTGAGTGCCATACAGATAGTCATTAAACTTTTCAGTCACGGCACACTTGAGTGCCAGGAATTCTAGCTTGTGCGCAGAGTATCTTGATTCGCTGCGGGACAGGCCTCTGCTGGCATAAGCGATCACTCTGTTCTTGCCTTCATATTCTTGATATAAAACAGCACCAAGTCCTGCACAGCTGGCATCCGTATGGAGGATATATGGCTTACTGGGATCGGTAAAAGCAAGGACAGGAGCTGAAGTGAGTTTCTGGATTATGGTTTCGAAGGCGGTTTGACATGCAATGCTCCAGCAGCCACCAAAAGGCTCCTTTGGATTCAGATAGTTCTGGGGTTTTGCCGACTTCTTCTGCCTCTTCTGACTTGGTGGATATCCTGAAGTCAACTGGTTCAGAGGTTTGATGATAGAGGAGTTGTCCTTGACGAAGCGTCGGTAATAACCAGCAAATCCGAGGAATGAGCGCAGCTCTTTGAGGTTCTGGGGTATCAGGCCAGGATGTTAAGATGGCTATTTTGTCAGGGTCTGTCTCAACTCCATCCTGTGACACCACATGCCCAAGATATCGCACTGGACGTTTGGAAAAACACACATTTTTCCACAGACAACTTGAGGCCAAACTCCTTCAGTCGCCGTAGCACCTTCATCAGCCTCTCTTCATGCTCTTCCAGCGTAGGAGCAAACACGATCAAATCATCGATGAAGACAAGTGCCTCTTTTAAATTCAGATCATCCATGCACTTCTCCATCAAGGGTGACCCCTTGTGGCATGCGGTTAAATTCCCAGAATCCCACCGGCCACACAAAGGCAGTTTTGCCTTTGTCGGACTCCTCCATCTCTATTTGATAGTAGCCAGATTTCAAATCTAAGACAGAAAATCACTGGGACCCGGATAGTGCAGTAAAGGTGTCTTCCAGCTTCGGCAGAGCGTATGCGTCTTTGATTGTCTGAGCATTCAGTTTCCGGTAGTCTATACAGAGTCTCACGCTACCGTTCTTTTTTCGCACCACCACAATGGGTAGCTTCATTAAGACTCACATAATCATCCTGTTGTAGCCAGGTTTCTGTTAAGGCCAGTAGGTTAAGTTTATTATCGTTAATTAATTCATTAACTAACAGGGATTTAGGGGAAATTGACCTAATGTTTAGTAATCCACATTTAATTATGTCATTGTTCTGATTATTATTAATATTATTAATAGGTTTACAAGTTATTTTTATTAAATTTGTTAAATTTGTGGCTCTCACTCTTATTTGTCTTTTGCTGATGGAGTTAGTTTTTAGGCGGGGGACAGACACAGTCTCTATTTGCTCTGCTAAAATACCTTTATACTGGGTTTGTACCAGCTCGTAAGAAAGCTCAGAGAAGTGTTTTAAACTACTGCTCTGTGCCCGGGTCCCACCTCTGGCTCGTCAGGTTGAACGACTAATGCTATCAGCCATATTTCTGGACAGCAACGCTGCAGGTAAGAGACCGGGCTTTCCCCAAAACGCTCGCCAATTATCAATAAAGCCTATGCCGTTTTCTGGGCACCATCTAGATAACCAGCGGTTGAATGATGAAGAGCGGCTGTACATTTCATCATTAGTCAAATTCGGCAGGGGACCAGGGAATATTACGGTGTCCGACATCGACTTAGCAAGTTTGCACACCGACCCTACGTTCAATTTGAGCACCTCTGATTGTCTCCACCTGGGCGTCGTTACCGCCAACGTGAATCACGATTCGACAGAACCTGGTCCTACTCTGGGCTAAAAGCCTAAAGTTTCCTTTGATGTCACCCACTCTGGTCCCCGGAAAACACCTAACCGTAGCCGCTGGCAGCTTCACGTCTCTAACTATCAAGCTCCCAATCACCAGAGTCGATGGTTCAGCGGGTGTGTCGCTGAGGGGAGAAAACCTATTACAGACAGGAAGCTTTGGGTGGTCTAAGTGTTTGCGTTTAGCACTATGCTTCCTTCTTACTGTTACAAAGCCGCCCTGCTTGTCCCCCGGCTGCTGGGGAGGCACTGGGGGGCTAGTCTGGCTAGCGCTCCTGCTACTGCTAGCACGGTCCGCGGTCCCTATAGCTACCTGGCTAGCTGGCTTAGCCTCAACCTCCACTAGCTGCTCTAACCTGGCCTCCAAAACTAAAAACAAACTACACTTCATACACCTACTGCTATCATCACTAAAGGAGGCAGGATTCTCGCTGAACATATGGCACATTGAGCAGAAAAGAGGGGTGAAGGCGGAGGACGGAGATGCCATGCTAATGTTAGGCTAAGATACGCTAAAGGCTAACAGAGACTAGTAAACTATTACTGAAAGTGGCTTGGACACGAAGCGATTATATACGATACTACATTTCTCACAGAGTAACTAAGTTAAACTGCTAAAAGATATGTCTTAAATAATTCGATTTGGTCAAATGACGAAGAACAGTTGTGTATTACAGTAGAATCAATGACGGAGTGAACTCACCGGAAGTGACGTCAGCTGAGCAATCACACAAACGTGTATTTTTTTGTTTGTTGTTGTTTTTTTTTTTTTTTTGTGTGTCATTTATTAATATAATTTTGTCCTAATTTATTCATTGGTCCTAATTTATTTATTGATTTCTTATTTATTTGTTTTTTTTTATATCAATGTGAGTATTATCACATTTTTTGCATTTAACCCAAATTTATGGCTCTTGTCTTCCATTCACCACAAGCTCCCATAACGAACCTGATTTTCTGTCTTCAGTCCTATGCATCCCATTGCAATAACTAAGTCCTAACTGTTAATATAATTTTGCAAGTGTTACACGTGGCGAGCTAGCCAGGAGCTTGTGTTTGTGAATGGTTGTGGTTAAATATTGTTGTGTATGTTGTCATTGTTCGGTCTGGTTCAAATATGAGCTTCTTTGAGAAATCTGGGGTGGACATACAGAAGTGTGTTGTGATTTCTGGTGTAACTCACACAGAAAATGACGAAGAAATAATCGATTTCTTAAAACAATATGGGTCCATTAAAAGAGTAATTACCGCTGAGGATGCGGCTAGTCCGCTTTTTAAAAACCTGATCGCTGAGTACAATAATGATCGTGCTCTAACTCTACTTAAACCTATTTTGCCACATACACTCGTTTCCGACGAGAATCCTGAAATAACATTTTGTATTAAATTACTCCCAGACCATTGCACATCCCAGTCGTGTACTTGCAAGTATTAGACTCTGCATATTCCACTGTGCACGATGGAGAGGAGCTTTTTGCACAGTTCCTAAATACACTTCAAGATCCTGGTGAAAAGCCTTCTGGATACCTCCAATGACTGCTCCTTACATTAAATACTGTCGTAAAACGTGGCGGTGTGGCATCTGCTGACATTGATAAGCATTTATTGAAACAATTCTGCCGAGGCTGCTGGGACAACACCATAATCAGCAAACTACAGTTGGAACAAAAGAAAGACAATCCTCCCTCATTTTCCGAACTACTACTCCTCCTGAGAACAGAAGAGGACAGACAGTTGGCGAAGGAAAGCTTGATGAAAAAGCATATTGGCTCAACAAAACAGCGGGCAACTTTACATGCCCAAAGCACTTCAGCATTTCCCTGAGGACATGCTGATTCTGACGCTGTTGCTATCAGTGAATTAAAACAGCAGATGAAAAAACTACAGCAACAGATGTCTGCACTTCTGGCACAGAACGCCTGCAGCTCCTCCAAACCAGGCCACCGCAATCAACCACCACCACCTCAAGGCGGCAGCAGAGCACAGACAACATGGCCCAGACCTGGCTTTTGTTTCAAATATGGGGAGGATGGGCATATTGCCCCAACATGCAGCCAACCAGCCAATCCGGCGCTTGTACTGCAAAAGAAAACACATTTGTGACAGAAACAAGAGCAGTGGGAACAGAACAATAATCAAAGAAAACAGCCAAACTAAGCTCGGTCTCTGCTGGGGGACAAGCAGAAGCTGTTGCACCACAGCACTCTCAAACACAGCTTTCAACGACACTACAAATCACTACCCAAAGGACTTGTTGGAACTAAATGCACTGCTCAAGTCACCATCAAAGGAAAACCTCTTAATTGTCTCTTGGACAGTGGATCACAAGTGACTACCATTCCAGAATCAATCTATAAAGCACATCTATCAGACCAAGAACTACAGCCATTGGACGACATTCTTGAAGTTGAAGGAGCGAATGGACAAATGGTGCCTTACCTTGGATATATTGCACTCAACCTCACATTTCCCTCAGACTTCCTGGGAACTTCGACAGATGTTGCCACACTTGCTCTGATTGTGCCCGACTTTAAAACCCATCAACCCTTTGTTCTGATTGGGACCAACAGATTGGACATTGCCTATTCACTGTACAACGAACAATGTCCTGATTTCCAACCTGTGGCCTATTGTTATCGTGCTGTGCTGAAAATCCTGGAACACAGAAACAGGCTGACAAAAGAAGGACATTACGGACTTGTGAAACTTCACTCTTCCACTTCACGAACAGTTCCTGCAGGACAAACAGTCATTTTGGAGGGCATTGTTGTCTCTCACTTCCTGCAAACAGAAAAAGCTGTTATTGTTGAACACCCGTCCACTTACCTGGAGGAATAATGGTGCAGTCCTGTCACGTTGATTTCTCCAGCCATCAGCCAGTGCTCCTACCTGTTCCAGTCCATAATGAATCCAATCATGATGTCATCCTGCCTCCTCGAGCTATAATTGCAGAGCTCAGTGCATTCCAGTCTGTCTCCTGTGCCAAGCAGACTGTTCCAGAGTCCACGCCACCCACCTCACCAAAGCCTCTGTTTGATTACAATTTTGGCGACTCACCACTCACGCCTGAATGGAGGAGTAGAGTCATCGAAAAACTCAATAGCATTCCAGAGGTTTTCGCCAAGAATGACTTGGACTTTGGCAGAACGGATCGAGTGAAGCACCAAATTAAGCTCCTGGACCCAACACCTTTCAAGAAGAGACTTCATCCCATCCATCCACAAGACCTAGATGCCGTAAGACAACATTTACAAGAGTTGTTTGATTCAAGTGTGATCAGAAAATCCGACTCACCTTTTGCATCTCCTATTGTGGTCGTGAGGAAGAAGAATGGCAGTGTCAGGCTCTGCATTAATTACAGGAAGCTCAACTTGCAAACAATAAAGGATGCTTATGTCCTTCCAAAGCTTGAGGACACCTTCACTGCACTCTCCGGATCTAAATGGTTTTCTGTACTGGATTTGAAGTCGGGATATTATCAGATTGAGATGGAGGAAAGCGAGAAGTGTAAAACTGCCTTTGTGTGCCCACTTGGTTTCTGGGAGTTTAACCGCATGCCACAAGGAGTCACCAATGCCCCATCCACGTTCCAACGGTTCATGGAGAGGTGTATCGGAGAGATGAACTTGAAAGAAGTGCTTGTATTCATCGACGACCTGATAGTGTTTGCACCAACACTAGAACAGCATGAGGAGAGACTTATGAGAGTTCTAAACCACCTCAAGGAGTTTGGACTTAAGCTCTCTGTTGAGAAGTGCACCTTCTTTCAGACCTCTGTAAAATACCTGCGACACGTAGTGTCAAAGGATGGCGTTGAAACCAACCCAGACAAAATCAAAGCTTTGATGACCTGGCCAGTCCCGAAAAACCTAAAAGAACTCAGATCATTTCTCGGATTTGCTGGGTATTACTGTCGCTTTGTGCAGTGCCATTCTCACATTGTGAAGCCACTCCATGACATTACATCTGGATACCCACCATCTCAGAAACGCTTGAAGCCCTTGGTCAAGCCTGAACAATATTTCCATCCAAAAGAGCCGTTTGGCCTTTGCTGGACACCTGCCTGTCAAGAAGCTATTGAAACCATCAAGGAGAAACTTACCTCTGCTCCTGTGCTTGCCTTTGCTGACCTGCAAAAACCCTACCTGTTGCACACTGACGCCAGTTCCACCAGCCTGGGTGCAGTATTATATCAAGAGCAACAAGGACACAGCAGAGTAGTTGCCTACACCAGCAGAGGATTGTCCCGAAGTGAGTCACGTTACCCAGCTCATAAACTGGAGTTTCTTACTTTAAAATGGGCTGTGACAGAAAAATTGATTGATTACCTCTATGGAACGAACTTCACAGTTGTGACCAACAGCAATCCTCTTACTTACCTTCTCACTTCAGCCAAACTCGACGCTACAAGTTACCGCTGGCTGTCCACACTCTCCACCTACTCCTTCAAAATTATTTACCGGGCAGGCAAGCAAAATGCAGACGCAGATGGTCTTTCACGCAGACCCCATGGAGAACTCTCAACTGACCTGATGTCTCAGAAAGAAAAGGAGAGAATCCTTCGGTTCACACAGCAACATCTTGAAGGCCCCAATGTCTGATCATGCCCTTGTTCACTCATCTATGTCTGCTGACAGCATCCCAGACAGTTTCACCACTGGCGCACAGTTTGCGTCGTCTGTTATTAGTCCATCTGAAATCGCTGAAAAACAACGAGCTAACCCAGTATTATGGCACATTATAGCGCAACTGGAGAATGGAAATTCACCACCTCCCTCCTTGAGAGAAGAAGTTGCCTCTCCTGCGAGATATCAACCGTATGGAGCTCCGTGATAACATCCTCGTAAGGAGAAGGCAGCTTGGAAGCCAGCTCCAATACCAACTGGTGCTACCCCAAGTGTGCCAGGCTGATGTGCTGTCCAGTTTGCATGATGAAATGGGCAATATTGGCATTGAACGCACTTTGGATCTTGTGCGAAATCGCTTTTACTGGCCAAGAATGGCCAATGATGTTCATGCAAAGGTTAAAATGTGTGAACGATGTGTGAAACGTAAAGCCCCACAAAAGCAAGCCGCACCCTTCTTGGTGAACATAAAAACATCACACCCACTAGAGCTTGTCTGTATGGACTTCTTGACACTGGAACCTGAAAAAAAGCAAAACCAAAGACATCCTTGTTATCGCCGATCATTTTACCAAATATGCCGTTGCAGTACCTACCCCAAACCAGAAAGCCAAAACGGTAGCAAAATGCTTGTGGGAGAACTTTGTGCACTATGGCATTCCACAAAGACTTCACAGTGATCATGGACCAGATTTCAAATCACGAACAATAAAACAACTATGTGAATTGACAGGCATTCAAAAAATCAGAACAACGCCATATCATCCCAGGGGAAACCCCATTGAAAGATTTAACTGGAGATTGTTGGACATGCTGGGTACGCTCGCGGGGCGGGACAAAACTCACTGAAAGGATTTCGTTAAACCTCTCGTACATGCCTATAATTGCACACACAGTGACACTACGGGATTCACACCATACGAATTGATGTTTGGAACGACAGCCAAGACTCCCCATTGACTTAGTTTTTAGCCTGCCTGTGGATAAACCCAGCCAAAACTACTCAGAATATGTGCAAAACCTAAGATCAAGTCTCGAAAAAAGTTACCAACTGGCTGCTGAGAATGCAGAAAAGATCATGTTCAAGAACAAAACCCGCTTTGACAGGAAGGTTACCACTTCAGAATTGGAAGTGGGCGATCGTGTGCTGGTCCAAGATGTCAGGATAAGAGGGAAGCACAAAATTGCTGACAAGTGGGAGTACGATGTCTACGTAGTTGTGAAGAGAGCGGGGGACTTACCTGATTACACCGTAAGACCCAAGCGTGCAGACAAACCTTTAAGAACTCTCCACCGTGATTTGCTTTTGCTGCGTGGATACTTACCTGCCGCGTCTCAAGTCAAGCAACCTCCTGTAAAAAAACCTGTCATACCTGCCGTGCCTCCATTCCTTTCCAGATGATGAACCTCTGTCTGATGACGAAACCCTGCCATCTCATTGGTACGATCCACTTACCGCAGAACCTGTACGGTTTACAACCACCATGGAAATGCCTACACCATGTATGAAACTGACTCCATCGCAGCCAGATGATATGACTCCATCGCAGTCTGCGGAACAAGAACCAAATGACATCACTGAACCTGAAGCTGTTTCCGATCCCGACACCAACTTACCTTGCCTCAGAACCTGATAGTCCTGACTCGACTACGTCAATCTCAGAACCCGAGCAACAAATCAGAACTTCAACATGAGTCAGATGCCCACCATGCCGATTCCAGTACAGTAAATTGGGCCATCCACTCCTGAAAAGTATCCAGACCCTTTTCGATGGATTGAGTCTTGCCTTTTCCGCAGCTATGCAGGAAGAGGATCATGATGGTTTCTACTCTGGCATACTGCCAATGACCTATTTGCTTCTTTTAATGGTGCTTTGTTACTTTTTCCATGCGCATGTTTAGCATTGTAGCAATAACTAAGTCCTAACATTAATATAATTTTGCGAGCGTTACACTACACTTTTTTTTATTTTATTTTTATTTAACCTTTATTTAACCAGGAAAGCCCCATTGAGATTACTAATCTCTTTTTCAAGGGAGTCCTGGCCAAGACAGCAGCACAGTTACATTACATTACACACAGACATTTCAACACATCACAAAATGGATTCTTAAAAGCAATTACAAATCATAGACTTAATTTCCAAACCTTTCAACATAGATTTAAACTGAACTATTGAAGTCAGTTCTTGTAATTTCAAGACTTTTTGTAAATTATTCCAAGTTGAAGGTGCAGAATATTGAAATGCCACTTTACCAGTCTCTGTGCAGACACTTGGGACAGAAAGAAGCATGCAATTTTGTGATTGCAAAGCATAATGTCCATCGGTTTTATGTTGAATATATGTACATAGGTATGGAGGGAGCAGACCCATAATCCCTTTTGTAAATGAACATGTACCAGTGCCTGCGAGTATCCAGTGCTGCCCAACCAACACGTGTGTACAGTTCGCAGTGGTGTGTCCGAGGCTTACAGTTTGTGATATATAGCAGAGAGGCATGGTAAACGGAGTCCAGCAATTTTAATGCTTGGGTTGGGGCATTCATATAAATAACATCTCCATAATCTAGAATGGGTAAAAATGTTGCTGCAACAAGTCTCTTCTTTGCATTAAGAGAGAAACATAACTTGTTCCTAAAATAAAAGCCAATTTTCAGTCTTAGCTTTTTAATCAGTTGTTCAATGTGTGCTTTAAAAGAAAGATTATCATCAATTAAAATACCTACATATTTAAATGATTTAACTGCTTCTATTTTTGTCCCTTGAAGCGTAACAACAGGAGGAATGTTCTGGGAATTACTCTTTGTCTTTGTGAATAGCATTAGTTTGGTCTTGTCTGCATTTAAAGAGAAGTCTAATTGCAAGAAAGTGTGCTGAACAATATTAAAAGCATTTTGCAATATGACAACACTGGTGGCAAGAATTTTGGAAAAACAATAAAGAACATAGAAGTGATAATTTGTATCAATGAGATCTTGGCCAACATCATTAATATAAATAGAAAATAGGAGTGGCCCCAAGACAGAGCCTTGCGGCACTACTTTTGTCACAAGAGAGAGTATCAGAGCACATATCATCTGATTTAGTACACTGAGATCTATCTGTGAGATAGTTGCAGATCCATCCAACAGCTGTAGCAGACAGTCCTATATTGATCAACCTCTGTTTAAGTACATTGTGATTTACAGAATCAAATGCTTTTAACAAATCAATGAATAGCGAGGCACAGTGTTGTTTGTTGTCTAAAGCTGTTGAGATGTCATTTATTACCTTCAGAGTTGCAGTTACAGTACTATGGCCTTTCCTAAATTCTGACTAAAATTTAGATAAAATATTTTTAGAGTGTAAATATTCTTTTAGCTGTTCATTCACCAGAGATTCCAAAGTTTTTGATAGAATACAGAGTTTGGAAATTGGTCTATAATTATTTAGGATTTTTGGATCACCACCTTTGAACAATGAGTGGCAAATGCCGATTTCCAAATTTTGGGAATTTCCATAGCACTCACGGTTAAGTTAAAAATGTATGTCAGGGGTTGGGCTGCATTTTTCAGAAAATAAGCATCAACTAGGTCTGGTCCATGTGGTTTGTGCACATCCAAGGATTTTAGTGCTTTGTGAACTTGACTCAAAGTAAATGGCTGGAAACTAAATGTTGAAAGATCTGGAGATGGTTCAGGCTGATTTATCAGGTGGGGGGATTTCATGGAAAAAGCAGAGGCTATAAAATGCTTGTTGAAACAGTTTAGAATTTCAGATTTATCATAAATATTTAATGAATTATGAACTATATGATTAGGCAAGGCATGTGAATTATTCTCAATAGTGAGAGATTTGATGGCTTTCCAAAATTGTTTGGGGTCATTGAGACAAATACAGATGTAGCAGACAAATAGAATTCAGATTTAGATTTTTTAATTAAGGAAGAACAACAATTTCTTAATTTTTTGAAAAAATCCCAATCACATTTTAAATATTTTTTTCTTGCCTTTGCCCAGGCCACATTTCTCTCACGTAAAGCATTTGCCAACTCTGCTGTGAACCAGGGGTTTTCTCTACCTTTAATTCTAAATTTCTTAAAGGGAGCATGCTTGTTAACAATAGTCATGAAACATTCATGGAAAAAAGTCCAGGCTGTTTCAACGTCTGGTATAAGTTCAATTCTATTCCACTGACATTTGGATAGATCATGGTGAAATCCTTGTTCATTGAAATGTTTTAAATATCTTTTTATAATGATTTGTGATTTCCTTTTATCCATTTTGGTGTTTCTGACAGTGGCCACAATACAGTGGTCACTCAAAAAACCCCAGTTGAAGAATATTTGTGAGGGGCATTTGTCAAGATTAAGTCAATCAAGATGGACTTTGAGAGACATTTGTTGTTCGGTCGAGTTGGAGATGCAATTATCTGTGTTAGATTCAATTGATCGCACAAGGCTTTGAAATCATTAGAATTTGAACTAAGCCAGTCCCAGTTTAAGTCTCCAATTAGAATTGTTTCATTTGAATCAAGTTTTAATAGAGAGTCCTTAAGGGACTGAATTGTACCGGGGGTGGCAGAAGGAGGTCTATAGCACCCTACAACATTAATATGCAACCCTTTAGCAATTTCTACTTTTAATGCTAAGAATTCCATTTGTTTACGAAGGGATTCAGCTTGAATCAAATTTACATGAAGGGATGAGGGTATGTAGATTGCAACCCCACCACCTTTAGCTGGTCTATCAGCACGGTAGATTTGAAAGCCATTTATGAGAACATCCTTATCGGATACAGATTTTGTCAGCCAGGTTTCAGAGATAACAGTTATATCAGCTCCTGTTGATTTTACCCATATTCAAACTTGATCAATTTTAGGAAGCAGACTACGAACATTAAGATGAATTATTTTAAAACCAGGAAGAGATTTAAGGTCAGATGGTGTTTGAACCTCTGGGCCAGGATTTGGTTGTATGTTTCCAGATAGTAAGAGTAATAGGAGAATAAGCCTCCGTTGTTTTACAAAATGGTGCGAAGTAGAGTTTTTGGACATGGTTTCAATTGCAAGCAACACAGTAGAGTTTTCATCAAGTGAAAAATAGTCATATAAGATTGAGGGACTTAGCATTTAATTTATAATCCAAGGTTTTGAGGAACAAATATTCTTAAATTGAGATATTTGCATTTTATAAAAAGAAGTGGTTGATTTGACATTGCCATATTTCATATCTAATTGAATATATTCAAAAGTATGAGTTTGTTGGTTTGCATTATGCCCAAGCTCAAGATTAGATAAATTGTCAGTTGTTTCCAGAGTTAAGACAGAAGAGTATTCTCAGGTACACTGACTCCACTTGTTTATAAACAGAGCTAATTTGGCCTTTTTATACTTGAGTTTCACAGACTCCCTCATGACCAAACAAACAAAATATATTCTCAGCCACACTCCCACCGCTCTGTTACATCGATCCTAACACACCAAAACCAATTTTTTGGTGTTTAGTGTTTTTATTCTCATGCATTTTACAAGGTAGAAGAAAAACAGCCCTCCATTGAAACTGTCTGTAATAAAGCACTGCTGCCCCAGGTGGTTTAGGGGGTCAATCTGACCAAAAACCTAATTTCCCTTTATTTTGAAGGTAAAGGCTTAGATTTATTAGGTTTTCATGAAAAAAGTATTATAATAAGTCAGGATTGCAGGATGTCAAAAATCAGTGGTTATAATGGAAGTCAATGGGCCCAAACGCATACTTAAGGTAACGAGTGTATGCAAAATGCATATCTCCTGTTCTATACACCTTAGAACAGAGGGAGTCATGGCATTTTAAACACCAACTAAAAAAAAAATATTCTGGACAAGTTTCACTTGCCTGGAAATTCCAGGCTCACTGCTGTACCAGCGGATGAGTCTGGTCGCCTTAGAATCAATTCGATTTCTAGCGCAGAGCAAACGGGCAGAGGAGTTAGCCAATCAGAAAATGGCGGACGTGACGTTAACAAAGCGACAAGAAAGTAAGCAACGCGAAAAAAAAATTTTTTTTTTATAAAGGCTTCTAGTGCTGCAAGCTGCTGTGGTTTTAATGACTTGATATGTTTGTGGTAATTTAAAAGGGAATTTACCGCTGAATGAAACAAACTCGGCTCCTCAGTGCGCCACCTTGATTGTTGTTGTTGCGGATGCTGCTCGCGAAGAACACGTGACTTAAATAAGCGAATTAAAATGCACGGTACGGTTGGGATTTGAGGAAACCACTGCGGACGGCGTGGTGACCAGACTGATATTTCTCTGTAGAATAATACAGAGACATATCAGTCTGGATTTTCCAGGCAAAAGTTTCACACCAACAGCTTTTAAACTGAATGATTTATTGAGGATCAAAAAGGTAAAAACAGCAAAAAGTACGCATTTGGACCCTAGGGTACCCAGAGGGTTAAGTGTCACATAATCATCCTGTTGTAGCCAGGTTTCTGTTAAGGCTAGTAGGTTAAGTTTATTATCATTAATTAATTCATTAACTAACAGGGATTTAGAGGAAATGGACCTAATGTTTAGTAATCCACATTTAATTATGTCATTGTTTTGATTATTATTAATATTATTAATAGGTCTACAAGAAGTTATTTTTATTAAATTTGTGGCTCTCACTCCTCTTATTTGTCTTTTGCTGTTGGAGTTAGTGTTTAGGCGGGGGACAGACACACGTCTCTATTTGCTCTGCTAAACTACCTTTATACTGGGTTTGTACCAGCTCGTAAGGAAGCTCAGAGAAGTGTTTTAAACTACTGTTCTGTGCCCGGGTCCCACCTCTGGTTCGTCAGGTTGTACGACTAATGCTATCAGTCATATTGCTAGACAGCAACGTGGCACCATCCATCGTGGGATGAATGCCATCTCTCCATAAGAGACCGGGCTTTCCCCAAAACGCTCGCCAATTATCAATAAAGCCTATGCTGTTTTCTGGGCGCCATCTAGATAACCAGCGGTTGAATGATGAAAAGCGGCTGTACATTGGTCAAATTTGGCACGGGACCAGAGAATCAACCATCCGCCATGATTGCCCAGAAAGTTACCTTTCGCTCAATTTATCTAAGTAAATCTTTGTATTTTTGGTATTATTGGTTATATAGTAAAACTTATCAGGACTTGGCTTGACAATTTCCTACTTGACACAACCATTTAGCTAACCGTCACCAACAGTTTTTAAATAACTTAAACTAAATACTGCTTACGGTTTTTTGTGCTTTTTAGTAATCACCTGTTTATTCCCAATAGTGAGCTAAAGGTTGCTGACCACAGGGTACATTTTGTCAAACATAAACAAAGCTTAGGAGTGGTGCTAACGCCACAGCTATTCTCCACTTCCAAAAAGAAGATGCTCCACTCACAGACTGCTGTTCCACTCTGTCCTGCACTGGATGAAGTGTAAGCTCCTGAGTACTCTTGCTGAAAGTGAGTTGAACAAAGTCCTAATTGTGGAGAAGCTTCTGAGTTCACCAAACCAAACACATCCAAACTGGGGACCTGTGGCTTCATGGAGTGACGTGATCAGAGACAAAGGTCAGGAGGAAAAAACAACAGTAATTTATAGACATTTTAAGGGCTCTCAAGTCTCACGCATTTGCCGTGAGACACACGCATTTCACCTCTCTCATGCTCACACGCCACACCTTGCATTTCTCACGCTGAAAAAAAGTCTTTATTATTACTTTATTACTTAGTACTTTATTATTATTTGAAGGGAATTAGACTGAATTCTCAATGCAAGCAACGCAAAAGTGAAAGATTTCTCATCTTTGGGGTGACTTATTTTCACTCATCGGATAAGGAGTCAGGGCTCCACTTAATTTTAACCTGCTCTGATCTACTTCTCCCTCCCGCTCTGTGTTGCCGTGCTGTCACGTGACTCAGCGCACACAGCAGGCTGCAGTGAGCAGCGTGCGTCCCCGGTTCTGTTTGGTTAAGCCCAACACACACCAGGCTTTAACATAAACAAAGTGTCGTTTAAAATATGCATTTTATCGGATAACATGCAGATAAACTGGTGGAAGTAATCCCAGGCTATGTAAGCTATTGATGGGGGCTAAAATGCCTGATTTTGCGGGGAATTTTCTTAAAGGTTGCGCTAAAAGTTGCAATGTTATTTGAGCCTTTACTTTAAAATATTAGCTAGAATTATAAGAACTAACACAATCTGTTTTTAAACATATGTGAGGTGGTAATTAATTTAATAAAAAATATCTCTAGGCTATTTGAACAGGCCAAGCATTCCTACTTAATAAAAACATTGGCCTTAAACTTCAGTGTTGTCTAAACATGCTGCCCATTCAACTTAGAGGCAACTAACTAACTAACAACTAAATAACTATAGTGTCACCATGGCAATGCAGGCAGCTTTTCAGAGTGACACCAGACAAAACAAGAAAGTACCGCGTTCGTCTCCTCCTTCAGTCCCATCCACACGCACTGCTGCTGGTGAGCACCTGCGACTTCATGTGTGCTCAACCTCTGCGCAACAGCTCCGCGCTGCTCCTCTGTGCCACTCTGTTTATGAGTGTGCCCGACCTTGGGGCCGCATCTCTGCGCCGCTTTGTCTGTGGCTTAACCTGACCTCTGCCGCGCATTACCAGTGTGCTGCTGCTGAGAGAGAGAGAGAGAGAGGAATTGCTCTGCTCTGAATAGGGGATGGCCCACAGACAGCGGCAAGTGCAGTTAAATGCAGTTTGGACAAAGTTGCAGGGTCTCTGAATTCGTGGGGTTTGCTTGCTTTTGCGTTAATAGTTGCGATCGCAACATCGCGAAATCCTGGAGGGACTGCCAAAAACAAACTAAAGACAGGAGGCGTCTCAGGCTCTGGTTAGGCCTGGGACAGAGTGTAGTGTGGAACAGGGGAAAGACGGGTCTATCAGGCTCCAGCATGGGATGGATAAACTGGCCCTATAGTGGATCATGTGTGCGCGAGGTGAACAGAAAATCAACGACAAGGGAGGGACAGACTCAGAGCACTGTAGAGCCATTTATGGAAGTAATAATAATAACACACACTCACACACACACACACACAAACCTTACAACAATATAATAACACATACATGCTATACACCCGCCGAAACTAGAGAAACTAAGCTAAAAGTTCAGATAAACCAATTTCATGTCAACAGACCACGGCTCAAACAACAAGCAATTATAGGAGCAAATGTCAAAATACAGCCGTTTTGTCAAAATCTTATTTATGTGCCAAAAGCTTCCACAAAACAAATGCTAATGGAGCAAGCTATATATCAGCCAGTCCCTCCAGGATTTTGTGATGTGGCAATTGCAACTATTAACGCAAAATCAAGCAAACACTGCGAATTCAGCACGACCCTGCAACTTTGTCCAAACTCCGCAACTTTTCCACAACTTTGCCAATTATCGTAGAGATTTTTCTTTAAAACTGCATTTTGCTGCACTTACCACTGTCTGTGGGCCGTCCCTGTTTCGAGCAGAGAAGGTTCTCTCTCTCTCAGCAGCAGCGTACCGGTTATGCACGCCGGAGATTGGGTTGAGCCAGTGGAGGTGCAATGCGGAGGTGCGATGCAGAGGTGCGATGCGGAGGTGCGATGCGGAGGTGCGATGCGGAGGTGCGATGCGGAGTTGCAGCACACTCATAGACAGAGCAGGGGAAGGTGCGGCCCCAAGGTCGGACGCAATCAAAAACAGGGTGGCACGGAGGTGCAGCGCGGAGGTCAAGCACACATGAGGTCGCAGGTGCTCACCAGCAGCAGTGCGTGTTGATGGGACTGAAAGGAGGAGACGAATGTGGTACTTTCTTGTTTTGTCTGGTGTCACATATAGTTGCCTAAAAAGTTGAATGAGCAGTGTATTTTCACAACATTGAAGTTTGAGGTCATTGTTCTTTAAACATTTATTTTGCAGGCTAATAACCTTCCTGAAAACCTATAGCACAGGAAACCTCTTCTGTTTTTTTAATGTCTGGATGTGCTACAGCACACAACAGAAGATGAGTGGAACAGCATCTGAATCAGTGGCAGTAATAGGCCAAAAAATAGCCTAATAACACAGCAGTAAAAAGTAGGTACGTTTGGCCTGTTCAAATACAGGTATTTTTTATTAGATTATTACCTTATTTTATTGTTTTAATTGTGTTTTGTACTTTTAAATTTGCTTTTTTTTTCTGTAAAGCACTTTAAATTGCTCTGTGTATGAATTGTGCTATACAAATAAACTTGCCTTGCCTCGCCTTGCCTACCTACCTCATATGTTTAAAAACAGATTTTGTTAGTTTTTATAGTTCTAGCTAATATTTTTAAGAAAAAGCTCAAGTGTGTATTTTTATCACCTCACTTTTTACCTGTGAACTATAGACAAAAAAAAATTGCAACTTTTAGCACAACTTTTAAGAAAACCTCCTGCAAAATCAGGCATTTTAGCCTGCAACAATCACAAAAGATTGTCAATCCTGGAGGGAGTGATCAGCTGAAAGCTAAAACCGAGGTGAATCCAAATATACAAGTAGCATTTCTGTAACTCTAAAACTCACCAAACTAGCAGCCAAAAAACACAGAAAAAAGCTGTCCTTCTTTTGCTGTTTTCTCGTCAAAAGTAGTTTCTGTGTCCATAAAACTCCTTTTCTCTTTATATATATATATATATATAATCACTCATTCTTGAGAGTCGGGACAAAACAAGTCCTTCATACAAACATGTAATTTATGTTAAAAATAAAAATAAATAATTGTGATTTACTTATTTACAATGTTTAATCTAAAGGAACTGTGTATACCAATGTTATTTTTAATGTACATTTCTATCTCTTTTGAAAAATGTTGCTTAAATGTTTGGATTGTGGTTAGAAGGTCCATGTTATTATATTTGTCCTCACCACAAGGTCACAACATTCATTGGCCCCATAAATTTGAAGAAAACAAAAAAAAAATTGTGAATACATATATATCAAATTAAAAATAAAGATTACAACTATCTGAAACAATGCTTGAAGTAAACATCAAACAATATTTTCCATAAAAATCTGCTTGCCAAAGTTGTGTCCTCAGTCAATATTCTGTAATATGATAATATAATATTATTTTTTAACTTAGTTAAACATAGAAATTATATTACAAGGATTTATTTAACCCTTGTGCCTCAATGAGGACAAAGGTGTCCTTTCCAATTTAAATTTTTTGATAACTTTCCAGTAGTTCTTACATTTTCTATGAAATTTGCTAAGGTGTGTATTTTATCACTAATTTTGATATTCTAATGACAAATCTAATATTACTTACTTTTTACATTCTAACTAAATTTGTTTTGTTGCTCCTGTTCAGTGACAAAAGTGATCCAGTCAAAAAAAAAACAGGGACACTATTGCGATGCTATGACAGACTACGTCATAAAAAGGGTTTAAATTCTGAAAATAATTAAATATTTGGTATTTATTATCAGGATACAAGTTGATTAAAAGATTTATGGGAAAAAAGTAGGGCCGGGAATCGATAAAAAAAAACAACTAATTAATCCCAAATCTGAAAAAAATTAATCGTGATTAATAACAACCAGTTATTAATCACGATTAATCGCGATTAATAACTAACCCATAATTTAAAAGAGGCGGGGGAAGAAGGAGAGGAGAGGAGGGCAGTGAAGTGTCGTGCATTACGTTTCTGATCAGCACTAAACTCAGATCCAATCACCTGTCTGTTCACCGCTGACAGGTGTGCGTTTTCCCATCATGCACTGATGAACTGCGGCAGTCAGGCATTGGTCTTGTTTGGATCTCACAGTGACCATCGCACTTGTGGCATCAGAGCAAGTTGGGAACAAGTCGGACACAAATCTAACCGGCGTGCACTGTGCACAGACCGACACTGATCGAAACTGTGCAAGTCTGGCTCATCTCGAACGCGCCTGATGGATGGAAACGGAAATGTGTCGTCTTCTACGCTCACGCGGTGCATTTCTGCACCGCTGGAAGACCCGTGGCGTGTCAGTGTTGTCGCAATATTTTTGTTGTGATCAAATTAATCGATGCGTCAATTTAAATTAATGCATTAAATCAATAAATTAATGCACTGCGATAATTTTCCCAGCCCTAGAAAAAAGTTTTAAAACCTATGAATGTATACTATTTTAATGATGTTTTGTGATGAGGACACTTTTGTCATTTAACAGTAACAACATAACTTTTTAAAATTGGGGCACAAGAGTTAAACATAAATCTCTATAGCACAAAATACATCATTACTTCTATTTGTATTGTAGGAAAGCATGGCAAGGCAGAAATTGTCAGTTGAGGAGCAAAGGAGAAGAAATAGAGAATACCAACGAAAAAGAAGGGAAAGAATAAATAGATGCCCATAGAGCAAATGTGCCATGCAAGAAAGAGAAAGACAAAGGTGGAAGAGAGTTGAAGACAAAAAAAGTAATACAAATAGGCTTGATGGGAGACAGGGCAAAGAGGAACCAGAGAAAGTATTGGAGAGAGGCACAGAAAAGGTCCAGTGTAGGTGCAGTACTACTGGAGGCAGATACTCCCCCTGACAGTCCACAAGATATGAATATTCAAGAGGATAATGCCAGACACAGACAGTTTATCAGACAGGAAAGGGAGAGAAGAAAAACAAGAAAAAAACATTGCAGAGAAAAAAAAACTTTGAAAGAGAAGATCAAAAAGTTAACAAAACAATGAAACAAACTTAGAAAACAAATATGGTGAAGAAGGAAGTCTGAAAATAAAACAGCACTGGATTCCCCAGGCACAGAAACAAAGATGATGCTATCAGGAAGAAAAATTAGAAATCTAAAAAGTAAGAAAGCCCTTTTATTCCTATTCCCTTTTATTAAGCTCAGAAAAGAGCTAAAGAAAAATAAACAAACTCCAGCACTGATTGTGTCAGGCAAGATTCTAAAAAAGTATCACCTTCTTCACCAAATCCACCGGTTTGGATTAACCTACAAATTAATGAGAGGAGAGAAGAAAAAGAAAAAGCCAACATTCCTACAAGGTATAACACAGACTGTTCAGGATTTCCTCCTGAACTCTGCACATGTGACAACTGATAAGACAGACACAATCACTAGAAACAACATAAAGCACCAGAGAATGATCCTTACAGACTCTATGATCAACCTCCACACTGATTACCTCATTAAGAACCCCACTGTGAAGGTGAGCTATTCTTCATTCTGTGCTCTAAGGCCATTCTATGTAACAGCACCAAAAGCATCTGATAAGAAGACATGTCTGTGTCAAATGCATGAAAACGCATGCCTGATGCTCCTTAGATCATCAGGTGTTGTAAAGTCAAACAAACTGAATGACAGTTTGTGGTGTATTGTAGTAGAATGAAGAAGCCAAGTGATACTGAAGAGCGTAGAGCACTTTATATGAAAATGTCAGTGCATTTAGAACATTATTAAAGCAACGTGTAATCTGTAAAGGTTTTCCGTCTTCTTCTTAGTTTGTACACAGTCTCTTTTTATGCATGTGCCATTTAGTGACATGAAGGAGTATTAGAGAACACAACATTTCCTCTCTCTGTAAAACAGTACATCATCATAGCAGTTCTGCAATGGAAGAAGTAAAATAAAGTATTATAATCTGAAACTTTTCAGAAAGTCACATCAGCATTCATGTAATCTGCATGTGTACTAACTTAATCAAAATAAGTATGAAATAGAAATATTGCTATGTGATAACCAAGTAAATACTGTACTGAATTAATGAGGCTGAAGCATACCTTTAACTTGTACTAATTAAGAACCAAGTGTAAGAACCTGTTAACTGTGTTAAGCAAGAAAAAGTACCGGTAAAAAAACACATTAAGGCATAATATAGTCCTTGTGCCAATTAGGCTTATATTTAGCACGTGGTTGTTTTGGAGGAGTATGAGTGGCACACTTTTCAGGAAGGCTCTCCTTGATAACGTCTTTTTCAGTGACTGGAGGACAGTGAGCAAGGTGAGTAGCATTCCAAACTTTTCCATCACTTAGCAAGAAGGAATGTGTGCCCACATTCTTCTTCACAGTCTCTGGAAGATTGAATCTGGGGTGTGCTTTGGGAACATGCTGAGGCTTCTTTACCCACACACTCTCACCTGGTCGAAAAGAAGGAACCCGTGCACCACGTCTAGCATCTGTGTAGCGCTGCATTTTGTTCTGATGCTTGTGTACATTGTCCCGGGCAAATTTATCCAGTGAAGATGTGGCAGGTGGCAAAGGAAGAATGTCTAACTTAGTACGCATTTTCCGTCCATACAAGAGTTCATACAGGGATGAAGCAGTTGTTGCATGTGGTGTTGCACGGTAAACTTGAAGCCAGGTCAGAACAGTGTCTTTCCACAGCTGAGACTGTTGAATAGCAGTCTGAATACAGGACCTGAGACTGCGATGAAATCTCTCAACAGCACCATTCGCAGCTGGGTAATAGACAGAAGTTCGGCTGTGAGATATGCTGCGTGATTGGAGGAAGGAGGCAAAAGCTGCAGAGGTGAATTGTGTACCATTGTCTGTTACAATGTTCTCAGGATCTCCGTAACGGCTGAAAACCGAAGACAGAAACTGAAGCACATCCTCTGTAGTAGCAGTACGTGAAAAAGCAAGTTCCGGCCACTTTGAATAATAGTCAGTTAATGTGAGTGCAAAGCGGCAGTCAGGTGAAGCGGTTTCAAAAGGTCCAACTATCTAGGCCAAGTTTTTTCCATGGACCATCAGGCAGTGGAACTGGCTGGAGAGGAGCAGGGCGCGTACAGGCAGTTTTATCATTAGACTGACACAGGACACATGAGGTGATGGCGGCTTGTACTTGTGTATCCATTCTTGGCCACCAGTAGAGGTCTCTCAGGCGCTGTTTAGTGCAGACAATACCTTGGTGACTCTCATGTGCAAGTGTGATCAAGATGTGACGTAATGACAGTGGTGCAATCAGCCTGGAGCCACGAAAGACCTAACTGTCTTTAGTTGAAAGTTCATTCCAAAGTTTGTAAAAAGGTGCAAGCGTGTCAGTCAGTGCTTTAACAGTAGCAGGCCATCCATTTTCAATTTGTGTGCGTAAGGCAGATAGTTCAAGACAAGTAGAGCAAGCATTATCAAAGTCGGCTACTGGCAGTGAAGACAGTGTAGCGGATATTTGCGCTACCATCTCAGGTTCAGCATCAGAAGTAGTGTCAGTAGACAAAGGCAAAGGAAGGCGTGAAAGACAGTCAGCAGTGAAATTCTGTGAACCTGGTCTGTAGACAACATTATAGTCAAAACAGAGCAAACGTGCAGACCAGCGAGCAATGCCAGCACGGCCAATACCTTTTGTGCTGAGCAGTGTTGTTAGGGCTTGGTGGTCTGTACGGAGGGTGAAGTGTCGTCCCCATAGGTACGTTCTCCATTTTTCTGTGGCCCACACACATGCAAGTGCTTCTTTCTCAATTATAGAGTATTTGCGCTCAGTGGTGCTAAGTGTTCGGGAGGCAAAAGCAACAGGTTTCTCTGTGTCATCAAGTTGAAGTTGTGTAAACACAGCTCCAAGTCCATAGTCACTTGCATCAGTTGAAATGACTATATGTAATGCAGGGTCAAAAAGTCTAAGTGCAGGACTGTTTACAAGGAGTTGCTTTACCTCCTCAAAACTTTTGTGCATCTGAAGACCATGTAAAGGAATCCTTATTCTTGGCACAGTCTCTCATGGGGGCTACAACGGTTGCAAATTTGGGCAGAAACTTTGAGTACCATGAGACAAGTCCTAGGAATGATCTCAGAGTAGCAGCATCTGATGGCGGAGGAGCTCTTATTACTGCATCAATATGCTCTTGGTCAGGAAGGATGCCATCTGCAGTAATGACATGTCCCAAAAAGCGTAAACAAGATCTTCTGAAATGGCACGTGTTTTCATTTAGCACCAGTCCGGCTTCTTTAAGTTTGCTGAGGACTGTGTCTAGGTTTTGGTCATGCTCAGGTAGAGTTTTGCCATAAACAATGAGATCATCCAAGTAGTTTTGGACACCAGGAATGTCTTTGAGAATTTCAGCCATCATTTTTTGAAAGGCGGATGGTGCAGATGCAAGTCCATACGGCACTCTACAGAATCTGAATAGGCCGTCGTTCGTAATGAAAGCAGTAAGGTCTCTGCTATCTTCATGAAGAGGCAATTGGTAGTATGCATTAGCCAGGTCTATTGTAGAGAAGACTTTGGCGCCATGTAGATTTGTGAATAACTCATCCACATGAGGTAGGGGGTAGCAGTCTGTAATTACAGCTTTGTTTGGCTCACAGAGGTCAGCACACATCCTTATTCCACCTGTTTTCCATCCTGTTACAACGATTGGTGAAACCCATGGTGATGCATTAATTCTTTCAATGACACCAGCCTTCAGCAGGCGATCTAGTTCGGCTGAAACAGAAGCTCTGACAGCAAAAGGCAAGCGTCGCAGTTTTTGGCGTACAGGTTTAACAGTAGGGTCAATTTTGACCTTGTGCATGAAGTTGTGTACACAGCCTATATCAGGAGCAGCAATGCTTAGAAGAGGTGCAAGATTTGTAGTCATCACAGGAACTTGTTGGTCAGTTTGTGGAGGCAGGACAGTGTTGCCTTTAATGCATATGTTTAAAGCTTTCATGATATCCCTTCCTAGAATTGGTGTACCTCTTTTCACTACAAAGAAAGTTTCTGTGGAGGACACATTCCCTCTACTCACTTTCACACTGAGGCAACCCAGAACTGGAATCCTCCTCCTTGTGTAGGTCACAAGCTAAAGATCAGGCGACTGTAACGCTGTATCACTGAAGCGTTTCTCGTAAAGGTGATAAGGTAAGATGGATACCGCAGAGCCTGAATCCACGACAAGTGTCAGATCAATGTTTGAAGAGGCAGAAGTGCATGCAGTTATATTGCAGTGTATTTTCTTTGGTGCATAGCGAGCATCTCTCAAGTACAGCACAGTCACTTTTGGTAAATGTATTTCATGTACATCTCTGGTCTTGGCTGAAAGGCAAACACGAGCAAAATGGCCAACTTTGGAACATGACTTACATTTTGCCTTGGCAGCTGGGCACTGTAGAAAATTAGCCAGGTGATTATCTGAACCACACCTAAAGCAGCTATGGGAGGAAGTAGTAGAAACATCAGAAGGCTTGTTTGGGCGTCTGCTTCGCTGACTCTTCTTTTTGAATGTGCATGGACATGGCTGTACAGCTTGTACTGGAGTAGTATGGTCTGTTGACATTGCTTTGGCTTGACAAGCTGCAGACTCCATTTGTGTAGCGATTGTAACAGCTTTGTCTAATGTCAAATCAGGTTCAAGCAAAAGTCTTTCTCTAATGCGGGGAGTAGTCATGTGTTCGATCAACTGGTCACGTATCATTTCATCCGTTCTGTTATCGAATTCGCATTTTGTAGCAAGGTCACGTAATGCAGCCACGTATTGTACAATATTTTCATGAGATGCTTGTTTTCTTTTCCTGAAAGCATGTCTTTCTATTACGACATTTACCCTAGGCGCAAAGTGTCTTTCTAAAGCAGTGACGGCTGACGCCATAGTGTCACCAGTATCAGGGAACGAATAGAATAGACGCTGTCCCTCAGCTCCCAAACAGTGAAGTAATGTAGCTCTCTTGCGCCCTTCTGGCCAGGCATTTCCCGTTGCATTAATTACCAGTAAGTAGTTATTGAACATCCGCAACCACGTTTGGAAAGGCATTGTCGGCTCTCCCGGACACGGTAAAAATGTAGGCGGCGGCGGGACATTTAGCAGCCATAATGACTTCTCCGAAGCAATACTGAAAAAACTCACGTAGGTTCACTCGTTGCCAATTTGTGGTGTATTGTAGTAGAATGAAGAAGCCAAGTGATACTGAAGAGCGTAGAGCACTTTATATGAAAATGTCCGTGCATTTAGAACATTACATTACAATTAGTTTGCTACTCTCCAGCAAGTGAGGCCTGCCTTCTCCGCACCTGTTCACGATGTGTAAATAAAAGTACCATTCCAACCCAAGAGCAAGACAAAATCCATGTCCAGTAGAAGCAGTGGGAGAAAGTTGAAGAAAACACAGTCAGTGGAATTCATATCAACATTAAGCTAGTCCAACACAGCGGCAGTCTTTCAAAGCTTATAAAACTCTATGAGCAAATTTCAAAAAAGAGACCACAACACGTGTGTTTGGTGCAACACCAATCAAAAGCATATAGAAACAGAATAGAGACCTGTGATGGATGTACAGCAATTGTCCATGTTGACTTTTCGGAATCCTGGCGATGCAAATATCAGTCTGAAGTTCAGGCCTGCCATTTTGGACAAAATCTGCCATAGATAACACTGCATACTGGAATGTATTACATTAAGGGGGGAAAAGCTGGGTTTTGCACAGTTTCAGAGTCAAAAAGGCGGGATGCTTCAGCAATCTGGACACATATGGATCCTGTTCTAAAATGTATCAATATGAAACATCCTAAGGTTACCACTGTTCACTTTTGGTCAGATGGTCCAAGTAAACAGTACAAGAACAAGAAGATTTTTTTTCTCCTGTCTGGTATCCCATCTACACTGGAGGTTTGGAAGAGCAACGTGGAACTTCTTCTCCAGTTTCCATGGTAAGGGCGCCCCAGACGGCATTGTTGGAACAGTGAAAAGAACTGGTCCTGAGAGGAAATGACCTGACGGATGGAAAAACATTCTTTGTAAAGGTTTCAAACAGTCTGAGGGGCATTCAGTTGTGCTACATTGCAGAAGAAGATATGCAAAGATATGATGCACTTCTAATCCAGCCTCTCAAACAGGTTCCTTTGACAAGACAAATACACCAGGTCACCGCACAAGAGAACAGGATCCACCACAGACAACTATCCTGCCTTAGTATATGATGACCACTGGTGGCTAGCCAAGACCATTGCTGTTGATCTTGTGCATCAAGACATGAAAGTGGAGTTTCTGCATCCCCATGGTCCAGCAGCAAAGGTTCAACCTAAGCGTGGCAGAAAGGATGTCTGTTTCTGCCCAGTTAAAGACATCATAGTGAAACTAATGGGAAAGGCATCACCAGTCCAATCAAGAACACGAGAGATCTACAACATAACCCCTGATGTGATGGACTTTATAGAGCGTGCGCATGCCCGACGCCTGTTGCTGACAAGAAGTTCCATTTTAAGATCACACCAGTATGCAGTCATAGTTCATTGCACTAACACTCACTAACACACGCACCTACACACACATGCACACACACGTGCACACACACAAACACAGACACACACACAGACACACACACAGACACACAGACACACCCCAAGATGGTAAGAGAAGGGCAAGAGCAGGAGGCCCATGTTTTCCATCATTCTAATTTTGATAGTTGTAGACGGCGTATATTCAGTTCATAATATCTTTTTAAAATAACCAATATATTAGAAGACTCAGTTCCAGTTTAGTTCCTTATGTATTGTTACTTCCATCTGAGTAAAAACATTTTTGTTTGTTAATTAGTAGTTCACTCACATTTTTGTCAACACCATCAGTTTTTGGTCAACACTGTCAGTTTTTCATCAACACCATCAGATGTATGTTTTGCTATTTTTTAAAGAAAATGTTTATTCTTACTTCACTTTCTGTTCTTTATGTAATAAAGACCCAACTGATCTACTTCGTCTTATGCCTTACTTATTTAATTTAAAGAATTGTTTTTATTACATTAAAATCAAAATCTGAATTTTAAAATGGGGATTTTTAAAAATCCAAGTTTCTTAAAAGTGTAAAATCACAACTACAGTTTAAATATTGAATTTTATTACATATAAGGTGTCTGTGAAGACTCTCACTCGTCCAGGGTAAATGCATCGCAACAAAAGTTAAAAAAAAGCAGTCATCTGGATTAGATTTTTCAAGTTGAAGACGTTTCACCTCTTCAATTCGAATTGAGAAAGCCTCTTGGATAAGAGGTGAAACGTCTTCAACTTGAAAAATCTAATCCAGATGACTGCTTTTTTTTTACTTTTGTTGCGATTACATATAAGGGTAACTAAAACCTATTACAATATAGTTTAGAACTTTAGATGGATTGCACTGCATTCTTCTTAGTGTGTCTGACGGAGTTGACACAAATCAAGTTCTAACAGGAAAAAGTAAGTTTGTTAAAAAAAATGTTTTTATTTAGAACCTGTTCCTATATATGGTTATATAGCTTAGACTTTACTCTACAGGAACAGATAATTCAAATAAATATAGCATGCATTTTCGAAAAATTATTTTTAAAACTTCTCTGTGTCAGCCCTGCAACAAGCTGGCCCCTGTCCAGGGTGTACCCCGCCTACTGGGGTACACCCTGGCCCCGCTTACTGGGATAGGCTCCAGTCACCTGCGACCCCTAATGGGAATAAGCGGTAGAAAATGAATGAATGAACTCTCAAAAATGAGTGATATATGTCATCAGTCATCAGTCACAACATTGACTTGTTTTTATGGTGAACGACCCGCGTGTCCAGAGAAGAGAGAGCAGCTGCCTCACGTTTGCCCGAGGTTCCACTTCAGGACGAGGCCACTGCTTTGGCCGCTGCACTACCGCGGTGCTGAGAGGAGCAGAGGAGAGGCTCAGGTGTCTGCAGTAGATTTAATGCAGAGCACAGTTCACTGTTATCTCAGTTACTACACAGACTTATTAAAGGCTCTCTCACAATATTCAGAAGTTATTTCTAAGAGGTATTTTTTTTATCAGTAAAAACACACTCCTGAACCTCTCTGGACTTTTTTTTATTTAAATGCTGCATATTGTCCTGGAAAATCTACCAAATTATACATTGCGATTAATCGTGATTAATTTTTTTAATCTATTGACAGCACTATATATATATATATATATATATATATATATATATATATATATATATATATATATATATATATATATATATATATCATGACCCCTGAGTAGGAAAACTCTGTGTCTAGCCTAGCCCTCCCCCAGCCCTCAGCGGCCAATTAGACAAAACCAGGAATTGTAGACAGCCTTAGTCAACAGCAATTAGAAGACTGGAACGCTGTCTGACGCATTACGCACCACATGTCAGCATTTCTGAGGCTTTTGGGGATTAATTTTTACTTTGTACATCTAAAAACAATGACGAGTAAGAATATAAAGATAAATACATCGCTCAAAGCAGCCCTGGAGAGTGTGGAGCAGGCAATAGCAGCCCAATAGACTCTGCATCAGTGCCATGGATACGTGGATGATTGACAGGGACTCGCTGTGCCTAAACACACTATACAGACACTAAAAAATATGTATAAGCTTATTTATTTATAGTTATGGATTATTAGGTCACAGAGTGTCATATTTGGTTGATTTTGTTAATTTTAGGATTTATGACAGTTATTATAAATAATAATTAATACTGATAACATATAGTAATATAACTTTATAAATAGCATTATTATGAGTCAAAATGTGACATTATTTGGAAATTTAAAATTGTCTTGTAAAAGTATCCTTTTCTGTCAAAATATGTTTTTGTTTTTTTTCCTCCATATTAGATTTTTACTGAAAAAATCTTCCGATGCCAACCTATTTCACATGGCACAGATTGGTAAAGGGTGGGCAGCGCCAGGGCATTTTTTACTAAAAGTAGAGTTTATTTGGTCTGTTTTGGCCCAAATACACAGCAAATTCAAAAGTGTTAAAATCTGGGGTTGGCTTTTTTTCTGCAAGAGTATAGTTGATATTACAATCTAGGAGCTATTACTTGTTTTATTTTCCTCCCATTTATTATGTAGTTGGTGTTAAATCTGAGTGTCATCAAGGAGAGTCCTCTAAATAACTCATTCAGAGTTAGTGTGAGTAAATCTAACTCTTTAACTTGTAACTCCCGACTCTAGACAAACTGATAACACTCAAGGTGTTAATTGCGTCACCACGCCCCCTCAGACAGCTCATGGACGTAGAAGACATCTTTGTATGAGCCGAGTGCGAGAGTTTAATCGAGTAGGAGACGCTTTGGTTTGATTCCTGCTTTGATTGGTAAGTGTATATTAACTTGTAGGTCGTTAACTTTCTAATATTTTTCATGAAAACCGCGAGAGAAAACATTTTAGAGCATGTTTTATATTCATAAGTTAACTTGATCGCTAACTTTGCATCTTCAAGCCATGCTTGCTTCGTTTTCAGTACGACGTGAGACGTTAATGCAAAATAAATAGTTTACTGTTAGATATGAACTTTTAGCTTAATAAATTGACTAAAACCCATTAAAGGCTAACGCCATTACCATTCATTTATGCTAGCGCTAGCTTAAATGCATGCAAGCTAACAAGTGTACTACTCGCTTACTCCCTTTCCCACATGTGTAACGTGTTTGGGACACAGACATTTTTTGAAGGTAACTTTCGATTAGCTACTCCCTGGTGAAAATCTGTTTATAATTTTGTTTTATTATGATTGTATGCACAACTATTCAAATTGTAATAAAAAATGTATGTACCTAAATTTGTTCTCTTTTCGCAAGCAAACATACTTTGTGATAGCCCAAATTGAGCTGGCGAGAACAAAGGAGACACACTATAAATAATTTAACTGTGCATTATTTTGGTACCCTTTCAAGATACCAAAAAACTGTCAATTTACCAGAAAATATTTAATCTCATTGGTGAAAGGACAAAAAAAGGCCTTTATTTTGCAGCCTGTGTTCACATTTAATTTTAAAATACAATGACCCACAATATCATATGCCAGTATTTTTTTATTTTTAGCCTTTATTTTTAACTCATTATTGCATGTCATTTGAGTTAGCTGCCTGCATGACAAGTAACACCAGTCTTGTTGTTGTTGTTTTTTTAACACATCCACACTTGTCTCTTGACCTTTTTGTAGTAGGTAGGACGAAGCTCATCAGGTATTGGAAATAACTGAAATTAGTAAATGTATCGTTTGTTATTTTATATTGAGCTATCTATAAGGGCTATAAATAAACCAAAAAAATCAAAACATTTTTGATTATCTTTAAACAACATTAATCTTTTTTGTACCACATACGATACATTAGGTGTTTACTGCAAGTATAAGTGATGGTGAAATCTATTTTTTAGCACAAAAACAATGGTGATTAATGCATTTTGAACTCTTATATTAGTGTTTCTGTTCATCCCTCAAACAGGATCCCTTTTTAAGACCTTTTATTTTGCTGTTAGGTTATCAAAATGGGAACTCAAACCACAGATGGCCATAGTATTTTCCACAGTATACTTGTGAAAAATAAGTCCCAGTGCAGTGATTTCATCTCTGGCAAGTTCCTTGTGATAAAAAATTCTTAGTCTTATTTGTTTAGCCCAGTATCACAACAAAAGTCGCCTCAAAAGGGTTCACAAACGTAAACACACAATCAGACTTAACACACAATTAACACAAACAATAACTACACTAAACTAAACAGACCCAGGACACTCCTGTCCTTATTCACACTTCCTGACCCTTTTTTTTTTTTTTTTTTTTTTTTGTATGGACATGAAGCATATGTGTACCAAATTTCGTTTGGCTCTGTCAAAGTAAGCGCTGGGACAAAGTAAGCATCCCATTGGCTGAAGTGGATACTGAAGTGGTCAATTAGGGAGTTGAACATTAACTCCCTATTCTGAGTTGAAATTAACTGCAATTTGACCCTGTTGATTTTGCTGTGTAACAATCAGATGTGTTTTTGCAATAAGATGTGTGTAGGGCGAGAGAGGATTTTCTATTATAAATTGTTTTTGGTTTTTTTTCAGGCGGAAATGAAACTGTTGTATTTCACTGTAACTTTACACTTTCCCAGAGGCATATATATGTGTAATAACGCATAGAGTGGCCACCAAAGACTTACCTTACCCTGACAGCAAGCTCATCCATGTAGACTTAGTAAATGCTGATAAAACCTCTATTTTCTATGTAAAAATAATTTCCAAGAATCCAAAAAAAAGGCCTTAGAGTTTGTGGGGTTAAAGATCCACTTTCCCACTTGCAGAGGAGGATGTGTCCATAGTTATTGTAGAATTCGCTCGAGAGGAAATCTGGGCAGCGCTTAAGGGTGCTACTGAATGGAAAAGGCCCTGGCCCAGATGGGTTCTCTATAGAATTTTATACACTGCTCAAAAAAATAAAGGGAACTTATACAACACAATGTAACTCTAAGTCAATCACACTTCTGTGAAATCAAACTGTCCCCTTAGGAAGCAACACTGATTGACATCAATTTTACATGCTGTTGTGCAAATGGAATAGACAACAGGTAGAAATTATAGGCAATTAGCAAGACACCCCCAATAAAGGAGTGGTTCTGCAGGTGGTGACCACAGACCACTTCTCAGTTCCTATGCTTTCTGGCTTATGTTTTGGTCACTTTTGAATGCTGGCGGTGCTTTCACTCTAGTGGTAGCATGAGACGGAGTCTACAACCCACACAAGTGGCTCAGGTAGTGCAGCTCATCCAGGATGGCACATCAATGCGAGCTGTGGCAAGAAGGTTTGCGGTGTCTGTCACTGTAGTGTCCAGAGCATGGAGGCGCTACCAGGAGACAGGCCAGTACATCAGGAGATGTGGAGGAGGCCGTAGGAGGGCAACAACCCAGCAGCAGGACCACTACCTCCTCCTTTGTGCAAGGAGGAACAGGAGGAGCACTGCCAGAGCCCTGCAAAATGACCTCCAGCAGACTACAAATGTGCATGTGTCTGCTCAAACGGTTAGAAACAGACTCCATGAGGGTGGTATGAGGGCCCGTCCACAGGTGGGGGTTGTGCTTACAGCCCAATACCGTGCTGGACGTTTGGCATTTGCCAGAGAACATCGAGATTGGCAAATTCGCCACTGGCGCCCTGTGCTCTTCACAGATGAAAGCAGGTTCACACTGAGCACATGTGACAGACGTGACAGAGTCTGGAGACACCGTGGAGAATGTTCTGCTGCCTGCAACATCCTCCAGCATGACCGGTTTGGCAGTGGGTCAGTAATGGTGTGGTATTTCTTTGGGGGGCTGCACAGCCCTCCATGTGCTCACCAGAGGTAGCCTGACTGCCATTAGGTGAGATCCTCAGACCCCTTGTGAGACCATATGCTGGTACGGTTGGCCCTGGGTTCCTCCTAATGCAAGACAATACTAGACAATGCTATGGACTGGCCCGCCCGTTACCCAGACCTGAATCCAACTGAGCACATCTGGGACATCATGTCTCGCTCCATCCACCAACGCCATGTTGCACCACAGACTGTTCAGGATATGGCGAATGCTTTAGTCCAGGTCTGGGAGGAGATCCCTCAGGAGACCATCCACCACCTCATCAGGAGCATGCCCAGGCGTTGTAGGGAGGTCATACAGGCGTGGAGGCCACACACACTACTGAGCCTCATTTTGACTTGTTTTAAGGACATTACATCAAAGTTGGATCAGCCTGTAGTGTGTTTTTCCACTTTAATTTTGAGTGTGACTCCAAATCCAGACTTCCATGGGTTAATAAATTTGATTTCCGTTGATAATTTTTGTGTGATTTTGTTATCAGCACATTCAACTATGTAAAGTTGAATGTCCTATTTAATAGGAATATTTCATTCATTCAGATCTAGGATGTGTTATTTTAGTGTTTCCTTTATTTTTTTGAGCAGTGTACAAGATTTTGGCGTGAGATTTAAAGCTACACTACCTGATTTCTTTTTCCTTGTATTTTGGTAAAGATAATTATTTAGTTATTAGTAAAGCATAACAGTCATAAGTCATCTGAGAAAAAATGAGACTTTGAGGTCACCTGTGGGCTGTATTATAATGTTTTTTGTTTTAGAGCTATGGAAGGAACAGTTTAACCAATCACACACTTTCATAGGACAGGAGCACTCTGATTGGTCAATACATCCTTTATCTATCCAGAGCTAGAATCTATCAGGAATATTGTAAAGGAGCTATTATTTCAGTTTTTCAGTCAGTTTTTATTTTTTATTTTAAAGATTTTAAAGCAAACTCCAGATCTCTGCTATGCTATTGTGATAACTCATCATCATCATGAATATAAGAATTAGTTGTAGTAGGTTCACCATGTCATAATGGATAAGTGGTGTGAGTTTGGTGTTACTACAGCCCACAATGCCAAAGATATTGAAGATTAATATTCATTAATAATAATAGTAATAAAAGTGTAGAAATGGAAAAGTATAGGTTGTAGTAGGTTCATGAGGTCATAATTGATAAGTGGTAAAAGGTCACATTTATATAGCACTTTTCTACCTTCATGGGTACTCAAAGCACTTTACATTAAGGAACCATTCACCCATTCACACTCACATTCATACACCAGTGTGCGCAGACACCAGAGGCAAGGTGGGTTAAGTGTCTTGCCCAAGGACACAATGACAGTTGCAATGGTGGGAGTGGGGTTTGAACCGCCAACCTTCTGGTTAGTGGACAAGCGGTTCTACCAACTGAACTACTGCCCCCGCCGTGTGAGTTTGGTGTTACTACAGCCCATAATGCCAAAGATATTGAAAATTACGTTTCATTAATAATAATGAATATAATAAATAATCATAAAATAGTAATAAAGTGTATAAATGTAAAAGTAGAGCTTGTAGTATGTTCACCATGTCATAATGAATAAGTGGTGTGAGTTTGGTGTCACTACAGCCCATAATGCCAAAGCTATTGAACATTAAAAATAATAAATAATTATAAAAATAGCAATAAAGTGTATAAATGTAAAAGTATAGGTTGTAGTAGATTCACCATGTCATAATGAATAAGTGGTGTGAGTTTGGTGTCATTACAGCCCATAATGCCAAAGCTATTGAAGATTAATAAACATAAATATTCATAAATAAATAAATTGCCACGCTTCCGTCAGTCTGCCCCAGGGCAGCTGTGGCTACAGAAGTAGCTCACCCCCACCAAGTGTGACTGAGGAGTGAATGAATAATTGATCAATTGTAAAGCGTCTTTGAGTGTCCAAAAAAGCGCTATATAAATTCGATGAATTATTATTTATTATTATTATAAAAATAGTAATAGAGCCCCATATGGAAAAAAATAAAGGTTGTAGCACGTTCACTGTGTTGTAGTCGAAGTGTGATATGAGTTTTCTTGCTGTGCGGTGAATGACATTCAGTTTTTTTAGTTTTTTCATCCATGGAATTGTCATTTGTTGACGATCTCTAAGCGCTCGTCCCAGCGCCTGCTGCGTATTTGGAGCCATGATTTGTGTAGCACTGAAAATACGCTTCTCATTGATAAAAGTGAGGTTGTAGTTATTTGTCTACGTAACGGTGAGTGAGGTGACATACGTTTTATATTCCAATAATGCTGCATTGTGAGCTATTGACCCCGGAAATTTGAATCTGTGAATATCGTGCAAACTTTACTCGACTCTTTGGACTCCAGTGTCAAAGCGCAACTTTTGTTCCGGCATCGTTTGATTTACAAATTAAGCCCTGAAAGTAACGCATTCATTATAAAATGCTGCCTTAATTCAGTCACTGCAGCAGCAACATATTTAGAGTAAGAGCTTAATCTGAGTATGGACCTTAATGGAAGTTATGATGTGCCACAGAAACGCAGTAATTGTTCTGTTACACAGGCCGGAAAAAGAATTCCATTATTTTTACTGGACACATGCCATGCTTTAAAAATAGGAGTTATTTTCCTGCTGATGCAGGATGATTCAGCGGGGCAGTGCTTGCCAGCACTGCTCTTGTTGAAGTTTTCAAGTTGAGAGCCTCTGTATAATGAGCTCAGGGAAACAATGGCAGTGTGACTGTATAGTGTTGCTGTATGATGACTTCTCTGGCAATGCCACGCTGCAGCCACAAATGTGTGGCTGTCACTGACACGGCGCTCCTCAGTCCCTTTAACATCACTGCACTAACAAGGTGGCTTTCTGAATATTCTCATTCCATAGGGTGATACTGTGTAATGTGTAATTTCAGGCTCCACTGGGCTGTATAATGCTACAGAGAAGACATACAGCCTTCTGCAGCACAGCCAACTCACATCACATGAAGGCTGATGAAGTCACTTTTCTATGAATATAAGCTACTACCAAGCCCTTTACATTCATTTAACTGGAACATTACAGGAGGACACATGGAAGAATACAGGATTGTGTTTGTTGATAAAATTGTAAAGTTGAGTGAAGCTCCTGAGCTCAAAGAGGTTTCTGTAACAATGACAGGAGGCCATGAGCTCAGCCCTGTACAGTTATGAACATGTGCATCAGTGTAAGGGCACTTACTGGTGTTAGATGTGGTGATTCATTCTGGTCTTTTAATCATATTCACATTTTATTATCAATAAAAAAAGATATGTGTTTTTATTCACAGCAGATTTTAAATTGGAAACATACAAAAGAGAACAGATCCTTCACAGCCCTCCGCATTCCCTTTGCTGCCACTCTATAGTGATTACACTTACTGCACTGAACTCTCCACCAAAATGAAAATAAAACATTACATACTAGGTACATGAATAGTATGTATAGAGCTTATACAACCACAGTCCTTTAGAATTAGTCACACAGAGTCTTGCAGACAAGACAAGGATCCTTCACATGGCCTTTCCTCAGAAGTCTAAAGACTTTGTCATATTTGCACTAGGACTCAAACACAGAAACAACAGGTAAGTTTGAAAAAAGGTTTATTTCTTCACAACTGAGAAGTTGGTGGCAGCAATGTCGACAGCCAAACAGGCAGGAAGGCGAGAAGACAGACAAGCAGGCTGATGGCTCAGGAAAAGCAGACTGTGGCACCTGGACACAGGACAAGGTAAGTAACATCAAAAAATACAAAAAAGTTCAGAGAGATATACTTAGGTTCTGGAGCCAAGCGCTTATACTAATACTACTACTACTAGTATCAACGACGAACTGGTGAGGAGTGGATGTAAGACCAGGCTTCTTATACTGCAGGTAATGAGGTGGCAATTGGACTCAGGTGTCAGGTGTCAGACTTGCTTAGGCCATGCCCAGAAGGGAGGCGTGACAGACAAACACAAGAAGGGAAGCGGAGACATACAGAGAAAACACCAAATCCAGGAGTGGATCCTGACAGTATACTCCCCTTAACGGATGCCACCAGGCGGACCACCAAGCTTGTTAGGGTAAGCATGGTAGAAGTCAGAGATGAGACCAGGATCCAGAATCAGCAAGTGAGACACACAGGAGCGCTCTTCAGGACCATAACCCTCTCAATCCACCAGGAACTGGTAACCATGGCCACGGCGACGTATATCCAGGAGATGACAAACCGTGAAGGCAGGGAAGTCATCAACAACCTGGGCATGAGGAGGGAAATCGGCAGGAGGGCACAGAGGATTGGAGTGTACAGGTTTTAACATAGACACATGGAAGCTCGGGTGTATTCTCAAAGAGGCAGGTAACTTTAAACATACAACTGTGTGGGGTTGATAATTTTTTCCAAATGTTCCAATGTAATGAGGTGCAAGTTTTTTAATCTCGACTTTCAAAGGAATATCTCTGGAAGAAAACCAAACCTTTTGACCTGGTTGGTATGCAGGAGAAGGAGTCCAGTGTTAGTCTGCAATTTGGTGATTTTGCTCGGCAGAATGCAGTAGGGCAGCCCGAGCTGTCTTCCAAGTGTGATGACAACATTGGAGATGGTCTGCCACAGATGGGATGCAATGCACTGCAATGTCTCCCTCCTGTTCACAAAACAAAGGGAGCAAATATCCAAGCGTACATTCAAAAGGGGACATACCGGTGGCAGAGGATGAAAGAGAGTTGTGAGCGTACTCCACCCAGGGCAGGTGTGTGCTGGGTCCTGGGCAGCAGCACAGCACAGGGCAGCCTCTAGATCCTGGTTGGCCCTTTTACACTGGCCGTTAGTCTGTGGGTGGAATCCTGATGAAAGGCTTACCTAGGCACCGAGTGCTTCACAAAAACTTTCCAAACTCTGGATGCAAACTGATCCTGATCTGAAACCATATCGAAAGGAATCCCATGAATTTGAAAAACATGTTGGACCAACAAGTTTCCAGTTTCTAGAGCTGTAGGTAGTTTTGGAAGAGCTACAAAATGCACAGATTTAGAGAACCAATCTATTATTGTTAGAATTACCTTGAGAATTGGGTAATCCAGAGCTGAAATCGAGGGCAATATGGGACCAGGGAAAACTTGGCACAGGCAGAGGACGTAAGCCACCAGCTGGAGGTTGATTTGATGCTTTCCCTCTAGCACAGGTTGTACAGGCTGAGATGTATTCCCTGGTGTCTCGCTCAATACCAGGCCACCAGAAAAGGTGACGAGGGAGGGTGAGAGTTTGTGCTACTCCTGGATGGCCAGCAAAGGAGGACCATGTCCCCAGTGGAGAACCTGTGAACAAGCAGACTGAGGGACAAACAAACAATTAGGTGGTCCATTACCTGGATCTGGATCAGCTCGCTGTGCCTCCTTCACCACTGACTCAATCTCCCAGCTAAGTGAACCAATGACACAGGAAGGGGGGAGGATGGTCTCAACTTTCTCTGCAGTGTATGGTAAAGAAAACTGGCAGGAGAGAGCATCTGGTTTTAAATTTCTAGAGCCCAGATGGTGGGTTAGAGTAAAATCAAAGTGGTCGATAAACAAAGCCCAATAAGCTTGACAAGAATTCAAGCACTTAATGTAAGACAGGTTTTTATGATCTGTCCAAACCACAAATGGATGCTCTGCCCCTTCTAAATAGTGCCAGTTTCACAGCCAAAAGCTCACAGTCTCCAATAGAATAGATACGTTCACCAGGTGACAGGTGTCATGAGAAGAAAGCACAGGGATGGAGTTTTTGGTCAGCTGACGATCGTTGGGAGAGCACGGCTCCAACACCTGCATTTGAGGCGTCGACCTCAACAATGAACTGGAGAGACATGTCTGGGTGTCTGAGGATAGGCACAGAGGTGAATGATTTCTTTAACTCCTGAAAAGCCTGCTCCGCATCTGTGGCCCAAACAAAAGGTATCCTAGAGGATGTTAGATGTGTTAGGGGTGCTGCTACCTGGCTGTAGTTTCGAATGAACCGCTGATAAAAAATGTGTGTATCCAAGAAATCATTGTAGCTCTTTCAGACTCTTTGGTAGGGGCCATCCTGCCTCAGCTTGAATCTTTCTTCACTTGGCGCAGTCAATGATATAACCCAAGAAGCTGTGAAATTCGCATTTCTCAACTCTGACGAAAAGTTTGTTCTCAAGCAGCCTCTGAAGCACTTGTTGAACATGCTGGATGTGTTCATCTGGGGAGTGAGAAAAAAACTAAATGTCATTTATTTATTTTATTTATTTATTTTATTTATTAAGCAGGAAAAGATTAAAAACAATCGGGCCTGGCTCAGTTTTAAACTGTTTTTCAGCAGGTTCCTGCTCTGCAGAACATAGAAATCAGACACACATAAACTCCAGGACAAGACAACAACCATATAAACACACAAACCAAAAAAGCAGCATTAGGGGAGGCTATGGAGCCACCTCAGTGGTCACAGCTGTACCTGTCCATTAGAAGGCAAATAAATGTTTTTTTAAATAGTCTTATTGATGTTATATTCCTGGTGTGCTGTGGGATTAGTGAGCACATAAAAGAAGGATCTCTGTGCGTAGCAGTTCCTAAGGGCCGGTAAAGGCAAAAGTCCGTTTGTAACAGATCTGGTAGAGCGTTCAGACTTTGAGCTGAGTTTTGGCACCAAGGCAGTAAGTGCTGCTGAGGTGAGACCGTTTAAAGTTTGATAATACAATTTGATCCCATGGCATAATGTATAGTTCTGAAATGACAAAGCATTAGACAGTGATGAGTCCAACCTGGAAGCCTATTGTGGATCTTGTAAGCTCTATTATAGAGCCTCATTATTGTTTCAAGGATTTCATTTGTTGTAAGTGACCATACAGGCAAACAATAGGACAGAGTAGACATAATGGTTGCATGAAGGTATGTTTTAGAGACTGAGCGAGACAAATGTGGCCTAATTTTACTATAAACATATAACTTTTGGGTTAGGGTTAGGGTTTTTGGACATGTTCACGGTATGACTGAGAAGTTGGGGGCAGCAATATGGACAAACAAGGCAAACAGGCAGACAGGCAAGAAGACAGACAGACTGCTTTTCCTAATGGCTCAGGAAAAGCAGACTGTGGCACCTGGACACAGGACAAGGTTACTAACATCAAAAAATACAAAAAAGTTCAGCGAGATATACTTAGGTTCTGGAGCGTATCGTATTTATCAAGTTATTACTTATATTAACATCAGTGAGGGTGGGGTAGACCACTTCCCTTTGCGTAGAATAAGGTGGTGGGCAAAAAGAGTACAGAGGGGAACTTTATGTCCACCTACCAGAAGCTGTAGCCCCGCAGGACTAAACCCAAACAATGGCATTGGGGTCTAGGGGTGATCTTAACATCCTAATACAGTATCTTCAGAGATATTCCCCCAGTAACTGGAACATGACCAGAACATCTGCCCCAGCTGCAGTCAGTCTGAGAAAATATTTTAACCTCTTTGGAGTTTGATATATATGTGCCTGGTGCACAACCTTGAATTGAAGTAAGGAGTAACATGCACACATGCAAGAGGAGTGGACTCACTGTAAGATAAAGTTCATGCGGGATCATCAGTTGTCATCTGAAGAATCTGTTCCCATGGAAATGCTTTTTTAGTTTCAAAGGGGAGTTCAAGAATACACATTAAAGCTGTCATCTGGAGCTTTTGAGAAACTAGTCTCTCTCTTTCTCTCTCTCTCTCGCTCTCTCTCAATTTTTCAAAAAAGTCACTGCTCCTGTTTCTCCCCCTCCCCTCAGGTAGTCACTCAGGCCACTCCCCCTTTTCATTGTGGGGCTCTTGTTGTCATAGCATCGGCCAGAGAGTTGTGGAGCTGTTAGCGAGGTAAGCTCGTCTTTTTGAACACTTTCACACTTGTTACCTTCACCTTTTACCTGCTGCTATGTGCATATAAAGTAAGATTGAATGTTAGAAAAGTAATGTTTTATCATTATTTTTGAGAAAATCACTCATGATCACAGTGCTCCAATGATACATGCTATCATCATGCTAACACTAAAAATGTACCCTTTTTACCATATTTCTCCAATTGTTTTGCTAGTGTTAACCTGGAGATGGTGTAATCTTATATATTTTTTAAATTATATTAACAATGTTGAATGAGTTTTGAACATGTAAGAGCCTGCAGCATTAGACAAGCTGCCATCCCCACAACTACCACTACAACCAGCTCAGAGGGAGAGGCCTCACGGAGTAGCAACAGTTCAAAAGGTTTGAAATGTATAACGTATGTGTGTCCTGAGTCGGACACTTTCAGCTAAAATTCTATTACTTTTTTATCTTCAACAAGTCATAAAGTCGCTCATTTATTATCTCCATTAATGCAAATTGTATAAAATACAAGTACATTTTCTTACGTTTATAACGATATATTGGTTGGATAGTTTCTTTTACAAATATTTTATTGCGGCCATATGAAAGAGCGCTTTTGTCCGAGGTTAAAGCTCGGTTGTGCCCTGAGTCAGACACACGGAAGTTCCAATATCGGACACGCTCACCTTTCTGGCTTTTTCAGCCTTATTTGTTGGATTTTTCTGCTCTAATTTAAGGCTGGGATATTTATGTTAACAAATTTTCACACCCGGTACCTTGTTTCCGTCTTTCAAAATAAGATTGTGGGCTAAGCTAACGTTAATCAGAAAATAATAAGACGGACAAAGTTAGCTACAAAAACACTAAGATCACTGAAAGAACGTCGCCCGAGTGTGACCTGAGCGTTCCCTGCACATTTCCCTATCAGAATTATTTTCATATCATGATTATTTTATAAACACTTAGCATAAATACACAAAAATTACCACAGAGGTAGAGCAATATGTGGAGTTTTTGTTTATTAACCGATAGCCAGTTAACGTCTTTGTGAACATCTGTTAGAAGACTGAAAAATAGCAAAAGGTGAGCGCGTCCGACTCAGGGCCATAGTGTCCGACTCAGGACACACATACGTTATATGTTAATTTACAAAATAAATTACAGCTTGACTTTGACACTTATGCAAGTAATGTATGTCCAGCTGCTAACACATATCTATAAACATTTAGTTCCAGACCCAGTGGTGTTTTTACTGCTAACAGCCCCGTGTACACAATTTTTACTGTGGACTTAGATGTTACAGTGGCTCCAGTACTGAGCTGTAGCTGAGCCTCTGATGAGGACAGTCTGGGCTGCAGTCACAGTCACCTCAGAGGGGACACCATCTTCCTGAGCTGCTGCATGTGGACACTTCCAGAGCTCATGTACTGTGCTGGGTTCAGTGATACAGTAACACTGTGCAGATGCAGTGATTGTGAAATGTTTGCTGTTTATACACCAAACATTTCACAATCACTGCATCTGCACAATCACTGCATTTGCACAATACTGTTCACAGTATTGTGTAATAAAGTTTTGCCCTTCAAGTTTCTTATATTTTCAGAAACATTCAGTACAAAATATCTAATATTATAAATAAACCCACAATATAAGTGTCACACCTAAATGTCACAAAAGTAGACATACTCCTGAAGATGATAAATGAAACAAATAAGTATTGTTGTAGAATATATCTTTATTATGGTTCTTTTTTTTCTCCTACAATACACACTGCTTTATCTTGACATATGTCGAGATGTGAGTAGATTATTCTTCAGGAAAGCTAAAGCATCCTTTCAGCAGCTGGACCTGAGGACAGAGAAGGTGAGAGCAGTGTGTGAATATAATATAATCATACAAGTAACAGTATTTCTAGATAAGACATTAGTATGTCAATAAATTGATCTGAATAAAAACACGTTTGTGTAAATAGGAGTTCATGTCCTTTGCAGACTACCTGAGCAATCATTAGCGTTTGAATTATAAAAAAAATAACTGAAACATTTACATTACATTCACTGTCGAGTGCCACTGTTTAGTTGTGGAAGTCTGTTTTGGGAATGTGTGTACACTTAAGTCTAAGAACCTACTAATTAGCTTACAGAACCTTTGCAAAATGAACTATTCGTAGCAGTCGATCAGGTTTTATTTCATTTCCAGCTGAAAAGCATTTAGCTTGAAGCTAGCAGAGTCTTAGCTCGTGTGCTATTAGGCTAAACATCTTCAACTATATGTAATGCACAGACTTTTCACATCGAGATGAAAGTTATTTGTTACAGCATCAAAACACTAAACCTAAAGTATACTGTATAATCAAGCTGCTGCTGGCGATGCAAAACTATGTGACATCAGCTTCAGTAGCAGTGGTCTAGTCTACATGTCATGTCCCATGTCTTTGTCTGGTTTTCTGTGTTTGTCTCCCTTGTCTTGTTTTGTATTCCCGGTCTGTGTCCCTGTTTTCCTGGTGTTCTTCCTGCCTCTTGTGTTTCCCGCTTGTTTGATTACCTGCCCCGCCCTGATGTCTTTCACCTGTGTCTCGTTTCCTTGTGTATTTATGTCCTGTGTTCTCCCTTGGTCTGCGTCGGTTCATTAGTGTTGTGTGTGCTCTGTGTTCCAGTGTTCCCGTGTTCCCGTGTTCGCTGTGTTAGTACCCTTTTTGTGACTTGGCTTTACCCTTTTTGTGAGTTTTCATTAAACCCTTTTTTGAGTCCGCATCTTGGGTCCGTCCCTCCTGCTCCTGTTCTCCACTGCTCGTGACAGAATGAACCGACCATCACAGGACCCAGCAGACTGCATTACGGGGACAGAGTCCCCACTGCTGCTTTTTGTGGAGCTGTGGGGGCAAGGACTGTCTCCGATGGCTGCCCTGCAGCGGGCCCAGGAGCAGGCCTACTTGCAGGCGGCCACCGCGGGAGCTTTTGGTGGTGGACGCGGGGCTGGTGCGCGACGGCAGCGCTCTAGGGCCAGCTTCTCTCGGCGGGATCCTCCACCTGCTCCCCGGGCTCCGCCCTTGCCAGCACCTTCTCCCCGGGCTCCGCTCGTGTCTGCAGCTTCTCCCCGGGCTCCGCTCGTGCCTGCAGCTTCTCTCCGGGCTCCGCTCGTGCCTGCAGCTTCTCCCCGGGCTCCGCCCGTGTCTGCGGCTTCTCCCCGGACTTTGCCAGTTCCTGTCTCGGAACCTCCGCCGGACACAGCTCTCCGTCCGGGGCGGTCTCCGTCTGTTCCCGCTCCTCGTCTTGTGCCGCTGCCGAAGACGCAGGAGCCGTCAGTTCCCGTTCCCGGCCTGGGGCCGCAGCAGTCGCCAGTTTCCGTTCCCGGCCTGGGGTCGCAGCAGTCGCCAGTTTCCGTTCCCGGCCTGGGGCCGCAGCAGTCGCCAGTCCCCGCTCCACGTCTCTTGTCGCTGCCTAGGACGCCGCCAGTTCTCGCTCCCCGCCTGGGGCCGCCAAAGATTCAGCGGTCGCCAGTTCCTGCTCCACGTCTCTTGTCACTGCCTAGGAAGCCGCCAGTCCCAGCTCCCCGCCTGGGGCCGCAGCAGCCGCCAGTTCCAGTGTCTCCTCCGGGGCCCTCGTCGCCGCCGGAGCCTCCAGTGTCTCCTCCGGGGCCCTCGTCGCCGCCGGAGCCTCCAGTGTCTCCTCCGGGGCCCTCGTCGTTGCCGGAGCCTCCAGTGTCTCCTCCGGGGCCCTCGTCGCCGCCGGAGCTTCCAGTGTCTCCAGACTCCCCTCCGGGGCCCTCGTCGCCGCCGGAGCTTCCAGTGTCTCCAGACTCCCCTCCGGGGCCCTCGTCGCCGCCGGAGCTTCCAGTGTCTCTAGACTCCCCTCCGGGGCCCTCTCCGCCGCCAGAGCCTCCAGTGTCTCCAGACTCCCCTCCGGGGCCCTCGTCGCCGCCGGAGCCTCCAGTGTCTCCTGACTCTTCTCCGGGGCCCTCGTCGCCGCCGGAGCCTCCAGTGTCTCCTCCGGGGCCCTCGTCGCCGCCGGAGCCTCCAGTGTCTCCTCCGGGGCCCTCGTCGCCGCCGGAGCTTCCAGTGTCTCCAGACTCCCCTCCGGGGCCCTCGTCGCCGCCGGAGCTTCCAGTGTCTCCAGACTCCCCTGCGGGGCCCTCGTCGCCGCCGGAGCTTCCAGTGTCTCTAGACTCCCCTCCGGGGCCCCCTCCGGGGCCCTCTCCGCCGCCGGAGCTTCCAGTGTCTCCAGACTCCCCTCCGGGGCCCTCGTCGCCGCCGGAGCCTCCAGTGTCTCCTGACTCTTCTCCGGGGCCCTCGTCGCCGCCGGAGCCTCCAGTGTCTCCTGACTCTTCTCCGGGGCCCTCGTCGCCGCCGGAGCCTCCAGTGTCTCCTGACTCTTCTCCGGGGCCCTCGTCGCCGCCGGAGCCTCCAGTGTCTCCTGACTCTTCTCCGGGGCCCTCGTCGCCGCCGGAGCCTCCAGTGTCTCCTGACTCTTCTCCGGGGCCCTCGTCGCCGCCGGAGCCTCCAGTGTCTCCTGACTCTCCTCCGGGGCCCTCGTCGCCGCCGGAGCCTCCAGTGTCTCCTGACTCTCCTCCGGGGCCCTCGTCGCCGCCGGAGCCTCCAGTGTCTCCTGACTCTCCTCCGGGGCCCTCGTCGCCGCCGGAGCCTCCAGTGTCTCCTGACTCTTCTCCGGGGCCCTCGTCGCCGCCGGAGCCTCCAGTGTCTCCAGACTCTCCTCCGGGGCCCTCTCCGCCGCCGGAGCCTCCAGACTCTCCTCCGGGGCCCTCTCCGCCGCCGGAGCCTCCAGACTCTCCTCCGGGGCCCTCTCCGCCGCCGGAGCCTCCAGACTCTCCTCCGGGGCCCTCGTCGCCGCCGGAGCCTCCAGTGTCTCCTGACTCTTCTCCGGGGCCCTCGTCGCCGCCGGAGCCTCCAGTGTCTCCAGACTCTCCTCCGGGGCCCTCTCCGCCGCCGGAGCCTCCAGACTCTCCTCCGGGGCCCTCTCCGCCGCCGGAGCCTCCAGACTCTCCTCCGGGGCCCTCTCCGCCGCCGGAGCCTCCAGACTCTCCTCCGGGGCCCTCTCTGCCGCCGGAGCCTCCAGACTCTCCTCCGGGGCCCTCTCCGCCGCCGGAGCCTCCAGACCCTCCTCCGGGGCCCTCTCCGCCGCCGGAGCCTCCAGACCCTCCTCCGGGGCCCTCTCCGCCGCCGGAGCCTCCAGACTCTCCTCCGGGGCCCTCTCCGCCGCCGGAGCCTCCAGACTCTCCTCCGGAGCCTCCAGACTCTCCTCCGGGGCCCTCTCCGCCGCCGGAGCCTCCAGACTCTCCTCCGGGGCCCTCTCCGCCGCCGGAGCCTCCAGACTCTCCTCCGGGGCCCTCTCCGCCACCGGAGCCTCCAGACTCTCCTCCGGGGCCCTCTCCGGAGCCTCCAGACTCTCCTCCGGGGCCCTCTCCGCCGCCGGAGCCTCCAGACTCTCCTCCGGGGCCCTCTCCGCCGCCGGAGCCTCCTGACTCTCCCCCGGGGCCCTGTTTTTGCCCCCGGATTTTTTTGCTTTGCTCCCTGAACTTTGGTTTTGCCACCCCGGACATTCTGGTTTGGTCCCTCCTCCGGGCCCCCTCCTCCCACCCGGGTTCTGTTTTTGTTTTTTAGGACGTCTGGGAGCCGTCCCTTAAGGGGGGGGTACTGTCATGTCCCATGTCTTTGTCTGGTTTTCTGTGTTTGTCTCCCTTGTCTTGTTTTGTATTCCCGGTCTGTGTCCCTGTTTTCCTGGTGTTCTTCCTGCCTCTTGTGTTTCCCGCTTGTTTGATTACCTGCCCCGCCCTGATGTCTTTCACCTGTGTCTCGTTTCCTTGTGTATTTATGTCCTGTGTTCTCCCTTGGTCTGCGTCGGTTCATTGTGTTGTGTGTGCTCTGTGTTCCAGTGTTCCCGTGTTCCCGTGTTCGTGTGTTAGTACCCTTTTTGTGACTTGGCTTTACCCTTTTTGTGAGTTTTCATTAAACCCTTTTTTGAGTCCGCATCTTGGGTCCGTCCCTCCTGCTCCTGTTCTCCACTGCTCGTGACACTACAACTCATACAAGGATAAACTTTTAGTTAATCTATGATTACCACAGCACCACAAGTTATAGAAACGTGTTTACAAGTACTTTAACATGAATAAAAAATAAATTTAAATTAAATTTAAATACCTGAGTGGAAATAGGTGTGTAACTCCATAATCTCATCGCTCTGTTACTGTAAGCAGCCTTCTTAAATTTGCCGGTCTGCAGCTCTTGCTCCATGCGTGAGTGTGACGCAGGAGGAGGGGCTGGGGCTCAGACCAGACTCCAAATGTTCCAAATGGTTCAAGACAAGCGGTGCTCACTTAAACTTGCAATCGGTGCAAAGGCCAGGGGAAGGACTACAGCAAACTATGACATATGACAGCTCACTTACTATACAACATAGAGCATAGACCAGACGATCATATTTAACATTTTAAATATTTTAGAAAAGTTCCGAATGACCGCTTTAAAGCTGCATTACCTGATTTCTCCTTTTTTCAAACCATGACCAAGGCAGAGTTTGAACTGTTAGCCCCGCCCCCTGCTCTGTTACTCTCTCACAGAGCCCTCCCCATTTCCTGCCTCTGCAAGTGTATGAACTCATGCACGGATCTATACACGTGCACAAGTTCATCAGATGGAAGCTCCATTCAAGTGATTTTTTCCAGTTTTCCGTTTATTTCTTACCAAGGATAAAAAAAGCAATGTTTCAGGTAAGGCACTTTTTATCAGGTAACATATTAGCAACTTTATTGGTCTACTAATAATGTAGTTTTAAAATAGCATGCTCTGCCATTTGTTTATGTACAGAATACACAAACTTTGTAAGACTATAAATGTAGCTCACATCCATCAAACTTGCATAAAAACGGGTGTAGATTCTTGCGTAAAAATGTGCATACGCTGGAGGGCGCATGGGATTTATGAAACTGTGCATACCATTCCAATGTAGGAGCATGCACAACCAGCCGGTGATAAATCCGGCAGCTGAAAATGAGCATGATTTTAATGAAACACCCCTAAATATTCAGTTTACAATATAGAGTAATATACAGTTTGGGTGGCCTTACCCCTGGAGTTTGCAGCATGGAGGCATGAAATATGGCAAAAGGGGCTTGACTCAGAGCAGAAAATGTTCAAATAAATGAATAAGGAATAAAAATTGCGTTGTTTTGACGTACGTACAATATTAATAAAGGTTTAATTTTAGCATCAACACAGATAGTGAGTTAGTTAGTTAGTTTATTGTTCCTTTCGGGAAATTTATTTTCACATTATCTGTACACACAGGTTTAGAAATGCTTTACATACATAGACATCACATTCACAAATATATAACAATAACCAAACATTGACAAAGCAAGAGCAGAAAAGGAAATATACCGACTGGATTCTCTACTGATTTAGTGCTGTGATGGCTGAAGGTATGAAGCTGTTTTTGAATCATGCTCCATTGCATTGTAGGGTTCTGTATCTGCGTCCAGAGGGAAGTAAGGTAAAGTACTGGTGTAGTTGGTGAGTGTGATCTTGTATTATGGTGTTTGCAATGCATGTGATGGCTTTAACATTTAACTGAGTAAGGGTGAGGGTTTTGTAGGCCTATGCCCTTTGAAGCAATATTGGTTGTTTTTGTGAGAAATGTCAGATTTTTGACTGTGAGAATATTGTAAAAGCATGTAGAGCAATAAGTGAGAACTGATTGAACCATACTTTTATAGAGCAGAAGGAGGAGATTAGATGAAACATTTAGTCCCTTTAATTTGCGAATGACTGACAGTCTTTGGTTGCTTTTTTTTTTTTTTTGTGAATGTCTATGTGTTGATCAAAACTGAATTTATTATCTATTTTCAGTCCTAGTTATTTGAACTGATCCATTGTTTCTATTAGGGTATTGTTGATAATGGTTGAATATTGCTGTGTATGAGTCCCGATAATCATCTCTTTTGTTTGATTGACATTTAGATTCAATTCAATTCAATTCAGTTTTATTTGTATAGCCCAGTATCACAACAAAAGTCGCCTCAAAGGGCTTCACAACAGTTGATCAAACATAAACACACATTCAGACTTAACACACAATCAACACAAACAATAACTACACTAAACAGACCCAGGGCACTCCTGTCCTTAGACCCTCCTTCTTGGTAAGGAAAAACTCCTAAAAAAAAACAGCTGTGGGAAAAAAGAAGAAACCTTATGGAGCCTAACTGAAGGAGAGATCCTCTCCCAGGACAGACAGGCAATGTGTCTAGGACTGTGGTGAGGTTGAGGGCCCACAGGTCGGGACAGGAGCACAGATGGGGTCAGCTAAGATCCAATCATCACTGGGACATCTGCCAGCAGCCAGGCATCTGAAACAGTCCCCAGCGGGAGAGAGGGACAATTTGTGAATAGCAAGGAACTGATTGGAGATATAGAATATTAGATAATATTAATTACAGTGATAGATGAGGAGCAGCAGATGAAACCAGAGGACAGAGGCTCAGTGCACCATACTTCCCCCAACTTCTAGCTCCTAGAGCAGCCTAGCTTCAGCTGTGGCATTAACCCTGTGCCTAGCTGGCCTGACCATAAGCTTTCTTGAAGAGGAACGTTTTAAGCCTAACCTTAAATGTAGAGACTGTGTCTGCCTCTCTAACATGAGCTGGAAGCTGATTCCATAAAACAGGAGCTTGGTAACTAAAGGCTCTACTGCCAACAGTACTTTTGGAAACCCTGGAAACTACTAATAGCCCTGCATTTTGTGAGCGCAGTACTCTGCTTGGTTGGTATGGCACTATAACATCATTAATGTAGGATGGGGCTGTACCATTTACGGCCTTGTAAGTCAGGAGAAGGATTTTAAACCTAATTCTGAATTCAACTGGAAGCCAGTGAAGTGAAGCTGGCACAGGAGTAATATGTTCTCTCCTGTTAGTTCCTGTTAATAATCTTGCTGCTGCGTTTTGAACAAGCTGAAGATATTTTAATTAGCTTTTAGGGCACGCTGCCAGCAGAGAGTTACAGTAATCCAACCTAGATGTAACAAACACATGGACAAGTTTTTCAGCGTCACTTTTAGATCAAATATTTCTGATTTTGGCTATGTTAGGTAAGTGAAAGAATGCTGTTTTACAGGCTTGGTTTATATGAGCCCTAAATGATAAATCTTGGTCAAATAAAACTCCTAAGTTTCTCACAGTAGAACTTGAGGCTACACTGACACCAGTCCAGGGAGACTATCTGGTCAGACAGAGCATCTCTCAGCTTTTTGGGGCCTAGTATAATGACCTCTCTTCTGGGTTTAGGAGGAGATAATTAATTGTCATCCAGGTCTTTATGTCTCTCACACAGGTGCTAAGTTTCTCAACGCGGTCATTCTGATCAGGTTTAATTGATAAATACAACTGTGTATCATCTGCGTAACAGTGAAAATTAATGCCATGTTTTCTGATCATGTTTCCTAAAGGCAGCATGTAAAACATGAACAGAATGGGTCCAAGTACTGAGCCTTGTGGCACTCCATAGCTAACTTTACTCACTTTCACTTACGCTGACAAACTGGTACCTATCAGATAAGTAGGATTTAAACCAGCAGAGGGCGGCTCCTCTGACCCCTATGTCACTTTCTAATCTCTGGAGTAAGATGCTGTGGTCAATGGTGTCAAAGGCTGCACTGAGAGCTAACAGAACTAAGATTGAGACCAGTCCATTGTCTGAACTTAATAACAAGTCATTTGTGACTCTGACTAATGCAGCTTCTGCACTATGGTGGGGTCTAAACCCTGACTGAAAATCTTCAAATAAGCTATTGTCCTGTAGGTGGCGACATAACTGTTTAACTACAACTCTTTCTAGAATTTTTGAAATAAAAGGAAGATTTGATATTGGTCTGTAGTTGGCTAAAATGTCAGGATCTAGACTGGGTTTTTTCAGAAGCGGTTTAATAATAATGCATATCATAATGCATAATGCATATTTAAAAGACTGTGGCACATAACCTGTTTCTAAGGAGTTGTTTATTTTATTCAGTATATGTTCATTAATTAGGGGAAAAGTTTCTTTAAAAAGTTTGGTAGGTATTGGGTCTAAAAGACAAGTTGAGGTTTTGGAGGACATAATGACTCACGTTATCTCAGCTTGATCTACAACGATGAGGCAGTCTAACGTTACAGATGGTTTTATAGTGGCCTCCAATTTTACAGCATGGGCTTGCTCTGAGCTGATCGTAGGGAGAATTTTATGTAATTTGTCTCTAATACCTGTGATTTTGTTGTTAAAAAATTGAAGAAAGTTTTCACAGCTGAGAGTAACAGGGATACAGGGTTCTACTGAGCTGTGACTGGTGGTCAGCCTGGCTACAGTGCTGAACACAAACCTAGGGTTGTTCCTGTTTTCTTCTATTAAAGTTGAATAGTATCTGGTTTTGGCCTCACGCAAAGATTTTTTATAATTTAAAAGACTATATTTCCAGGCATTCAGAGACTGCTCTGAGCTGGAGTGACGCCATAGCCTTTCTAATTTACGGGTTGCTTGTTTAAGGAAACGTGTTTCAGCATTAAACCATGGTGCTACTCGATTCGGCCTAACAACCTTTTGTTTTAATGGAGCTACATTGTCTAGAGCCGTCTTTAAAGACTGCATGGCGCTGTCAACAAACCGATCACTTTTACTGGGACTCGAGCTATGGGAGCTGTTCTCAACAATACTCACTCAACATTGTACTAAATATTGGCTTAATTATGTGTTTAAACTTTGACACAGATTGGTCTGATAATGTTCTTCTAATCTGGGTTTTATTCATTGGAACAGTAAAGTCTTTGAGTATAAACTGAAAGGTGATTAGAAAGTGATCTGAGAGTATGGGGTTATGAGGAAGGACAGTGAGCTCACTAATCTCTATACCAGAGGTTAAAACAAGGTCCAGGCTGTGCTTGTGACAATGAGTGGGTTCATTTATGTTTTGAGTAAAACCTACGCTGTCTAATAAGGCTGCAAATGCATTTCCTAGACAGTCGCTGCTTTCATCAACATAAATATTAAAATCCCCTACTATTACAATCTTATCTGAGTCTAACACTATACTGGATAGAAAGTCAGAGAACGCAATTAAAAATTCAGAATAGGGACCAGGAGGCCGATAGATGATTATAAACATAACTGGTTTTTGTTTCTTACAGTTTGGGTGATTTATAGTCAGTATTAGGCTTTCAGAGGAATTATATGTGTGTTTAGATTTGGGGCTAAGAAGTAAACTAGACTGTGATATTACTGCCACTCCTCCACCTCCGCCTGTGCTCCTAGCTGTCTGAAAGTTTACATGAATTGGGGGAGTAGCTTCATTAAGTCTCACATAATCATCCTGTTGTAGCCAGGTTTTTGTTAAAGCTAGTAAGTTAAGTTTATTATCATTAATTAATTCATAAACTAACAGGGATTTAGAGGAAATGGACCTAATGTTTAGTAATGTTTAGTTTAGTATAATTTTATAAAAATTATAAAATGCCAGGACCTTCCAAGGAGGAGCTCAAGGAGTCTGGCCTCGTCAGTGACTGAAAATCTACCAGCAAGTCCCAATAGCTAAGATCAAAATCAGCCCGACTGTGCAGGGACATGCTTACAGACATTGCAAAAATGTCTTGTGATCAAGAGGCACAACACTACATTTCACCAGTACCTCAGATGGATCTGTACTCACCAACACAACCAGTATGTGGCCTTCATTCCACTGAACTATTTGTGAAATATATAGTAAATTTAAATAATACTGTTACTCATTATTTATAAGTGTTTGTTTTCTAGATGTGTATAAGATTTTATGTAGGTGTTCTGATTGATAAATAAATGATATGGGTGTGTCTTGATTTTAAGAAGTTTACTATAGCCTTGTCAAAATTCTGTGTTGTTATTTCAATAAATATTTTTAATTTTCACATTTGGCTCTTGGCCCCATATGAAAATATTTTACATAGATGTAAAGAAAATGAAAAACCAACAAACAAATTGAAGCACAAGTTGCTTTTATTTTTGTGTGAAAGAGGGCTGTCAGGTGACAAGATTTATCAGGTCCAACTTCACTGCTGTAGCACTTTCCCTTAAAAGAAAAATAAATAAAAAAACATATTAATTCTTTAGGTGCCAGAGGTGCTAAATAGCTGTGTATAAATACAGCTGTTTTCATTTCATTTATTTATTTGCTCATTACCATATACACGGTATGAAGCACAAACATAAACAGTTTCATTCTTGACAGAATAAAAATCTAGAAAACATCTTTGTATAGATTAATATAAAGCAAGAACCCCTTTCAAGTAGGCACCAAGTCTGTACATGATTTTCTTCTTTTCAGCTTGAAGCAGTAATACAAACTTATATCTGGATGGACATTCGAAATAAAACATGGGGATATACTTTTGTCTTAATTTCACCACCTCACTGTTTATACAATCAAAAAGAACATGAAATTCATCTCCCACAGAGTTTTTGTAACATAAATTACAAATTCTTAAACTTCATTCCAAACCCTTGTGTCTGCCAGTAACCTTTGGAATCCTGCTGTTATTAGTCCTGAAGTTACAAATGGCCTGTCTGTATTTAAGATTTTCAGAAAATAAGTATTTTTCAAATTTATACTCCTTTTTAATCTCAGCATAAACATCACAGGAGGTCATCTCCCTGATCTCACTTTGCCACTTTTGTATATGCGGATCTTTTAGAATGCGTTCCACTGTTAGTTTAAGCCAGGAACACTACTAAATGACTGTGAGGCCCACACATAGGACAGACCACAGTTGTCCAGAATGTTCTTCACCTGCCGAAGCCATGGCGACATGAACTGACCCTCAGCGTACATGTGGAGAAGATGATTGTACATTTCTTGTGCCAGTTTGTTGTCTTTGCATTGTATCAATCTTCCCCAGTAACCAATCATTCTCTTTTTGACAACAATGTTAATAGGGAATTGACCTAGCTCGCCGTACACCTGGTTATTGCATGTGGACGTTTTTACTTTCAAAATATGCTTTAAAAATTGAAGATGTAACTTTTCTAGAATGTCAAATTTTTCAAATACCCACACTTCACATGCGTACAGCATAACCAGCCTGACCAATTTATCAAATAAATCTAGGGCAACATAAAGCAAAAGATTAAATTTTCGAACTTTAGTAAGTACAGCAAACATGGCACGAGAAGCAGCGTCGTGCAACTCTTTAATAGCAATCTTAAAGGATCCATTGTAATTGAAAGAAAGCCCTAGGTACTTGAAGCATGATACAATTTCCAAAACATTCCCTTTACACACAAAATTAAGTCCACTGCTATTCATTTTTCTTTTACCAAATACTGTGATTTTTGTTTTGTTACTATTAATTTTCAGCCTCCATTTGTCACAGTATTCACATAAAATCAATGGCTTTTTGTAGACCAGACTTTGATGTGGCCATAACAATAGTATCATCTGCATAAATCAGAACCAATAGCTTCATATCGATGTCTAGTGTGGGATTCTCAATGTCAATAGCTTGGCAGCCATTTTGAAGCAGGTAAGTCATTAATAAACAAGAGAAGAGCAGTGGTGACAAATTTTCTCCTTGCCTGACTCCAGTTAAACTTATAAAAAATTCAGATTTGACACCATTCACAAAAACACATGATTTTATGTTGCTATATACATATCTTTTACTACCTCAAAGAATTTTCCCTTAATATTTATCTTGCCTAGTTTGTACCATAATGCATCTAGCCATACGGTATCAAACGCCTTACTATAGTCTATAAAGGCACAGAACAGCCTCTTCTTTCTAGCACAAAACAAATCAATCAACTGTTTTAATAAAAAGATATGGTCAACAAAATGTACAAAATTTGCAAAGTCTTTCATTCAGCCCATTTGTAAACAATTTCCCCAGACAGCTAAGGAGAGTAATTCCTCTGTAGTTGTTACAATCATTTACATCCCCCTTCTTATATATTGGAACAATTAAGCCCAGCCACCAGTCCTCGGGGATATTACCAGAGTCCAAAATCATATTGAATAAAATAAGGTAAATGGGCAGGAAAATCTCTACAGTATTTTTGATGTACGCATTAATAACTTGGTCTACTCCTGCAGCTTTCCCCGATTTCAGCTTTCTTATTGCCTTTCTAATTTCATCCTCAGTAAAGTCCTCATTTAACATACTGTCATTATTTGTATTAGAATCAGACTCAAATTCTGTGAGGCTATACTCTGATTCAGTATTTTCAGCTGACTCTTTAAAGTGATCGAGAAAAGCCTCAATAGGAATTGGACAATGGTTTCTGTTTTTATTACATTGATTCAGTTTCTTCCAAAATAACTTAGAGCTTTTAGATTTCAGATTTGCAAGCTCGTTGTTGAATTTCTTTAAATGCACATATCCAGACCACGTCTGATAGAGAAGTGAAGCACTGAGACAGAAGTCTATAGTAATGGTTAAAAGCATGTGTGATGAAGCAGTTTTTTCATTTACTGCTGACTCTGATTCTGAGGGAGAATATCTACCTTCTGAAACAAGTGTAAGCAATGATAGTAGGGAAAGTGACTGTGCCAGTGGCAATGAAAGAGTTTGTACTTACTGTTTGACACTTTCTGCAACAGAAGTAGGAGAGGAGGCAGGTGTGGTAGAGGAGGAAGGCGGGGGAGAGGCTATAACAATAGGGCCAGCATAAACACCAATGTGGAAGATGGCTGGGACCAACTGACACACCTAGAAACTTATCAGGAGTGGATAAAGCAGTTTGATGAACCTTGTTGGCTATACAGGAGAGAAGGATCTGACTGGTGCTGATCCAATACATTTGTTATTAGGCCCGAGCCGGCAGGCATCGCCGGCGAGGGACTATTAAGATTGATGCGTTCCGTTTTTATTATTATTATTATACTATCATAATCCAAAATGAAAATTTGACCCCCTGAACATTAACAAAAAGTCAATTTTATTTGACCCAAAATTCAAGGTCGGCGAAAAATTTTATGTATTGAAGTCCGCGAAAAAAAATATTGAAAAATGGCAGAGTGGCGGCCCCTGGAAAAATCAAAATACATTGCGCCTATGGGAGGCGACCGCAAACTTTTTTCACCGTAGAGAAATGAAACTTGGCAGGATCATAGAACATGTCAGGACAAGTAAAAAAATATATTATGGCTTTGCCCTGAACCCAACAGGAAGTCGGCCATATTGGGTGGAAACCAGGACCTGCAAAATCATACCCCTCATACAAAAAGTATATAAGTTTGCAGTTTTCATCCCAAAGACTCCAAACTCAGTGAAAGTCACCTAGACACATGTGCGGTCAAAAGTTATAAATTGATTTTGGATACAATGTCGGGTGTGGCTGTGGCGAGCCCACAACGAAGCAGCCATTTTGAGAGGAAAAAAAACTTGAGTATCTCTTACATACAATGTCAGATTGAGTCAGACCCAATGGAACATTTGTGCACAATGACGACCTGAACACAATGATATGACAATATTATGGCTATGTCATAAAATAGTTCTCCAGCCCCACCTTCAAAATTTGAATGAAGGTTAACATTTTTGTTTGTTGTAGACACAAGAAATTTGGCACACACATCCTCCATGCCATCCTGAACATAAAAGCCAAAGAGGACATACCCCTAGCTACAACCGTGTTACCATGGCAACGGTGGAAATGGCATCATTGAAATAAATGGAGTCTCCCCACACCGTAAAAAGCAGTGGATGTGTGGTGTTCCACAAATGGTAACTCTCAAATAGAGCATCGGATTGAGTTTGACTCAGTGTACCATTGGTGGACAGTGATGACTTGAACACAATGATATGTCATTATTATGGCTGACTTCTCAAATGTCTCACCAGCGCCCCCTGGAAATTTGGACTGGGGCTCTGGCTGTAGCTGGAAAGAATGCGGTCAGAAGCACGAGGCTCGGTTGCGTGCTCCCCGCGGTCGCAAGGGTCGGCGAGGGCCTTTAACCCCGCGTGCGGGTTTAATCTCTCTTTCTAACTGATGATTTTTGGAACCTCCTTACAAATGAGACTAACAGATATTCTCATCAAGTTTTATCCTCAACACAGCTCAAGCCAAAGTCCATTCATGGTGTGATGTATCAGTCCTTGAAATGAAAGCATTCCTGTCTTTGCATTTGTCTATGGGCCTGGTAGAGAAGCCAGAGCTAGGGGATAATTGGGCAACTTTTTGGGCAACATACATCCCTGGTTTTGGCAGAGTAATGTCTAGAAACAGATTTGAAATGATTTTGTCATTCTTGCATTTTGCCAGTAATAGTGAGTATGTGAAAGTTGGTCAGCCAGGATATGATAAGCTCTTCAAAGTGCGTCCAATAATGAAAATCATAATACCTCACTTTGCAGAAGTCTATAGCCCACTCAGAGAACTTATTACTTATTACTTATTATTAGAATTGGTTGATCGTGGCTGGGTAAAACAGACCCAGAAATTACCCCTCAGTTTTCCACAAATATGTACTTCCGTAATCTGGTTCTGTTTTACCCAGCCACGATCAACCATTCCTGGGTACAATTCTGTATCAGCTGGGGAATTATGGAGGTACATATTTGTGGAAAACTGAGGGGCTATTTCTGATTCTGTTTTACCCAGCCACGATGAACGATTCCTGGGTAAAATTTTATATCAGCTGGGGGTTTATGGAGGTACATATTTGTGGAAAACTGAGGGCCAATTTCTGGTTCTGTTTTACCCAGCCACCATCAACCATTCCTGGGTAAAATTTTATATCACCTGGGGGTTTATGGAGCTACATATTTGTGGAAAACTGAGGGCCAATTTCTGGTTCTGGTTTACCCAGCTACGATGAATGATTCCTGGGTAAAATTTTATATCATTTGGGGGTTTATGGAGGTACACTTTTGTGGAAAACTGAGGGCCAATTTCTGGTTCTGTTTTACCCAGCCACGATGAACGATTCTTTGGTAATATTTTAGATCACCTGGGGGATTATGGAGGTACATATTTGTGGAAAACTGAGGGCCAGTTTCTGGTTCTGTTTTACCCAGCCACAATCAACCATTCCTGGGTAAAATGTTATATCAGCTGGGGGGTATGAAGGTACATATTTGTGGAAAACTGAGGGCCAATTTCTGGTTCCGGTTTACCCAGCTACGATGAATGATTCCTGGGTAAAATTTTATATAATTTGGGGGTTTATGGAGGTACACATTTGTGGAAAACTGAGGGCCAATTTCTGGTTCTGTTTTACCCAGCCACGATCAACCATTCCAGGGTAAAATTTTATATCAGCTGGGGGTTTATGGAGCTACATATTTGTGGAAAACTGAGGGCCAATTTCTGGTTCTGTTTTACCCAGCCACGATCAACCACTCCTGGGTAAAATTTCATATCAGCTGGGGGTTTATGGAGCTACATATTTGTGGAAAACTGAGGGCCAATTTCTGGTTCTGTTTTACCCAGCCACAATGAACGATTCTTGGGTACTATTTTAGATCACCTGGGGGATTATGGAGGTACATATTTGTGGAAAACTGAGGGCCAATTTCTGGTTCTGTTTTACCCAGCCACGATGAACGATTCCTGGGTAAAATTTTACATCACCTGGGGGTTTATGGAGGTACATATTTGTGGAAAACTGAGGGCCAATTTCTGGTTCTGTTTTACCCAGCCACGATAAACCATTCCTGGGTAAAATTTATATCAGCTGGGGGGTGTGGAGGTACATATTTGTGGAAAACTAAGGCCCATTTTCTCGTTTTATCTTACGCAGCCAGGAGTTCATAAATATGTTTGACACCAGGGGTCAGTGGAGCACTGTCTGGGAAAAAAAAAACTCTGGCGCCTAAAGGGTTAATTGTGTATTCATTACTACTAGAGATCACTTCTACAACATGATTACTCAGATGTCTGTGACACCAAATGTTACCACATCCTGCACCAAAACATTTCTATATGAGCTCTATTACATTTATATCTTGGCCACAGCTGACTTAAGTCTGTAATATGGTGTCAGAAAAATGTCACAATTCAAGAGGCGCAATAAATACATCCACAAGCAGATTATTTTAATTCACGTGCGCGTATACTACTCTCCACGCACACTTTGAATGTCCCACTGCACACAGAATCAATGACCACGAGCACGCGTGCTGCTCCTTCACGCCCTTTTCTCGCCTGCGCCTGTGATATGAAATTCTGCTCGTGCGTGGATCAGATCCTGCTCCAAGGGTGCCACCAGGTTTTCTGGGCCCCCTGAATAGATTTTACATTGGGACCCCCACCAACATTTTTTCTAGACCGGGTTTAACATAGCCTATTAAAACACTCATTTACCTTTAAAAATGTCTTAGATGGACGTTTTACAGCAGGGCAACATTAAATAAGATTCATACTTTGCTATAAGACCAATTAAATAGCTGCCTCTAAGAAAAGGGAAAATATTTAAATTGGTTGTAATTGACTTTAATCATAAAAGCAAAACAGTTAAAACATTACATTTTTCTAGACACTCTATAACAGAATTATATTTGTATTCTAAACTGTTCACACTAAAGTATCACTTTAAATGAGCATTACTAAAAAATGGGCTAAACTGTAAACATGGAAAAAACATGGAAAAAACTAGGACTAAAACAGCTTTAAGCAAGATCTGTGCCAAGCCTAAAACCAGGACTAAAACAAGCCCAAACTAGGACTAAACCAGGAATAAATCTGATCTATAACCAGTACTAAAACAGGAATAACCGAGGTCTATAACAGGACTGAAGCAGTAGTCAAAACAATAGATCAAACAATAGATATCAACCACAATGTACACTATGCTTATCATTTAGCACAAGTTTTAACTATCAAGAGCTCATCTTCTTCAGTTGACACTGAAAGAGCAGGGTGACTGGGGGGAGAAGACAGGGCTGAAGCTGATTCTGTATTGACTGCGACTGGGACAGACATGAGAGTGGAGCAGCAGAAAAAAAACTTGATAGAAAGTACACTATTTAACAAAAGGCTATGTGAAGCAGTAAAATAGGCTAACTAAAAAACAAACTTATTCTGCTAGTCTGTTTAAGTTACTTACTGGCACAGCGTTAATACTTTCATTGTTTCATATAATTTTTAAAGGCAAACAGCAAACCAAAGTCGGCTAGCCTATAATTAGCCCAGAAACTCCACCCTTTCCACCGTTATTTCAAACAACTGTTAATACTGACCTTTTTCTTTTGGAAAAACTGGGTGACATACTGCTGCCCTTGCCTTTCCCTTTCTTCTCTTTCTCTTTTCGCCTTTTGTTTTTTACAACCTGACTTATGTTCGAAGTGGGACATGTTGACAATACAGAGTGTCAGCTGCGTTACATACAGAAGCAGCAACTACTCTTGCCGCTCCCGGGCCTGGTTAGTAAGCGGACCATGGACGCGGGAAGGGGGGGTGCTGGGGGGGCTGCAGCACCCCCAAATTTGACTCCAGCACCCCCAACTGTTGGGGACGTTGTAACTGCAACTCCAAAAGGTTTACAAAAATAAATTATATTTTATTATACATTTTCAGATGAATTGTGTTCTCTTCATTAGTTATAAATATTGTAATTTACCAACGCTGTTTAAAGCCCTGTTGTTGCTGAGCTATTGAAGCATTTTTATGTTCTCCGGCTTCGTCTCAAAAGACAATGGGCCGGATCGTCCGCTCTTTCAGGGTGCCAGGCGCGGCTGACATACAGGAGAACAGTTTACAGTATACAGTTTACATCTTTTTTTTTTTCCTTTGCTTTTTAGCACAACGGAAAAGCACGACAAGATTTAGTGCCATTTTGCTGCCATCTCAACGCATTTTGCACTTTTTGCGTCTCTCATTTGAATCCTAAATGGCACGCCTCATATGTCACATCAGCAATAGAACTATATGGGGACAGAGGCTTGTCGGAGACAGAGATCACGTTGCACTATGGTCATACTGAAAAACAAGTCCAAAAACTGGTCCACATGAAAGGATACTGTGTGAAAAGTGTGCAAGTTGCTATAGCAATAGCATGTCCCGTCTGAGAGTAGACAGGACAGTAGTCAGTGGAGCAGTGCACGCCCCTCACCTGTCTGCAGCTGTGATGGGAGCACTGTTTTTAAAAGCGGTGAGCGCCAGGACATACAGCAGATTTAATGCAAACGAAAGATGATTTCTCTTATGCGCAGCCTTCGCGGATGCCGAGGTAACACTGGCGCACTGTGCAGAGGGATCTGTGGGCTGTGGCGCACCGCGCAACAATTGCGTGGCCACTATTTGCTCATAAGAACAAATCCAAAACTAGCCCATGTGAATGGTTTGAAGGAGCAAAGTGTGCAACTGGCTAAATGCTTCTCAGTCTAAAAGGCAGACAGGACAGTAGCAGTGGAGCAGATCACTTAGGCACACGCCCCAGCCCCTCACCTGTCTGCAGCTGTGACAGGAGCACACCGCCCGAGCACTGCCCTGAAACAGCTGCGCACAAAGCTATGCTGCCTGGGTCCAGACGGTGAGCAAGGCCGTATTTTTCCGAAGCACACTTTGAGGTCAAACAAATCGGAAACAACTTTTGATGTATAGTAGCCTAATATAAAATAGTAATTGGATAAGGGCTTGTTTCCGTTTTTTGTTTTCTTATTGGGAAACGTGAAAACGAAAGGCCAGCAGGTACACGGGTGCCTTTCCCGATCTCACTCACTTTTAAGAATAAATGACTGTTAAAATTAACAGAACTCAATTTAATTGCTTAAATAATATTAAGGTTATTATGACAAAAAGCTTACCAGGTTAATACCCCCCAGGTTAACCCCAACGCCCCACCCCCCACGACGTCAGCACCCCCATGTGAAATTGACTTCCCGCGTCCATGAAGCGGACTGAACCATTTGGGGAGGGGGCTCTTAGAAAATAGGTACCAACTTTGTTGGTATATTTTGAATCGACTTTATTAAATAATAATAATCATATTCAGGGCCCCGGCATTGTAAATAATACAGCAAAACATAAAATCTAAAAAAATGTATACAACAGACAAGGGCGTAGGTTTGGTGTCAGCTTTGGTAGGGATGCCCCAAACCTACTTGTTTCAACACACTGCTGTCAGTCAGGCCTGTATCTTGGAGTATTTAGAGCAGGGGTCAGCAACTAAAATTGCTCAGGGTCCACAGAATTAACGTTCTACCCTGCTGGGGTCCAAACATAACATATGTAAAAAAAAAAAAATACTAAAAAAAAAAACTAGTAAATAGGCTTTATTACAGTGTTATTTATGTATTTAATCTGGGCTACTAAAACATGTACAATGCTTATTTCTGTCAGAGAAACATGTACTATTTCCACTTTAACAGCAGCTGATGTTTGAACTGTGTCAGACTCAGATCATATTAGAGACAGATGGATTTATAAAGACTGCCACTGTCCTCCAGGCTACAGTATTTGGATAACACAGTTTTAAATATATTAATTATGAATGCGAACGATGCAGGAGAGTGCAGCAATAATACTGGATAAATGCGCATATTAGCGGCTAATTAATATGCATGAAAACTCGGTCCATTCACGCCTTCTTCATGCTTTGTTCACCTGTGTAAAGTGAGGCCAGAAATCGTGACATTAGAGACTTCTGCTATGTACAGTCCATATTAATTCAGAGAACAGGTGTAGCCTCATGAAGCTTATATGAGATGCTAAAAGCCAAAGCTAGAGAAGTAGCGCTAGGACAGACAAACCTTTCCAAAACTCACCACACAGACGTCTTCACGCAGATTCTTTTGATCTTGATATAAAATGAATAGTCCCAATTTGATAGCTGTTATAGTCCATAGTCCTGGCTTGTTGAAAACTTCAGCCCAGTTTAAAGAGGCTCTAAAGTCGGGACATTGACAGAGTTGTTCAGATAAAAGCAGGCTGCCTCCCTGTGCTCCCATGGTGTAAATCTGTGCTGGATTTCGTTTGTTTTTTTGTTTTGTTTTTTGAGCATTTTTCAGGTCTTTTTAGCACATTTAAATCTGCTGCTGTCTCAGTCAGATTAGTGTACTCTGTAACTGTAGTAAGAGACAAGGGCCCCTCGCGCCTGTTCAAAAACAAAATGCGGTAATATTTAGCTATTTCAACTTGTGATTGCTAGGGACAATTTGGTCGGTCTGAAACTTTGGTAGGGACATGTCCCTATGGTCCATACGCAAACCTACGCCCATGACAACAGAACAGGCCTATATGCAGGATATGCAATTTTTCCTGGGCCCCCCTGCCAGCCACGGGCCCATGGAATCATCATCATACATGGTGAAGAACGTCTGACCACATGTCCTTAGGAAACAGTGAAAGCAATATTACTGTAAGTATGTCTGTGAAGACTCTCACTCATCCAGGGTAATTGCATCGCAACAAAAAGTTAAAAAAGCAGTCATCTGCTCCTCCTTCCTAGGAGCATATAAACCAGCTCTCTTACCAGTTCAGCTTCAGAATTGAGAAAGTCTCTTGGATAAGGGGTGAAACATCTTCAACTTTAAAAATCAAATCCAGATGACTGCTTTTTTCACTTTTTGTTGCAATTACTGTAATTACTATTTTGATGCCAAATTGTGATCATACTACATAATACTTACAAAGAATTCAGCAAAGGTTGTGGACATCTTTGCACAAAACCAAAAGTGGTTGCACACATCCATTGTACAGGGAATAAACCTGCACCACCTTTTTGTTGGCCATCCTACACACAGAAAATATCAAATACAAATGGTCAGTGGTTGTAATAATTACATGTCACAATAAAGCAAATGAAATTCAATTTAATATGACCTGGTGGATCTTATTTCCTTAAGTATCTTTTCATCTTTATTGTATGGCAACTTCCACAACTTCCACTTTACTGGTACTTGCCATTTGCTGTTTGAAAAATAAACACATATTTATATTTTTAAAAAAGCATGTACATTATACAAAAGTGAAAGGACCACCTAAAGGAAAGGTAATAGAAAAATCTAAACAAAAAAAGTGCTGATGACTGTGCACACTTCACTGAAGTTTTTGTGTGTCAAGTGAATGTGTGAGTATTTTTCTCTGATGACGTCTGAATGCCAACAGAATTTTTACCGAGCATTCAACTCTGGTGCTCCTTACTTTGACGCCAGCAAGAGCAGAGTCATCAGCACTGGAAAAAAAAAAACATTGATAAAAAAAAAATGTCGACAAAATCTGTAGATTTTAGTGCACTGCTATTGACTCACTGGTCAGAGATCCAGATGAAATACTGGTACAGGTGGCTGTGGCAAACTGGCACTTCCAGGCTTTTGAGGGGTGGACCTTATTTTGAACTTCTCATTACTGCAAGACACATAAAGAACAGTGCTACTATATTACTCCTAAAAGCATACAAATAAACCCAGTAAAGATCAAAACCTAAGTTTACTAACTATCCCCTATCAAACTAAGCTCGGTCTGAGCTCACTGTACACTGTAAAGAATGAGTCATTATGACGTGTGTAGAACAATTCAGGTCTCGGTGCCAATCATATTACACACCTTTACACAGTACTCACAACCCTCATCTCTCTCTACCTTTATTGACTCCCTAAACACTGGGTGAGAAACTACTGACTGTTATCACATTGTTATGTGGGGTTATTAGGGCGAAAGACACTTTCCTGTTAGCGTATCAAAGGGTCAGAAGTGAGTGCTCAGACAGCGATATGGGGGATTTTATGACTAACAACTAAACAGATGTCCCATAGATGTCATGTCCCAAACAGGAGATCAAATGTAAAATGTAGTTATTGTCTGGCTAGTTTTACAGCGTTCAGGCCAGATGGTAGTAAATAACAAGTGGGCTTACATATGCGTTTTTATACACTTGTTGATGTAAAATTGCACATTACACATCTTTTCGCATCAATATAAAATCATGTGTCGTGTTCAAAGTCTGACACTGTGTACCAGCTTTAGCATTAGCAGCATGCTAACAACACTAATGTCTGTCCATAATTTGTTTAAAACAAAGAAAAAAACCAGACCAGACTGGAAACCTAAGAAATAATATTGAACTGAAATTTAAAAGAGAATTACAAGAATTACAACTAAAAACAAGAAGATCAAATTTAAAAAAATTATAATTAAGAATCCATTTAAAATTAAATTAAAGGAGAACAGTGCAGATAAAACACTTTCAGTTGGCATATGCACAGCTAAAAAGAACAGTTTTAAGTCTGGACTTGAACATTAGAGTAGAGGTCTGTCAGGAAGAATGTTCCAGAGTTTAGCTGCATAAAACTGAAATGCTGCTTCACCGAGTTTAGTCCTGATTCTGGGCACCAGCAGGAGACCTGTCCCTGAAGTTCTCAGAGTCTGAGACGGTTCATATGGGACCCACAGGTCAGAGATGTACTTTGGTGCTAAGCCATGGACAGACTTGTACACAATCAGAGCTGTTTTAAAGTCTATTCTCTGAGCAACAGGAAGCCAGTGCAGAGACCTGAGGACAGGACTAATATGGTCGTACTTCCTGGTTTTGGTCAGGACCCGAGCAGCAGGATTCTGGATGTACTGCAGCTGTCTTACAGCTCGCTTAGTGAGTCCAGTGAGCAGACCGTTACAGTAGTCTAACCTGCTGGAGATAAATGCATGAATAAGTCTCTCTAGGTCTGGTTTAGACAATATACCTTTGAATCGAGCAATGTTTTTGAGAACATCATCAACATCATCAGAAAATGCTGATGATGTTATGCATTTAATGTGACTGTTGAAGTTCAAATCTGAGTCCAGGATTGCACCTAGGTCTCTAACCTGACTTGTAGGTTTTAGTGTAAGAGACTTGAGGTGACTACAGACACTTTCTCTTTGTTTCTGCGGGCCAAAAATGATTATTTCAGTCTTGTCTGAGTTTAACTGGAGAAAGTTGTTTCTCATCCACTCATTGATCTGTTGGATGCAGTGACAGAGTGAATCCACAGGTCCATATTCACCTGCTGTCAGTGAGATGTAAATCTGAGTGTCATCTGCATAATTGTGGTAGGATACGTTATTGCTTTGTATAAACTGGCCTAAAGGAAGTATGTAAAGGAAGCATGTAAAGATTGACCAAAAGAGGTCCCAGGATTGACCCCTGGGGCACCCCACAGGTCAGGGCCATTTGGTCTGAGACACAGTTACCGATTTCAACAAAGTACTTCCTGTCTTCAAGATACGACTTACCATTTAAGGGCAGTGCCAGAAATGCCTACCCAGTCCTCTAATCTTTGTAACAGGATCACATGGTCAACTGTATCAAAAGCAGCACTCAGATCCAGCAGTACTAAGACAGAGAGTTTGTCTGTGTCGGTGTTCAGGCTGATGTCATTAGTCACCTTGATAAGAGCAGTCTCAGTGCTGTGATGGGGCCTAAAACCTGACTGAAAATCATCAAAGCAGTTGTTCCGCAGAAGAAAGTAAGTTGTTGGTATACAACTTTCTCAAGGACTTTATATGGGCCAATAGTTGTTCAGTACTGTGGCATCAAGACTGCTCTTCTTTAGGAGAGGCTTGATGACAGCAGTTTTCAAGGCCCTTGGAAATGTCCCAGACTGCAATGAGATGTTAACTAAATGAGAAAGTTGGGGTAACAAACTGCTCAGCACAGATTTTAGAAGTGGGTAACACATCGAGCATGTGGATGAACTTAGACTGGAGATGATCTCTTGGACTGTTTTGTCAGGGACGGGTGAAGTGTGTCAGCGCTAAGTGTCTGGATGGCTGCAGAGTTGTTATCTGTTTTGTGGAGTTGTTTTCATGTTTAATACTCTGAACTTTGTCATTAAAAAATCTTGTAAACTCATTGCACTTAGATGTGGAAATGAGTTCTGAAGACAATGGAGCTGGGGGGATTGTTAACCTGTTCACTGTAGAAAACAGCACACGATTTGTTACTGCAGTTTGTAATGATTTCAGAAAAATACCTTTCCCTTGTTCTACGCAGAATTTGATTGAAAACATTCAACATTTCTTTGTATGTGTCATAATGAACCTGGAGCTTTGACTTGCACCATTTTCGTTCGGCCCTCTGGCACTCCCTTTTCTGTGCCCTGACCGAGCCCTCATTTCTCCATGGCGCCTTCTGCCTATTTCTAACCATTTTAACCTTAATAGGAGCAATGGTGTCCAGAACATTTACAACACTAGAAGTATAGGAGTTCAACAACTGATCAACATTAGAACATGAGGTATTTTCAAACCTAATTATTTCCATAATAATTAGTCCCTGTGCTATCATTTATGTGTCTCCTCTGGACAACTGCAGGTCCAGCAGCTGGTTTGGATCAAAGAAGACACAAAAATGATCAGACAAAGCAATGTCAGCTACAGTAACATTTGCAATATTAACACCTTTAGTAATAAGCAGGTCCAGAGTGTGGCCTCTGGTGTGGGTGGGCACACTCACATGCTGAGTAAGGCCAAAGGTTTCAAGGACAGCACAAAGTTATTTGGGATTTCTGTCACAGACATTATCCACGTGTACATTAAAACCTGGAATGACTATACAGTTAAAGTCTGTGCAGACAACTGAAAGCATCTGAGTAAAATCACCAATAAAACTGACGGTGCTGGGGTGGCTCGTATATGATTATATAGATTATGGATGGGGATACTTTTAGCTCTATTTTGAAAGATACATACTCAAATGATGGAAACACCCCAAATGACAGCCTGTGGGTAACTACATCATCCTTAAATAAGGCACAGACAAAACCTCCCTTTTTGTTTTCCCTTGTTTCTGATATAGAAGTGAAGTTAGGTGGAGTGGATTCAATAAGAACTGCATTACCCATTGTGCTGTCTAACCATGTCTCTGTTAAAAACATAAAATCCAGGTTATAAGAGGAGATAAAATTATTGATTAAAATGATTTATTGCATAAAGATCTGACATTGAGCACCGCAAGTTTCAGATCTGTCTGAGTAGAGCCTGACATTATCTGCTTACAAGGAACTTCAAATAGATTTCTCTGTCTAACTGTCCCTCTCCTATCTAATCGACGACATTTGACAGTAGCTATAGCACTATGAGAGAAAGCTCTCTCCCAGGGCCTCAGATTGATGTTTTTTTATCATGACTGAAAGTCCTGGAACAGCAGAGGCACTGGGTGTCCTAGTCGCTGATAGTGTTGCTCTTAGTCAGGATCTTTGCTCTGGGAGCAAGTCGGGGGGGTCTGAAGGGGTGCATTGAGGCGTATCAACTAGATGTTGGTCGTGGGGGTGGAGCTGGTGTTGTTTAGGTGGATGGAAAAAGAGAGGTGGAGCTCCTGGGGGGCATAGGGGGTAGTGTTTGATGGGGGAAGAATTCAGGATTGTTGATGATAGTGAAGATGGTACCTGTGATCTTGCCATGTTTGGAGTAAGGGGTACCATTTTAATACCTGATTTCACCAAGCTTTCAAGGTGGTTGGGAAAGCCCATTGGTGAAGCTGGTGATGGGATGGATAGTGAAGAGTCTGCAGAGGGTGTGGATGCTGCAGGTGGGGCCCAGGGTTGTGGTGAGGGCACCGATGGAGGTCACAGAGGTGCTCCTGGAGCTGAATCCCTTGCTGTGTCCATGGCTGGCGAGGCAGGAGTGCTTCTGTCATTCCTCTCTTCTCTCAGTGGCTGTGTAGGACCCCGTCCAGGCCCATTCTGATGCCTCAGAGTGTGGCGTCAGTCGTCTCACTCCACCTCTGCACAGGTGTGGGCCCTTTCCTTTAAACAGGTCCTCCCGTTGCCAAAACAGATTGAAGTTGTCAATGAAGTGCACTCCTCTGGACTTACAGACCCTGGACAGCCAAGTGTTCAGTTGAAGCAGCCGACTGAATTTATTCATCCTCCTGTCAATGTTCAGAAGAGGTCCACTGATAGATGACTGGACTGACACTTTATCAAGTTTCTCAAAATGTATAGTGAAGCCCTTTTTTAAAACTTAAGATTCTCCATTCCTGATGTCGACTGCACCCACGTGCAGGATCAGCTGTTTGACTCCCTGATGTTTGGGTATGACCTGGGGGAAGAGTGCTGTTATATCAATGACCGCAGCGCTTGGGTAGCTGTATGTAACAATCCTACTGTTGTTTATGTCACTGATAGCACCGTCTCCCAGCAGCAGGATATCTCTGTCTTTCACTTTTGGCATAGATTTATTCTCTGTCTATACTCTGTCTTTCTGATTTTTTTCTCCCAACCTGATGGCTCCTGTGTTGTATTATACAGTTTTCTGTCTCTTTGTCAGTCACATTCATAACTCAGACAGTGGTTGAAATCTGTTTGTTAGCCGTATGTTAGCTGTAGGGTGTGTCATGAGCCATGCCATGCGTGGTTGTGATCAAGGAATTGGTAAGCTTATGAATGAAAAGTGATGTTCATTCAGCAGAAACAAAGGTATATAACTCATAAGCAGGGGTGAAAGTAAGCCGGTACGGCCCGGTACTATAGTACCGGCATAAGATTTAGAGGGGGTATGCAGTACCGGCTAGAACGAGATCAGCTGTCTGACCGGTCTTTGCAGCTTTTACACACATTAGAAAGCAGCTGGGACCGCGGACGCTTTTATGACGAAAAACCAGTGAACCTGTGAACCAGGCAGTGCTTTATCTCATCATATATGTGTTTGTGTGTTTTTTAGTGGCTCATAGCGCTCCGTGATGTGATTTAATGCACAGAATGTCCCTCTCCTCTCTCATCATTCACTGATTCTCGCATTGAGCATGCGCGTCTTAAGCCCAAAGCACACCTGGAGTGCCGCCTCAAATTACACCAAACGCTTGAGAAGCCTTTAATCAGTGGTCCTCAACCCGTCGATCGCGATCTACCAGTCGATCGTAAAAGCAGTGCGGGTAGATCGCATAGCCATGTCTTTCCAAATAAAGTCATTTGCCTATGGCATGTGATTGACACGCAGATCGATCAGTCTGAGATTCCTTCTAAAACACGAGACACCGCGGAAGCGCGAGGAAACTGCACGACCTACGAGCTAAACAGAACACAAGCAACTTAATAACAATCAGAGTTCTGGCCGCTTTCACTTCAGTTCTGTTGTGGAGGCTGCGGGCGGCTTGCGGTCTGCGGCTGCTCTGAACACTGCCATGGGGCTGATGCACACACACGCACACACACACACGCACACAGGAAGAGAGCCAGCGGTATCAGGGAGGAGACAGGTGAGGAAGGTGTCAGAGCCTGATGTATGTCACCTGTTTGCTTTGATGATTTGGTGATTATTTCTATTTTTATTTTCATGTTTAACCACTGCAATAATAATAACCCTGATAAATGCCCACCATGTTTAATAGAAATAAGGGGTAAAAAAAAAATAAAGGTAGATCTCCTGGCCTTGATGACTTTAAAAGTAGATTGCAAGCCGAAAAAGGTTGGGCACCACTGGTCTAGACAGAATTGTTGCTCAATACTAATGGTAATTTATATTGTGCTTATTGATTTTAGCCTATTGTTTTTGGTGTATATTGTTGCGTCAGAATTTCATTGCCCCCTCTTTATTTAATACGGACCCCCATTGCCCCCTCAATGATATTTGTCTGGAGCCGCCCCTGTCTATAGCAGGTTATTAGCGAGTTAGTGACAGAAAGGAGTTTCCCCATGCTCTGACTGCAGCAGGAGTCGGGAGCTGCTGCCTGTGTCCCCCCGAGCAGCAGCTACTGTCCCTCAGTGTTTACAGCTGTGTGTCTGTGTCACATGGAGCAGAGAACCATCTTTGTTACTGCAGAAGTACGGGGGACCATGTGTTTTCAGCCACCACCGTGCGCCTCATAGAAAACAATAGGGGCATATTTTTTGACGTGCGTCCGGTGTGTGTTGGCCTTTATAGGGTGCGTTTGATTTGTTTTCAAACCCTGTTAAACCCTGTATAAACCATGTCTATATTTTTCATTTATAGTCAAGATTAATTCTTAACCTCGTATATCTGCTTTTTCTGCTATTAAAATATATATCTAGGCATAATTTGTTATAGTACCGGCATAAGCAAAAATCTACTTTCACCCCTGCTTATAAGAAGAAGAAAAAAAACACAAAACACAAAAACAAACCAGAAAAAAAAAACGGTGGGTGGGGAAGGGGGTCGTATATTTAAGTATTCACATGTTTTACCTTGTTAGAATACTTCATGAAAGGTTCCCATATTACATAAAAAGTATCCACTTTACCTCTAACTTCAAATTTGATCTTTTCTAATTGGAGGTGTTTCATAACATCTTGTAAAAAAATATTATAAGTTGGAACATTTTTCTGTTTCCAATTCAATAAGATAAGCCTTACATTATTATAAGGGTAATAATGTCACAAATTTTATTACAGTCTTATTTTAATTCAAAAGGTTAGCAGTGACCAGGGGGAACACCAAAAAATGCAAGGACTGGGTCAGGATTTAGTTGTGTTTGACAAACCTGTGATAGCATCTGAAATATTTTGGACTAGGAATAGGCTAATATATTTGGGCAACTCCAGAAAGTATGAAAAAGTGAGGCCTGATCATGACCACAGCGGTTACAAGATGCATCCACCCCAGGGAACATTTTGGACAGCCACACTTTGGACAGGTGTAATCTATGCAAGACCTTGAACTGTAGTAATCCATGTCGGGTGCAGATTGAGGAAGTGTGGATGTCCTCCTGGGCCTTGGTCCATTGTGAATCAGTGATGTGTAGTTCTATGTCATTTTGCCAAGCTTCTTTCAGGTGGTCCAAAGTAGGCATGTATTCCATATCTGACAATTTGTTACAAATTTGTGAAATTCTTCAAAGGATCCTTTAAAAGTACAGTGTTCAACTAATAGAGGGCTGAGAGGGAACAGGAACATCTTTTTAACAAAACTACGGATTTGTAGAAATCTCAAAAAGTCTTGGCCAGAAATGTTATATTTTTCAAGCAATTGGTCAAAAGTAGCAAATGTTCTTTGAATAAATAGATCTTGTAGAGAATGTATTCCTTTAATTTTCCACTAATTATATGAGATCTCCAAAAGTGATGGAGTGAACTCATGATTTTGTGTTATTGGGGTCAATATTGAAATTTCTTGCCATTTAACATTTGACATTTGACATTTGACACCATTTGACATTTGACACCAAATCTTTATCGAATGAGAGACTACAAGACTTTTGGACTTAGGAGCAGGGGTCATTATGGAGGCATGAATCATTGCATATAGTGAAGCAGGGTGACAACTCTGATTCTCCATTTCAACCCAGTCAGCCCCCTGATCATTACATCAAAACGACAAAGACCGTATATTGCAAGACCAGTAGAAGAATCGGAAGCGAGGCAATCCCATACTCCCAAGTGCTTTTGGTCTCTGCAAAAAGGATTTCTTAATCCTAGGAGTTTTTTTGTTCCAAATAAATTGAGAGATAAGACTGACACATTTTCTGAAAAATGCTTTGGTAATGAAAAAAAGGTATACACTGAAATAAGAACAGAAATTTTGGTATAATAACCATCCTTACTATATTAATTTGCCCCGCTAGAGAAATCGGAAGGGTCATCCATTTACCCAGGTTTTGTTTTGTTTGTTCGTACAGACATGAAAAGTTATTTTTAAAGAGGCCAGGAAAGTCTTGTGTAATATTAATTCCTAAATATCTAAATTTCTTAGAGATTGGGCTGAAGCGTTAATTAGAAAGAGTACGCTTTTGAAAAAATTAATTTTATATCCTGATATCACTCCAAAATTATTCAACAATGACATTATGACTGGCAGAGATTCCTTGGCTTTTGATACATATAATAGCAAATCATTCGCATATAATGAAACCTTATGCTCAGTTTTTCCTCTGACAATACCTGAATACCCTTTGGCTGTTCTTAATGCAATGGCCAGCGGCTCAATCGCTAATGCGAACAATAGAGGCGAAAGTGGGCAACCATGTCTAGTTGATCGTTCAAGAGAGAAATAACATGAGTTTAGGTTATTCATCTGTACAGATGCCTGTGGGTGAACATACAACAATTTGACTAAAGATATAAAAGTGGGGCCAAATCCAAACTTTGACAGGGTCGAGAAGAGATAATCCCACTCGACCCGGTCAAAGGCTTTTTCCGCATCCAGAAAGAGCAGCAACTCATCATTTTGTTTACAAATATCCTGAGTATAAATAATGTTCATTAATCTTCTTATATTAAAATACAGGTGCCAATCCTTTATGAAGCCAGTCTGGTCCTGGGATACAATGGTGGGGAGATGTCTGTGAAGACTCTCACTCGTCCAGGGTAAATGCATCGCAACAAAAGTTTAAAAAGAAATTGAGAAAGAATTGAGAAAGTCTCTTGGATAAGAGGTGAAACGTCTTCTACTTGAAAAATCTAATCCAGATGACTTTTTAAACTTTTGTTGCAATGGTGGGGAGAACATTTTCCAAACGTGTTGCCAAAATTTTCGCAAGGATTTTATAATCAACATTTAGGAAGCTTATAGGCCGATATGACTCGGGTTCCAGAGGGTCTTTTCCTGTCTTATATATGCTGTCTTATATATGAGTGAAATACTGGCTTCGTAAAACGATGGGGGTAAAAAGCCACTAGCCAATGCTTTATTAAACACTTGTAGCATTGTAGGAGATATCTGGTCCTTAAAGGTCCGATAAAACTCTGTTGTAAATCCATCAGGGCCGGGTGCCTTTGAGTTTTGCACTATAGTTATTGGTTTTTCTAGTGTCTCTTTGTGGTCTGTGCTAATTTTGGGAATGTTAAGATCTTTGAAGAAAGAATCAATCAATGTCATATCGCCCTTTGATTCAGAAGTGAACAATTTAGTTTTAAACTTTTTAAATGTGTCATTGATTACTTTCGGGTCCATTGTTCCTGTGTCAGTTCTAATTTCTGTAGTCGACCTTGATGCCTCTTGTTCCTTGACCTCGGATGCCAGTAATCTTCCAACCTTTTCTCTGTACTCGTAGTTTTTATGTCTTAGTTGGGTGAGCAAACTAGTTGTTTCAGTAGTATACAGTAAGTTAAGTTCAGTTTGAAGAGATTGTTTTTTATTGTACAAATCAGGTGTGGGAGAAACAAAAGAGAAACAAGACACTAAGTAAATAACATAAATATAAGTAAATAATGCAAACCCAAAACGCCTCTTCGTCTTTCCCCATACAAAAGACACGACTGCAACCAGTGCAGTAAAAAACAAAAGTAAAACAACAAAGTCTAACTTGACTTGAGAGGTACACAGACCTTTGACTTCTCACTAAACTCAGTTCAGTATGATCATCTGTTATCCATTAATTTTTCCCAGACCAGATTATTATCAATAAGACTGTCTAGGAGCTAAAACAGGACGCCAAATGTAATCAAAATTTTTTGTTTTTCTGCCGCACCCAGCAGAATCACATGGATTGATCATCTGACCCGGCGCCAGAGGCACCATTTCCTCCTCTCGTACTTTAACAAACTCGTCCTAGGGCATTTAACCCAGCAACACCAAAATCACTCAACATCATCTGGACAAGTGAGATATTAAAAGTTGTTCAAGGTTTTGTAGAATATTGTAGATTTTGTAGAATAACGGTGTTGCCGTGGCGATGCCACGAATTTTGGCGTGATTTTTGTGGCTCACCAACACCCTTCAAAGTGTAATAGCTCGCACATATTTTGAGCAATTTCTCTCAAATTTTAATCGGTGTAGTCCCCAGCCCTGAACAGCTAAATATGTGACTATTCACAATGGGCGATAGCGCCTCCTAGAGAGCAAAATACAAATTTGTATGGGAAAAATAAACTTTATCGTACACTAACAAAATTTGGTACACTTATCTGGTACATGACCTTCATCAAAAAAGTCAATTATAGCCTCACCCCATCTCCTATCCTGTTGCCATGGTGACACCCCAAATATCCACTCCAGCACTTACTTTGACAGAACCAAATGAAATTTGGTACACATATGCTTCATGTCCATACAAACAAAAAATTATATTGTGGCCACGCCCCCTGACCAACAGGAAGTCGGCCATCTTGTTGTTGATGGCCGACCAAAAGTTGTTGAAGGTTGTGTAGAATATTAAACAGTGTCGCCACAGCACAGCTCCAAATTTCATGTTTATTCTTTGGCTCGCTAACAAACCTTAATTTGTTATAACTCACACATGCAGAGCCCAATGTGGATCAAATTTTAATCACTTATTTACTCCATGGACCCATGGGCATGAAAGAAGAAAAAATGTCAATTGCTGCAATAGCGCCCACTGCAGAGTGAGGCAAAAATCCCTATGGAAGGGCAAAAATAAAGTTTATTGGAAATGTACAAAACTTGGCAGAGAAATCCATCAGCTCACAACAATGAAAAAAGTCAATAGGACTAATGCTATACTATGTACGGTTTTGCCATGGCAATGTCAGAAACTCCCCATTATATTCCAATGGGAATCCTATACAATGGAATCCTATGGAGCCACTGAATTATGTCACATTTGGAATTTTTTAAAGAGCCACAACAAAAAATTTGGAAAGTTTTAGCAAATCTGCCCCAGCTCCAGGTGCAGCAGGCGAGGGCCTACCATCGCCACTTGCGGCTATATTTATTATTATTATAAAATCAAGTAGCTACCTTTTATAAAGTAGTACAGTAAATATATGTAAAAAGTTATGTCAGCTGTTAAAAAACATTACTATGCAGTTTTCTAGGCATGTGCTTTAACAAATAAATACCATTTTAATCAATAAAAACACAGACCTAATATGATTTCATGAACAGCATTAAGCTGTTAAAAGTAGAAACAGTAAAAACTTGCTGAAGATACAGTAACATAATGGCAACTGTACTGCCAGTTGTTTACTGTTTTTTTACTAAGAGATTCTTTACCGTGCACGTGTTTATCCCATTGCGTCCCAATGCTCACATGCTTGATTGACAGCTGGCCCTATGTGGCTTGAGGCTGCACTGCATGGACTGAGAGGACATTGAAAATATTTTTTTAATTGTTAGATTTATTTGATCACCATCAGCACAGCATATGGGCATATGACAGTAAGTAGAACTTTGCCTTTCCCCTCTTTCCACTTGTCTGACACAGAGGGGAAATAAGTCACTTGACTCTGGTCAGTGCCAGAATCAACAAGGACAGACTATGCAAAGTTAACAGAAGAAAGTAGAACACAGTGAACATATTCAGTCTACTACAGTCAGTCCTGTTATTTGAGGCTGAACACTTATATTGACTTTTGTGTTGATTCATTGTAGGGAAAGATCTAGTCAGAGCTCACAGTGCATTGCTCCCACTATCAATGCGTCTTTTGCTCACGCTAAATTCTCATTTACATATCAGATTTTTGGCAGCGGTTACTTGCGCAGTTTCTCTTAGTATATCACACGCAACATGCCCACAAAGAGAAAACGTTATTTTTAATCTGCACTCGCAATTTAGCACCCATATTAGTAAATAAGGCCCTGGGTGTCCCTAACATGCAGTGGGAACAGTACAGTTAATCATTAAATATCCAAACTATAAAAGGTGTTCAAATGTCCTCTCAGTCCACTGTCAGCTGCTACAGCCTCTGCAAAGAGTCCACTGGTCCTACTGAAAAGCACTGGTTTAAAATCAGTACACCGATGTCCCTTCAGTCTCTCTAAAATTCACTGATCGAGACACACTTATATGAAAACTTAAAACTGAAACAATCAGGAACATTATATAGCATTTACTGTACAGACTGCTGTCTAAAATGCATCTTCCATTTGAGTCCACACTTGCTAAAATACATTTCATGAAGCTGTCACATATCTCATATCACATTAGACTCCTGCTGTGTAACCCCTGTGCAAATACCTCCATCTGTCAGCCGCTACATCCTCTGATTCTGTGACAGCCCCCTGCTGATCTCAGAAAAGAGCAGAGTCTGTTCCTCCACTGTCACAGTCTGACAAGACACAAATAAAAACGTCACTCATCTGCATCTGAACAATAGGCCGGGCCTCCTCACCACGTCATGTGCAGTTTGCTTACAGCCACAGCACCACATCTGAAGCCAGCCACTTTATCTGATGAGTGTGCACGTTACATAATGGAGGATTACAGCACTGATGTGTAGCACTCCCCACTTCACTTCTGTGGCCTACAGCTGATCTGACTAAACTAATACCTGTTTATTGGTAACTGCTGTGTTTGTGCCTTTCTACATACACAGGAGCTCAGAGCACTTTCGCGCCAAGCCTTCATCCTCTCATTCACACTCACACTGTGGGGTTCAGTGTTATACCCAAGGACACTTCAACAATGTCAATTGGAGGAATGGGTATCGACCCATCAACCTAACAGTTCTTGGGTGACCTTCAAAATTCCTAAGCCACTGCTGCTCATAGTTGGGCTTTTGCTGTATTATTGTTGCACTTCACAGAGAATTATTGCTTCAGAGAAAGATGACATCTCCATGTTTCCCTGTTCCACTGATCATCTTTGTTATGCAACATGATATGCTCATGAGTTATGACTGATAGAGCACTTGAGTGTTACTCCTGCAGTCCTGGGTCCTGTTCCCTGTTGCATTTCCAACCAAACAATCCAGTATTTGCTTCACATATTGTCCAGTGCAGTTTTGTGTTCACATGTCCTGTCACTGTGCATTGGAAGATATTTACAGACTGTAGTTAGGCCTTTTTATAATAAAAAGTAAAATCATCAAAATACATCTTGATGTTTATGCCACATAATATATTACATACACTGATCAAATATGCCTATATTTAATACTTGAAAGAAAATTCAAAAAAAGATCAAAACAAAGAAAGCCATCACAAATGGACAAATATACGAAGGAGGTGCCCCACTCACTAGAGAAGAACAATATGACTCAGGACATAGACACTTGCCCTCCACAGTGTATAACACACTAAATAAAGAAGTGGATTATGTGCATGCACAGCCCTGGCAGTGTTATAGATAATAGTGGGAATGAAGAATGACTGAAAGACAGGTAGAGTGCAGTTATGAGGGCGAGACCGGGCCAACCTAAAGGACTTTTATAAACCCAGAGTAAACAGCACTAACCATATGTCTAATATTTTTGGGAATATCATGAGTGCCTCTGTGTACATGAACCTGTGTTAATCCTGCTCTGGATTTGAATATGGAAATGTGTCAGTAAAGTGGGAACAACAATGGGAGAATACTGAGCGCAGCAGGAGATAAGATCCTCCTTGGGACCACCCCCACCTCCAGGATTAGAACATTCACATCAAAGAGGGTTGTGGATCAGAGCATCGGAGATCCATGGTCACCTCTGTGAATCTCTGCAAGTGTAAACGTGTGAAAAGACATCAGGATGAAATTCTATAGCCTGGATGAGTGCCAGTTAATCACAGGACTAACACACTTTCATTCTTAATGAGCTTTATGGGCTTCTCTCCTCATGTCACTCACAAAGAAGACAGAGGATGGAGGAAAACGCAGTGTAGAACAATGTTGAGAGAACTGTTTAAAAGAGAGACATGATTAGAGTGAGGCGAGAGCCTCAAGGAGACAAAAAGCTTTATACGATAAAGTGATCTGCGATCTGCGATTGACATACGATGCATTTCTGTGCAGAGTGGAGACAGACTGGGTAGAGTGCACAGCAACAGGCTCAGTGGTTTTTCTTGCAGTTAACCAAACATTCTTCACTTGTAAAGACAACAGACATGAGGGTTCATTCTTCACAGAGCTCTCCAAATGTAGGCCATGTCGGAGGAGGATTTACAGTCCATATTTAAAGGATACATCCATTTTATTATTATTATTATTATTATTATTATTATTATTATTATTATTATTATTATTATTATTATTATTATTATCACTATTAACAAAGTTCTTTTTCACAGCTTTTGAAAACTTTACTTTTTTATGGAAACAGTAAAGACACAGTAGAGACATGCTGAGGTCATGGCTATTAATAATAATAATAATAATAATAATAATAATGGATTGGATTTATATTGCGCTTTACAAGCTTGACAAGTTTCTCAAAGCGCCTTACAATTTGGTCCATGTGCTTCATGGATATTTACGATGTGACCATCTTTTAATGGGAGAACCTGTTCTGAGCATTTACTTGTTTCTTGTAAGCTAAATTATTAATTTATTACTTAACTGCATAATAGGCTGACACTCTCAAAAGGTGTCCATGTTCCCCTGTATGTCATATACACAGCAGCTAGAATTACTGTGATGAGAGCATTATCAGTCATCTGTGCAGGTGCTGCCTATGAATGACATAACACTGTGTTCATCATTTAGCTGCTGTGTGATTAGTCGTGTGTGTGTGTGTGTGTGCGTGCGCGTGCGTGCGTGTCCGCCGCAGAGACATGCACAGAGACGTGGTGTGGAGCAGCTGCTGTGTAATTGGACTTAAAGTAGCAGTGTCACGCTCCAGGACCAGCACAGGTCTGCTTAAAGCTTCATTTAGCCGTGACCCCTGAGATCCAAGGGCCCCACATTCACTGCGTAATGAGAACACGTCAACCCCCCACAAGACCCAAGCTCCGTTATAACCTCAAGGTAAGCACAGCCAGCGTTCACAAATTGTTGCGTGAAATATTGCTTTATTATTTTTCCATTGAATTGCCAGAACCTGAGTAGCTCTGCTTTCCTGCACAGTGTTTTTAAAGGCCATTATAAGGACCTTTTATTGGACAGGACAGCAGAGACATGACAAAAGTCATGGTGAGAGCAGCAAATGGCCTTCTCTGAAGTGAAATGATTGTGCCTCATGCACGTTGAATTTAAACATTTGTTGCCAGAAAAGCCAACGACAACTGCAGATACATTCAGGTTATAGTACACTAGTGTGCTCCTCTTTAACGCAGAAACGGTGGTTGTGTCAAAGATGAAAAGTATTTACAAATAATTTTTATGCTGCAGAAAATACATCCAGCACACCTAAGACAGCCATGTCCACTGGTTGACTACAGCCCTTTTATTAAATAGCACTTAAATCATATCACATCTCCTTTAATGAAAACACGCTGCTTTTTAGATCAGTAGTAATTTAGATTTATTAAAGAGTGTGTGCCAGCTGAGGTCAAAGGTCACAGGGACAGACACTAAAAGTGATATCTGAGCCGTGGTTTTTAAAGGCCTCCTCCTGCCTCAGACACAGGTCCAGTTACAAACTCAACATTTCTTATCCTTTTTTCAAATACGTTATGCACTACCACAAAACCACCATACAATGGACTGCGATCCAGTGTATGTTGCTGGTTTTGAGTTTTTTTCACTAAATGAGAAACTTAGTTCACCTTTACATTCCTATCAATGTGCCTCAGCTTGCAACACCAGCAGCCACATTTCCTGCCTTTATAACAGTTAATATTGATGTAAAACTGTATTATCACCATGGGATGCTCCTGTGGCCTGTTGCTGGAGGTGAGATGAGCACTCTCAAGGTTGTGGAGTAACTTCTGAGTTAACAAAACCAGATAAATTCAGACTGGGTTAACTGGTGCAGGAAGCCTAACTGGTGCAGGAAGCTTCTCAGAGTTAAACCCTCAACTCTGATGAGTGGACTGTGCACCTGCACAGATCAGACAGAGTTTAGCAGTGGGATTTAGACTCTTACTGAAACCGCCCCACAGACTTCCACTCGATTTGTGCATTCACGTGAGAGCTACAGCCTGTTAAAGGTTGTCTGAAACCCACAGCACATGTGATCTGGATCAGATTTAACACTAGGACTCCCAGAATTCCAAAACTACTAGAACTCCCAAGGCCGTCATTTTGACAGTTAGCGCTCTGGCCATTGGAATGCAGAGGGTGGCGCTGATGTCATCGTCTAAATGAATGTCTAAATGGATGTCCAAATTCCTCCCCCCTTGTACTCCGCGCACATAAACAAAAGAAATAAACGCCATTAGCTCGTCAACACTCAAGTCCCAAGAATCATCCCCTAACACCCGGTGAGCTTGTATCACTGTACAGTCCCGTATGTGCTTTAGCATGTCAGTGTCCACAAAGAGAGGAACGCAGTCAGAGCATCCTGGATGCTGTGCTTGGCGTGCGCAGTGGGTCCCTCGGCCTCTGTCAGCACATTCTGGCTCTGACGTCTCCCTCCGGTTTCTTCCTGGACTACAGTCCACACAGTGCCGTCCTTCCCGCTCTCTTGACCTTCTGAGGAAGGTGGAGAGTGGACAGTGGACTGACTGGACTCTCCCTCAGCTGACGATGATTGCGGCAACGCTGTTGTATAAAGCGTATAATAATAACCTTATTAGTTTACTGATCTTGGCTACCTATAGCCTAAATTCTCATAATTATATCACAATATGCCAATTTATTCTGTTATCAATACCTTGAAAAGAAGTTTCCCCACTGTCACTGGACTGGTTCACCCGACTTTTTTTAGCCGGGGGCTGTTCGTATTCGGAGTCGCTGTCTGAATCAGAGGAACTTTCCAATGACCACGAGCCAGCATCTGATTCACCGTCACCACCCGAATCAGCGTCATCTATGTTTTGAAGCATTTCCAAGGCCTCCCTCACTGTTAATTTTCTTCTCAAAGCATTTTTTAGGTATTACTTTTCTGAAAATGTAGCCTATGCTCTAGAATGTCGGTTGCTAAGCAATGGCGACACGTCTCCTCATCAGCGGGAAAAAAATACATTGTAATTAATAGAGCCGTCAAAGTGACAGGTGTGGGAGATAAAGGTAGAAGTACTCATATCTTGATTTTACTTTTTATTTTTTTTTAAATAGCAACATGACAATAAAACACATACAGATATAGGAAAAGTCAGGGTTACAGGGGTGCTAGGACCACATACAATCTATGTAACCAGAGTTATTACATGTCAAAATCTGAAAACTGTCAAACTGACGGTCTTGGGAGTTCTAGTGTTAAGAGCTGTGTGTACGACTTACAGGTGGGAGTATCATTGCCCCATTTGTTCAGGAAGCACAATTTGTCCGGCAAGTGCATTTGCACATGCGCAAACACAATTAGTTCCGCAAAACGAGTACTTTTTTTAAGTTTACATTTGATATTGTTAAGCGAAAATATGATATTAATGTTGCCTTGTAACATCCGTTAATGTAATAATTCCCAAAAACGTAATAAACCGCAAATGTAATAAATCCCCACAAATGTAATGTATTATAAATGTATTTCCCACTGCAAATGTAATAACAAAAATTTCCATAAATGTAATGACTTTTACATTTGCATTTTTATTATGTTTGTGGGAAGTTCATGCCATGTTTGCAAATGTAATAAATTCCCACAAATTATTATTGTTCAAAAGTGAACATATTACAATATAATATATTATTATTATCATCACTATTTTTATTTATTTTTGCTGTTGTTTTTTTTTTTACTTGTATGCATGTAGTGACCAAAAGTGACAAACTAATTTATTTATTACATTTGCAGACATGGCATGACCTTCCCACAAACGTAATAAACAACTGCAAATGTAATAGTTGGTAACTCCCTGTAATCAAGACATATTAAACCTTATATTTTATCTGCTTTATAACATTGTAATTGCTTGAGTTACATTTCAAACAAACCTCAACAAAGAACGGACAAAACAATAATACATCATTATGTATTTTACTTAACCCTAGACAAAAGAAATAACTGTATTAATTACATTTACTTTTCACAGTTAGACAGAGAGCATCCCTTTTTTCATTTGTTCGTTACCAAGTTTCCATTGGAAAAGAAGAAAATTCTTGTTTTATATACAGATGAGTTATCAGTGAACAATTGAAATAAACATTAATAATAGCTAAAATTGAATAATAACCTGTCAGTCAATGATATTTATAATGAATAAGGTCCTGGGTAATAAATTATATTTACTTAGCTTATTTAGTAACTCTATGAATAAAATGTACCTCTTAGAATAGTTTTATAGTGATATTCTTTTTACTTCTTACTTGGGTACATTCTGGCTACTCTACTCCCTGGTTTGGGTTTCAAAAGCTTAGGTTGTAAAAAGTGAGACTTATTTTTCTTGTGCCATATTTTATTTTATAAAGATGTAATTTGTTTTTACACATATCTTTTGATAGTAAAAAAAACATTGCACATGATTGTATTTTTGTCATTACATCAATACTAAACATAAATAACACTTTACGTCCAGTTATTTTTTTTACTTGAGTTTATTTTGGTGACTACTTTTCAGCCTGTAACACATAGGCAAAATATTATTCTGAAGTAGCAGTATAGCTTTTTGAGTAAACTCTACCCTATATCTTTAATTAATGTCATTAATAATGTTATACTGCTTTCAGCTAGTTTTAGGAGAAAAGATATGGTAAATAAATAGATATCAAAAGTCATTGTAAGTTTACAAACACAAAAAGCATATCTTACATATTTTCCTTCAGTAATAGAAAGGTTAAAGCCAAACTGTAAATTTAATTAAATTATTAATTGAGGATGCTAATATTAGCATACATTAATGATCTTGCTATGCCAGCACGACTTCAGAAAAAAAGCAGAAAAATCATCAATTGACAGCTTAATTTGACACAAACTATCATTACAAATAAAAACTAATCATGAATATGTTGTGTGTCAATGAGCTAGCAAATCAATTGATTAAAAAAACACATTTTCTAATGAATGAGTGATTCATTAAAATAAAACTAACATTACTCACGTTTGGCTGAAGTCACTCACTCAACAATGATATTTATCCACTTTGACAGGAGGTGCTGTCTCAAAAAATGAAGAGTCTGAAAATGCAGGCTCTGTGGCTGCAGCTTCATACTACTACCTCAAGGCACAAAAAATGCACCAATAAAGAAATATGCACCAATAATGGATAATTTGATGTTTTTATGGATGCTATGAATAACTTCAGTCCTCTCATCGTACATAGCAAAAATAAATAAATAAATAAAAAATCATTGTGTTTGAAATGTAACCCCTTAAATGCCAGTTTTTGTGATTAAGCCTCACCCCACCTGGCACCCTTTTAAGGCTTTTTTAAATGTCTTCTTTTTTTCTTTTTTTTTTACTCTTATTTTGGTATTTTTTATGCTAGGGTGATGATATTTGATGAAGATGCTGATGCTCATTTCTACTGTCTAGACGAAAACTCTGTGGTCCCATTGATTAAAATCACTTATCACTCTACTGCCATTGCGATACAGAAATGCTAATTCCTCTGTAACCTTGTCACTCAGAGGCTAACAGACACACAAACAGAAAAACACCAGCTCCACCATTTTCTTAATGCATTGTAGGAGATAATTCCCTTTATAATTCCCATATTATACAGTGACTGTAGGCCAGCCCTTTTAGGGCTTTAAGAGGAAGACTGTGATTTTCTGCCCCTTTTTTGTAATAGCACAAAAAGTGCCAAAATCAGTGTTAGGGCTAATCAGAGACCTATCTGAGACAGGTAATCTCCCACAGACACAGTGTTAGAGCTAATCAGAACCACTTTGCATCTTTAAATAGTAAATTATTCATGTTTTGTTTATGGATGGGGCTGTCTTGGCTGACACGTCTCTGCTGCATTGCGTTCAGGAACTGTACCTCTGGACTGGCAGGCCAGGGTGGCAGTCCCTCTTTTCAAGAAGGGAGAACAGAGGGTGTGTTCCCACTACAGGGGGATCATATTACCCAGCTTCCTCCTCTAGTCTAGGATGCTGGAGAGGAAAATTCCCACTATTCAGGAAAGGATCGACTGAGAATTAAAAACATATTCTGAGATTAATGATGATGGGAATGTGTCACCATCAATATTATGGAATGGGGCAAAGGCTGTGTTAAGGGGTAAAATATTTCAATACCAACAGCCATAAAGAGACAGAATCTCCCAACACAACTATATCTAAAAAATAACAATCAAAAGAAAACATCAACAATGTGGGAGGGAAAAGGACCTTAAAGCCCTTTGAAAGTCTAAAGAGAAAGTGTTAACGGAGAGAGCAGAAGGCAGGGCTGATAAATAAACGGCATTTCAACCATGTAAAATGCAAACAAGCCAAAGATTAGACATCCACATGTTGTGGCTGTAGGAGTACAGGAGGCCTAAGAATATAGAGAAACTACAATTTTCTCGCTAACCCAAAATTATAGGCCTATATAAGTCTGTTGCCACACATTTAGCTAAGACAAAATTAAGGCAAGGTTTGTTGTCTGAATGGACAATGTTGGGACTTATGAAAATACAGTTTTTTATCATTCCATTGTTTGAACTTTAACTTTAGGTTCAGTTTTAAAATATATAAATTAAAATAAAATATAATAAAAAACCCACTCACACACTCCCATATTAATAAAACACCAATCTTTGGCAATTAAAAGTGAACCACAGCAGTTAGAGCACTTTGTTATTAGAACTGACAGCAGCACCACAGTATTGCTTGATGTGAGATAGTAGTTAAAACACCCTACAGGCAGCGCAGACCCACATATGCAACACTGGAGTGGATTGTAGCCTAGTATACGTCTGGGTTCGTGCACCATATAATCCACAAACCTGGAATCCTTAATCGAAAGCACAGTAACTGGAAGAGTAATGTTTTGCCGTAATGAGGATTTAAACATCCCATGGCAAGGAGAAGGTAGACAATGTTTCCACAAAATGTGAGCCCAGAATGAAAAGGGGCAAGAGAAGGAAGAGGCAGCTCACTGCTATCCAAATCCTATAAACAGCAAATGTGCATCTATGGATTACTCTGAAATGTAGCCTAAATAGCACATACAAGATACATACCAAAAGGCTCAGAGCAACAACATGCCACAAGCAGGGAAGGTCCAGCACTGAAGCTGGCCTCAACAGGTACACCACTGACACACGGCATTTTGACACTGTAGTGTATGCAGCACAAGCCGGGAAATGCACCAGCATTTGGCATTGCATTTGCCACTATACACTGAAATCATCCGGCTTTAAACCAAACACAGTGCCTGCACTCACAGCTCTGCACCCAAACAGGTGCTTAATGTCCGAGCCAGGTGCGAGACCTCCTCGTCTTAGAGACTATGATCTTGTGCGATTGGCTGGCCAGTGGATGTGTAGGCATACTGAAATTCTTTAGTAATGCAACTTGTGGCCTTTGCGATATACAGTAATACAGTGATCTTATAAGACAGAAGAAATGGCAAAGATGATACAATTTTCAGATGGTGTTAACCCAGACAAATGATGAAATACTTGAAACTATTACAATACTAAAGAATACCTAAACCCAGGGACTGATGCATATCCAGGAGAAGTTTTTAATGAATTCCCTGCACAGCTGGTCCCAATACTGTGTAACGTCTTTCATTATGCCTTAAGGAAAAAATGAGTTGGCCAGAGGAAAATATGCATTTGTGATGAGAAACAGCAGACCCAGTAACACAGATGAGCTGAAGGCCTCAGAGCACCTCAGCAGTGACACAGGCTCATCCCTTCCAGGACACACCACACTGAGGTAAAAATTCATCCAAAAGGAGTACCAAACGAGTACATATACATACTATGACTTTCAGAAGACCAACATTACTGTTTTAAGCATTCTATTTTTTGGTCTCATCAAATATTCAAAATTTGTGAGTTATTGAATTTGTGGTTTTCTGTAACTGTAAACCATAATTATCAAAAAATATATATAATTAGATACTAACTATAAGAAAACAGTGCTTAATATGCTTTACTCTGTCTGTACTGAAGCTATAAATATACTGAATATGGTTCACTTTTTGAATTAATCTAATGAGAGAAAAAGGAACTTTACATGATATTCTCATTTATTGGATAGCATCTATATATTTGGATGTATACCCACAGATGAAACAATTGTATATTTTAAATGTTCTGTTATTGGTTGCCAGAAAAATTATAACCATCAGGAAACAAACCTTTCCACCAACAATACAATAGGCTAAGAGAATAAAGGACATTTAAGAACTCTCACTATATATATGGCTGATTATGAACCTTAGAAGCCCGTTGCGCAGGACCACGCCGAAGGGGCCAAGCTCTGACCAACAGGGGCCGTGGCCACTCCAGGCCACCACGTGGCTACACCACAGCTGATGGCAGACAAATGTGGTCACCTGACAGGAGCCTCCAAAAGTTCCAATATGTAGAAAAGCAGGGCTGCCAGGGTCCGGATGAGGGTGCAGAAATTTGAACCCATTTCTTTTTAGAAAAGCCTACCTAAGCTAGCTGTTGAAGCCTGTTTTAAATTCAATGTGTGGCTCTCACTCAGCCGCTAGTTAGCTGCAGGAAACCCCTGTAGGGCCTGCTGTAGGTTTTTAGTGGCTTTTAAATAAGATGTCCTTGTAGATCCCTAATTACTGCCAGTGCAAACACCAACTAACACACACATATAATGGACAAGGACAAATGAATTAACCGTATTTGAATGAGATCTATAATGGCAAATGAACATCATTAAAAACATTAAAAAGTTGATATTAAGGATAATATAAAGCAGAGGGTATGGGGAGATATAGGGAGAAGGTACAATTTTTAATCCATTTAAGCTGATCTTCGGTTAATTTGTCCAGATCATAATCAGTCAATCAGTTCTGGACCTCAGCGTCGCTGGCGTACATCTGGCTGATGGAGTGACTTTGCTTCATGGTCAGTCCAGTAACAGTTCACCAGTCTGACCCCTGATGGTGTCCAGTCTCCTCCACAGTCTGGGCTGAGATGTCACGGTACACGGTCCTCAGTCTGTGCCACTCTCTGATGTAATACTTTCAGTCACTCACATCCCCGAAGCACCCTTTAATTTCCACAGACAGCAGCTGCGTGAATTTGCTGGCTGCTGTCTTACAAATCTTCCGATAGGTCAGGGCAGTCCCAGGGCCAAAAATAGGAACCCTGCTATCAAAAATTCTAAATATGAATAAATCCACATCCTCCACGGCTTCCAGGCACACGACTTGCCAGCTGGTCCAGGCGCCACGTGCACCGAAGGTCCCGTCCGGGCAGGTAGATTCCCCCGGTACCTCTCTTGTTGTCAATAGCGATGAGCAACCAGTTAATCAATTCCATTTTGAGTATTTTCAGGAGCACAGCAAAGCAGGGGGTCAAAAAGAAAAACTCTGACAAGACAAAAAAAAGGAGCAAGCACGAGACAGAGCGGGAGCAGTAAGAAAACACGTCTGCACTGTACAGAAGCAGGAAGTAGAAGTAGAATGGGTTGCACATGTCCACAGGGTCGCGCATCGGATTACACTGTGATTAACTGCACACATTATTTCATTGCCCTATTTATGAGAAGATCTCAGCAAATATGAGGTTGATTGTCATCAAACAAAAAAATTCAGAAAGCTTGTGAAGTGTAGCACACATTTATAAGAATAATGTTCTACCATCCACAATTTCTCACTGTACTGTGATGGCCAGGCTTGTTATGTCAGCAGTGTACATTTTATTTATTTTATTTGACCTTTATTTAACCAGGAAAGTCCCACTGAGATACAGAATCTCATTTCCAGGGGAGTCCTGGCCCCATGGCGGACCTATTGTACATGTTTTTAGTGGTAGGGGAAACCAGAGCACCCGGAGGAAACCTACACAGACATGGAGAGAACATGCAAACTCCACACAGAAAGGCCCCACCCAGTCCGGGAATTGAACTACTGCTGCCTACTAGTACTACTACTACTACTACTTCTACTACTGATTATTGCACTGTAGCACCGGCTGTGGCCTCTCAGTCAGTCAGTGCCCTTAGCATATTGCCTATGATACAGACCGCCTCTGACTGCTGTTCAGATCTTTCTTTCTTTTTTCAGTCAAGAGACAGTACAGTATTTACAGGTGATCCCTAATTCATACAGAGTTATAATTGTATACAATATAATTGACACATACAAAATACATTAATGAATTAGCGCCTCCGTAGAGTAGATTCCTCTATAGTTTTGAGAGGAAAAGGCGAAAGTAGCTAATAAAATGTACAGCACTGATGAAGCAGTAGCTTTGATAACTGCTGACTCTGATTCTGAGGGAGAACATCTATTTTTTGAACCGAGTGAGAGTGAAGAGAGCCGCGAAAGTGAAAGTGCGAGCGAGGAGTGGTTTCCTGGTGGCGGCGTGCGAGCTATGCTCACACAGAGGCGTAGCCACGTGGGGGCCTGGGGTGGCCACGGCCCCTGTTGTTCAGACCTTGGCCACTCCATCGGCCCCCCCTGAGAGGTCCTGAACAACGGGCTACGCAGGTCCATAATGAGGCTGGCGTGACTGATTGACGTTACGTCTTTGTGCAGCTGTTGTAAAACAAACGGTTTGACACAGAGACTTGCAGCTAAATCCTCCTGACAGAGAAGAGCTCAAGCTTTGTGTCAGTTTTAATTTCACGTTGATAGGTTCAGGAATCACAGAGATATGCACCGTTAAAATGTGTAAAAGCATTTAGGCTTAATTAAAAGACGCGCGGTTTATTACCTCTCTGCAAACAGCTGCGGTGTTTGTTTTTTTTGTTTTTTGTTTTTTTAGGTCCAGTGTCTCTTTTACTCAAAAACTATTACAAAAGAGATAATTATTTCCAATAACTTTGTTTTTAATTTTGATCAAAAGTAAGAGGAGAGATGGAGAAGAGCAGAGGAGAAACTGCAGTTGGATGGGGACGCACTGTTAAGTTTTGTTAAGAGAAATCGACCACCTCTTGTGGCCCTTCAAAATAAAACGTCATCCTTTTCCATCAGCTGAAACAACTTTATTGTGGTAGAGCCTGAAAGGAAAGGCATTAGCGCTGCACGAGGAACTGACAGGAGCTGATAGTACAGACTGTGAAAGTCTTGGACTGTCATGAAAGGTTTTGATGTAGACAAAGTTGTTAGTAAGTTATTGTAAAATTGTTAAAGCAAAAATATCGAACACATTGCACTAATAAACAACTAGGGATGGGCATCGAAACCCGGTTCTACCTGAGAACCATTTCTAATTTTTCCAATCCATCGGAATTGTTTGCCTCCGCCGTTAACGATCTCTCTTATCGATGCTGCTTTGTGCAGCTGTGTTTGTGTGAGCAGATTTTGCTCCGAGACCCGCCCCGCTCCCGAGCAGTGCCTTTAACCTTTTTACTTTAACTTCGCTGCAAAAGTCATCTTCGATGAGCAGCCTACAAAGCGCAGCGCTCATCGCGCAGTGCATGTTGTTCTCCTCTCTCTAATTAATGTACATGCGCTCACGGGACAGCGCGTAGGTGTAGACGTGCGGAGCCTGGCGCGCTTGCGTTCCATAGCGTGGACACACCAGAGTGAGGCCAGAGAGCCACGGAGGTAGGAGCTAAATGTCCGCACACTGTGACAGCAGGAGCTCATTCCCCTGCATAGGAAATACAGTATGGAAGGGAGCGAGCGATAGAAAAAGAGAAATCTCCATAGAAAACGCTGAATCCTGTCTCACCTGTCTGATTCTCACCTGTCTGACTCTCACCTGTCTGACTCTCACCTGTCTGACACTGATGTGGCCCCTCCCTGCGTTGCACTGTCACAGTAACACAGGCTACTGTTTAGTTTAATAAGTTTAATGATCATTTTTTTCAGACAGACAGGTCTGAGGCTGCTGCTCCTAAATTAATATTAAAGCCACAATCCTGTTTATTTAAAAAGCATACATTTCCAGTAATTTAACAGCTGTACATTCAATACATGTTACTTCTGTTTAGTGAGCCCAGTTTAAAATAGGCTCATATACATGAAAATGAAAATAAGCTTCTATTTCTGCTTCATAATAAACTGTATGGCCACAGATCTAGTTCATTTTTATTCACAGATATATCAGGAATCGATAAGACAATCGATAAAGAATCAGATTGATAAGCAGAATTGACACTGGCATCAACATAAAATCTTATCAATTCCCATCCCTATTAACAACAACATGCTTCAAGACACAGACTACATGCATTGTTCAGTCCCTCCAGGATTTTGCGATGTTGTGATCACATTAATGCAAAATCAAGCGATTGTTTTACTCACTCTATAGTCAGCTAAAACACTTTAAAATGCACCAGGATACAGCAAATATTGTCTGTTATATTGATTTTTTTTCCCTGGGGGAGGACCCAGACCCCCCTGTAAATTTGTTACATACTCAACCTCTGTGAATCACAACTTTCTCTTCTGTGAGCTGCACACATCAGGGCTCATCTCCTAACTTCCTCAAACCATCCAAATAACTGGCTTCAGAACAGAACAGAAGATAATTCACATTTTTTGTATTAGTCCTATAATAATAATCTGCCATGTGCCACCACAGTAGAATGACAGGACCCGGCTGGCCCCCCCAGTAAAAAAATCCTGGCTACGCCCCTGTGCTCACAGTCACTGCACACGGCGTTTCTGCGTCACTCTGCCCACTGTAGGTGACAGAGGCAGGCGTGCACTTAGTTACTCTGGCCCCGAGAGTGAATGTGAGGTCGGGAAGATGTGCCCGCGGGGCTGTAGTTCGTCCCGTGACTTTCTCCCGTGGAGGCGGCACAGCACGGAGTCTCCGCAGCCGCAGTACCGAGAGTGAACTCGGGAACAGTGCGGTTTTGAGAAACAGCAGACCCAGTAACACAGATGAGCTGAAGGCCTCAGAGCACCTCAGCAGTGACACAGGCTCATCCCTTCCAGGACACACCACACTGAGGTAAAAATTCATCCAAAAGGAGTACCAAACGAGTACATATACATACTATGACTTTCAGAAGACCAACATTACTGTTTTAAGCATTCTATTTTTTGGTCTCATCAAATATTCAAAATTTGTGAGTTATTGAATTTGTGGTTTTCTGTAACTGTAAACCATAATTATCAAAAAATATATATAATTAGATACTAACTATAAGAAAACAGTGCTTAATATGCTTTACTCTGTCTGTACTGAAGCTATAAATATACTGAATATGGTTCACTTTTTGAATTAATCTAATGAGAGAAAAAGGAACTTTACATGATATTCTCATTTATTGGATAGCATCTATATATTTGGATGTATACCCACAGATGAAACAATTGTATATTTTAAATGTTCTGTTATTGGTTGCCAGAAAAATTATAACCATCAGGAAACAAACCTTTCCACCAACAATACAATAGGCTAAGAGAATAAAGGACATTTAAGAACTCTCACTATATATATGGCTGATTATGAACCTTAGAAGCCCGTTGCGCAGGACCACGCCGAAGGGGCCAAGCTCTGACCAACAGGGGCCGTGGCCACCCCAGGCCCCTGTAAATTTGTTACATACTCAACCTCTGTGAATCACAACTTTCTCTTCTGTGAGCTGCACACATCAGGGCTCATCTCCTAACTTCCTCAAACCATCCAAATAACTGGCTTCAGAACAGAACAGAAGATAATTCACATTTTTTGTATTAGTCCTATAATAATAATCTGCCATGTGCCACCACAGTAGAATGACAGGACCCGGCTGGCCCCCCCAGTAAAAAAATCCTGGCTACGCCCCTGTGCTCACAGTCACTGCACACGGCGTTTCTGCGTCACTCTGCCCACTGTAGGTGACAGAGGCAGGCGTGCACTTAGTTACTCTGGCCCCGAGAGTGAATGTGAGGTCGGGAAGATGTGCCCGCGGGGCTGTAGTTCGTCCCGTGACTTTCTCCCGTGGAGGCGGCACAGCACGGAGTCTCCGCAGCCGCAGTACCGAGAGTGAACTCGGGAACAGTGCGGTTTTGAGTGAAATAAATGTACACCAAGCACCACCCGTTCATTCACGCACTTTTCCCCGCAGAAGAGGCAGAGGTGGGAGAAGAGAAAGGCGTGGGTGTTGCTGAGGGCGCGGTGGGAGCAGCGTGGCAAGTATAAACAGGACTAGCAACAGCACTGATGAGACTGGGAACGCCTGAGAGAGGAGGAAGTTTATCAGGCGTGGATACAGCAGTTTGATGAACCTGCTGGCCAGGCCATGACAAATTTGCAGATGCAAATGCAGAATGTTTAAATTCTGCAGTTCTCTTTCCTCACATTTTACTAGTTATGGGACATTAGAGGTTATAGTTATAGTTTACTAATGTTGGTTTAGTGAATACCTGGTTTCTACTCATTTATTAATTGGAGAAAAAGACAAAAAAAAAGTTCAAACATATTTAATTTCTTGTATTTACTGAAAATAATTCAGCACTTCCGCCTGATAATGATGTCACAATATGCAAAATATATGCCTATAGATGCCTATAATTACTACATTCATAAACTTTGGTTCATAACTGACATTTTTCTCATTTACAGTAAGACTCTAGCTCTAAATAATTTTTAAGCCACCGCCTTTTGAATTTTTGATGTCAAAAAAATGTATTTTAGAGGGAAAAAAAAAAAAAAATCATGTCATTACATTTCAAGTCAGCAAAGGGGCAACAAAAGGCCAGAAATGTTACTGATAAGTGTTACCCTGAGAGGAAAAGACAGACAGATGCCATGTCTGTTTTAATGCAGTCACATGATTGATTGATATGCTATGGATTTTAATAAAAAGTGTATACTTTTAACAACTGCTACGTTATGATATGTTAAGGTTTTACTGAGAATAATATAAGATTTGCCAATCATAGCATTCTATTATTTATTATTATTAAGTTTTGGAAACTGTAAAAAGCAAAAGACAGACTTACAAAACACATCCTTAAAGTCTTCAAAGTCATCCCCCTGGAGGGACCAGAAGACCACAAAGAACTGCAGTGCATACACGTTACATCTGTCGTCTGTACAAAAAACAAAAACAAAAAAAATAATGAGGATAACAATCAATTCATGACTCTGAAATTTTAATACTTAACATAATTACCTTTGAATAAACTTGACAAAAAATGTCTTCTGATTTCCTCTTTTCTTCTGAAAAAATTCAATCAAACATGTAGAGTGTGAGTCCAGTACTGCGTAAAACTCCGCAGATCTGCAGACCCCAGATTTCATCCAGAAGTGAATTCTGCCAAGACCTTAGCACACAAAGTGATTATTTACATTAATATGATCCAAATACTAACTGCCATTTTATTTGTAAAGAGGACGGTAAAACAAACCTGATTTCTGGTGGAAAGGGCTGGCCACTTGCCCAGCATCTCACAGACAGGAGCTTCTGAGTGAATGATGTGGTTCCACATCTTTCAGCACGTCAACATTAAGTTGTTTTTCAGAAATGATGATCTTTTGGATGTCACCGGCAGCCAGGATAACATTAAATGCGATTGCCATGGCAAGTGGAAATTTGTAAATAAAAAGAAAACATTGTAGTTATAAATAAAAACAATAAGCAATTCTAAAAATCAAAGCTACTACATTATTTGAATCAGAAATAACATATAACAGTAAATTCCAAGTGCAGGCAAGTATTTGAGCAACTCTATTTAATTACCTTTTAAAAAAATGGTGTGGAAGTGGACTGTGTTATCGCCCAACCTAATGTTATTGTTAAGCCTGAATGTTCAGTATGAAGCATGAGACTTGCTCACTCATACAAGTTATCAATAAATAAGACTAGTCTTTGTAATGTCTTCAATATTACTTTAAAAATAGACCTGGTTTAGTCCTGGTCTAGACCCAGTTTAGCCCTGGTTTAGTCCTGGTCTAGATCCGGTTTAGTCCTGATGTAACAGGTTTAGACCTGGTTTAGTCCTGGTTTAACCCTATAGGCTACAGTAAACATCAGTAAATACAGACCTCTGTGACCTCTATGCGGACAGCCGTGCTCTTATCACTGTTGAGCCGCCCCTGGGCTTTTGGACAGCAAGCCATTAGTGTCTTGGCAGTGTCCTGTCGATCTGAGCTACTTGTCGAGTTGTGCTCCCTCATGCTTTTCCCCCCTCGCCCATCGAATTGAGCTACTTGACAGAAGGAAAACTTTCCTCTAAGTGTTGTTTTTCATTCCAAAGACTATACTGGTTTATTTAGCTCTTTAACGTGTAAATATTTGCACGTACACACCATCAATTCAACATAATATTTATGTTAGGTTATAGTAAAAACGTGATGTCGAAAATGCTATATTATATCAAGGACTTAGAATCTAGTGGATGCAAATCGAGATATATAAATCAAAGCATGAACTGTCACATCACAATATCACTCTGTCTTTTTCCAAAATGAATGGTAAATAAAGTTAAAAAAAACAGCGTAAGTGCTCTATCACTTAAACATTTAAATGTCATGGCATCTACTTGAGAAAGGACCATATCGCAGCATAGATTCTCAGCCCTTGACACAAACATTTAGCATGTGAGTGGCAACGTTTTAAACACTTTCAATTTTAATTTTTACATCTGGCCAAGTTGCATTAGATTATAGACATTAGATTATAAAAATATGAAGAAGCTACTGTTCGATTCACTGCCACTGCCCACATGTTTTAAACTTATACCATGATTGAACTGTCCTCTTGTGTTAGGCATTATATGACTTACCGTACCTCCAACTAAAATAATATCCAGAGGGGTATTCAAAGTACCAAAAATTAAATTTAAAAGTATCTTGTTAAAGTTTCATTCATATTTTGGCTTTTTGTCTCTTTTGACTTTTTATGAATGTTTACAACAGAAGGAGAGCTTTTCTTGGCGAAGTGAAGGGCTATTGAAACCAGAGAAGAGGCCTGGAAACTTTTTCAGGAGTTTCACTTCTCTGCAATTGGGGTCACACAGGGATAATCCAGTCACACCATGCCATGTGCTCCAGGTTTTGCTGGGCATGGCATGAATGTTTATATAAACAAATTGGTGTGTTTTGAGCTATTATGTATTGATCCTCCAGAAATTGACTTCATATCATATTTATCATAATAATCATTTTCTTAAAGGTCTCAGAATGTGACAAGTTTCAGAGAGCAGGGAGGCCTCGGCAGCTGTACGGCCTCTTGAAAAGATAAATTTGTGTCTTGTTACTGTGTGATATAAAGTAGATAAATAATTTGTCTTTGTAAGTGTCTGCTATGTGGGAACTGTTGGGGATGGATCTGACAGGACCTTCCCCAAAAACTGAGGATAGCTATCAGTTAGGGCCGGGACTTTAGCGCGTTAATCATGATTAATTAATTACAGAGAAATTAACGCGTTAAAAAAATTAACGCAATTAATCGCACTTATTCCGTGTTGTCTATGACAACACGGAACTTTTCTCAGTGACTTAGTTTCTGGCACACAGTAACAGAGCGCACTACAGGTAACTGTGGGGCAGAGGTCGGCCGCCTCCCCGCATCCAGTGCACAACGTCACTTTTGTTTCACTTTCAAACACGCTGCTTCAAGGTGCCACTCTTCGTCTCTCCGATCGTTCTCACAGCTGATGGACGCACTGATGCACACAAGACACAGCAGTCTGTTTGCTTCAGATGCGAAGGACAGAGGACAGGTCCACGCGGAGGTCACAGGAGGAGAGACGAGAGAGAGGCAGAGGTCGACAAACGCTGAATCCTGCTCAGTTTGACCGCGGTGTTAGTTTGAAATAAAGTTAAGATATGCCACAACATACAAATAAGCTCCTATATTTTATTTCTGACAAATAAATATTGCTATTTGATAAAAATGCAATTCATTAATTCCAAACCTGTAATAAATTAGATAATTTTTTTTATCGAGTCCCATCACTACTATCAATACATTTTTACAGCCACTGACTATTTTTCAAAATGGTTTGAGGCATTCCCATTTAAAAAATCGGCAGCAGAAGTTGCACAATGGGTATGCTCAATTATTTATAGACATAGCTCCCCAAATTCGTGAATGAGATATGGGGACTTTTTAAATACTTATTTAATACTTAGTATTAGTAAACAATTTCAGGAATTATATATATTGTGTGTGTCTGTGTTTATCTCAGTAACACCCTCAGTGCTCTCTTGGGTATTGAGCAGAGTGTTACGGCAGCCTATCATCCCCAGACAAACAGTCTAGATGAAAAGACCAATCACAATATGAAGTGGCAAGTTGTTTTTTTCCTAACTATCAAACATTCTGGCAACCTCTTACCTCTCACATCTTTACCCCCTTACTGCAAGATCTACTTTGCACAGAACCTTTCACATACAGCTAAATGATGCTCCTCTCTCTGTCTTTTAGGGCACTTATGAAAAAGAAAATAATTGGGATACATATTTGGAAGCTACTTTGTTCTCGCTGAGATCAAAAGTGCATACCTCCACCAAACACACTCCTTTCCAGATTATGTATGGAAGGGAGGCAGTTTTCCCCTCAGAGATCCCTGTTGATGTGCCGGTAAATTTGTTTTATGATAAAGTGATTACATTTAAATCTTACATCTACATTAATTTTTTTTTTCAGCTTTCCATAGTTTTTCCCCAAGAAGAAACATGCAAAGCGCTCATGCAAAGAAGAAAGGAAGATATGGAGAAGGCAAATAGCAGTGCTCAAGACAACATCTCAAAACCACAGCTCAAACAGAGGCTTGCCTACGAGAAAAAAACACTGAAAAAATACAAAAGAGTTACATACAGTACAAGTACAAGAGGTGCTTCTGTTCAATATGAGGAAGCTGGGACAGAAAGGGGGTAACCAGTTTTGTTTTTTCCTCATTAACATTGTACCATCTTGTTAAATGGGTTGGCCACTTTTAGATTTGGTTAAAGTGAATTTATTGTACTCTTATAGGACGAATTCAGCCTGATTTTTCTGGACCGTACACAGTTCATGAAATCAAAGGAAAAAATGTTACACTGGCCAATGCAGAGGGGGGCAATTTTAAAAAATAAATACAATGTTGACCACATAAGAGATGGTTGATACCATTACCAGTAAACAGTAGGTACAGTAGATGTGGTGTATTTGATCCAAAGCACACAACATGGGCTTCTCTTACTTAACCAGTCATATAGCCATGTTTTAAAATGTTAGACATCAAGTACCACCACATAAGATACAGTAATTGGCTTCTCAGTTACTGGGGACTACGGATGGAAATTAGCTCTGAGCTATAATCCAGTGTATTTACGGCACTAGCCGTTAGTTAATACACGCTGTCCCATTCAAATAAATAAAAAAAATAAAAAATAAAAAAATCTTTGGGCCTAAACCAGGACTTGGACAAGGTTAAAACCATAGCAGTAACGTTCCAAAAACATTAGTAAAATGTATACATCAGAACTAAGCTGTGTTCTACTCTATGTTAAATTTCAATTCACTACTTGATAACAAAAAAGCAAATTATAAATCAAGTTAGGAATCATTTGTTTAATGGTTAATTTAATCAACATCAACTTAATCTTTAATTTCTGGGTTTACTTTTAGCCCGCGCTTACAAATGGCCACAGATGGATTGCTGAGGCCTTCAGTTATTGTGGATGCCCCTCCAAGAGAAGTAATAGTAAAAGCGACATTACTACATAAAATAACATTTTTGCATTTACGATTTTTTCTAATTAAAAATATGTCTTTATTATGATGTTTTATTTGTTCTACAACATATAATTTAATCTATTAATTATTCATGCATTATAATCATTTAATTAATCTCCAGCAATTATAGTCAACAGATAAGTTCATTTACATTTTCTATTGATGTTGTATAAAAATGTGTTAATCATCCACCAGCATCCTCAAGGTGCAGGCACCAAAAAAGACAGCATTAAAGATCGAGGTTTTAATGTAACAAAGTACTGACCTGTTGGTCTTTTGTTCAGCCTATGCAAGTTCATGTTAAGGGTTTGGTTATTTGTTCGTCTTGCCCGAGTTCATGTTAAGGATTTGGTTATTTGTTCGGCTTACCCACATGCTTACACATGCGTATATACACCTGCTTACTGAAAAACAGAAGGCAAGTGAATAATTGTAGTAAATTATCTATAGCTTTTTTTCTCTCTCACTCTCTCAGTAGCGTCTTCCTTCATTACTTTAAACACCTACACGCAAACAATTAAGTAATATAAACTTTTTTGGTTTTAATAGAAACCTGTTCATCATCTCAGTGCTGTGGTAGCATCAAGTCTGTTTGTAAATGGTGTTTTGAGGCTCTGAGAAAGGTAATTTTGATTATTTGTTCACATATACGCTAGGAAAAAGTGTCTTTTGATTGTAAACATAATAAGGTTCAAACAACATTAATTCCTCTGATGAAAAAGAAGAAAAAGAGAAAAAGTGGATCTGTCCTCTTAATGTAGGCACCCATTGGATTTTAGTGGTATGTAGTTAACTTTGTCATTGCAGAATGCATCATGCATAGACATATCAGCTGACTGTTGATACTGCACACCTCTTTCAGTCTGATAGATTAACATAAATAGCACTAAACATTCTTAGGTTGTCAACAACCTAGAGAAGACGCTTTTCCTAACTGACCCTCTGTCAAATGAAGGCAAGATTATCCGAAACTGGAGGTAAACTTTTTAATTTCACTTAAAACAATGTCAGATTTCTGACAACATTTTACATCAAGCTTCTTGATTTTGATATTAAGATTAAGATTTCATTTCTCATCCAGTAGATCGTGTCAATTCTTAGAGAGTGAGAGTGAATATTATGAATAAACGCTAAAGAATGTGTGGGGCAGTAACAGTGGTGTAGTCTACATTTTTGTAGTGGGTATACTGTGATGATTCCCGCCTCATATATACCCGCGTTAGTGTCTGTGACAGTGGAAGCACTGGCACCCGATTTGAGTGGGTGCTCATAATACAATGTAAATAATATACATGACACAAGATATACGTATGGACACTTTTATTATATATGAAATGTATTTGTAAAAAAAAAAGTCTTCATAGCCGGTGGGGTTGTAGGCGGTTCACACAGTTGGCGGCGAGGTAGGGTCCTTGTGAGACGCCGGGCCATTTGGCGTCAGTAGCTCTGTAAAGATACACGCCGTAAGATCTGACTGTGTAATTAAGGTATGGGGGTATTTGTTACTTTACGCCAGGTGATGGGTCTAAAGTGCTGTACAAAAGAACATGGGAAAACTTACCAGTTGGTCCGGTCTCCTCCTGTGGTGCATAGGTGTTGTCTTCCTGGTGGTGTCTGGCTAAAAGCGCTCCCCAGGGATTTGCGCTGGTTTTATTAGTTCCAGGGGGGAAGACATCCAGAGGAAAATTTTACAGGGGTGTTGGTATTGGGTATTAAAGGGGGTATATTTTTGTAATGGATAAAAAGGAGAGGATTGTACGCTTGTGGGCTTGTATGTGTCTAATTGGTGAATGTATATATGTAAATATTATAAAACATAATTGTTTGTTGTAATATGATGGGGGAAGGATTGTATACTTACCCTCAGCAGATGGTAGAGGCCATCCAATTGGAGGCCACGAGCCCTTTTAAAAGTGGGACCAGTGTTGTAGTCCAGATGATGATGTTGTTTGCTGTTGAATATGATGACTGCCTTATTGGAATAAAGTCTTTTTTTGGAAAGTTACTGTACGATGGGTTTTATGTAACCTAAAAAGAGCCTCAGAGACCGCTCGGCAGCCGACATTTGGTGTCAGAAGTAAACACGCCATCAGAAAATGAGCAAACAACAAGTAACCAGAGGAACTACAAAGAAGATGCCTCATGAGGAGCCAGATAATGGGGAGCCATGTTCCTCTGCAGACAAGCACAGTGCTTCTGTTGCTGTGCAGGTGCCTTCTGTTGCCAGTAATCCAAATAAACTTGATGAACTGACAAATATGGTCAAATCTCTGGTTCGGGCACAAGCGATCAGAGATGAACAGAGAGATAAAGAGGCAACACAAGTGGACCAGCGTTGGCGGAGTATGCAGCAACAGTTCCAGCATATTCAGGCACAGGTGAATCGACTGACGCAGGACCAGGAATGCAGACCAGAACATCGGGAATATGATGAGGATGACCAGGAAGATGAACCCACCCAGTATAGCCGGACTGACCCAATGCCACCACATATTCACCGAGAACCAAAGTTGACGCCCTTGGCTCCAGAGGATGATATTGAACATTATCTAACAACCTTTGAAAGAATGGCAGCTGTTTGTCGGTGGCCTAGAGAGGAATGGGCAATTCAATTGGTTCCTCTTCTCACAGGGAAAGCACGTAGTGCGTATGTTCTAATGGACATAACAGACACAGAGGACTATAAGAAGGTCAAAGAAGCTATTTTGGCCAAATATGAAATAACCACAGATACTTACCGGAGACGATTTCGCTCATTGGACATAAATCTAGGAGAGACCCCACGTGAGCTTTATGTACGCCTCAAGGACCTTTTTAATAGATGGGTCAGGCCAGAAACATCTTCTATAAAAGACATTTCAGAGTTGCTGATTCTGGAGCAATTCTTAAGAATGGTGAATCCTGAGCTGGAGGTGTGGATTCGAGAACGGGACCCCAAGTCTGCAGAGGAGGCTGCTCGCCTAGCAGAAGTCTTTACATCAGCTAGAGAGGGAAGCGGGAGACCCTCGTTTGGCCGTGACAGCTATTTCACCTCCAGCAGTAAGGCAAAGGGGGGTGAAAGGGGTGGTCAGTATCAAAGTAGATCTTACTTAAGTGGTAGTAGAGGATCAAGCAGATTTACCAGACCTAGAGCAGATACACAGTGTTATCAGTGTAATGAATTAGGTCACACACAGTATACCTGTCCCGCTAATAGGCAGCCAAAACCATCATTGTTATGCACGGTGCCCAGACCAGCGAATCAAAATCATAAACAGAGGGAAGTTAAAACTATCTCAGTATTGGTCAATGGTCAGCGTGAAGAGGCCCTTTTAGATTCTGGGAGTTTGCAGACAGTGGTGTTGTCCAGCCTAGTGCCAAGGGAACTGTGGAGTGAAATTACATCCAACATTAGTTGTGTACATGGGGATGTTAAAGAGTACCCAACAGCTGATGTTTATCTTACAGTAGATGGCCAAACATACCTCTTACCGGTAGCTTTAGCACCTAAACTTCCATATGCAGTGATCCTTGGAAATGACATTCCTACATTGTTAAATTTGATACAGGCCCAAGGTAACAACCAGCTGATCATTGAACCAAATGAAAAGGGTGTAGCTGAGGGACCTTTTCAGGAGACAAAGGTGGAGCCAGAGTCCCAGGCTACAGCTACTGAGTGTAATGTGGTAACAACAAGGGCAGGCAAGGCTAGGAATAGCCTTGAAGAGTTGCCATTTTATGACTCGGAGTTGGAGACTGGGCCAGTGAAGCAATCAAAATCAAGATTACAAAGGCGGAGGGACAAATGTTTTGCCTCAGCACGTAATCAGAATGAGGACATAACAATTCCCAATGAATCATTGGATCTTCAAATTCCTGCTGATATAGCAAAGTTACAGAGAGAAGACCCAAAGCTTGAACCCTGGTTCCATAAAGTCTCTGAGGTTGAGAGTGAAAAATGGGACAAAGCTGACTGTCTGGCTGAATTCATTTATGTGATTAAAAATGGCATTTTATACCAGCGCCAGGGTAAAGTGGAGGCTTTAGCCTTACCCCAAAGTTTGACACAAAAAGTGATGGAATTGGGACACTCTATTCCTTGGGCTGGGCATTTAGCCTTTCAAAAGTCACTTAATAGAGTTGCTAGAAGGTTTGTCTGGCCAGGTATGTACACCCAGATGAAAGATTTCTGTGCTACATGTAAAATGTGTCAGATTACTTCACCGAGGGGAGTAGCTCAGGCTCAGCTCCAGCCATTACCAGTCATTTCTACACCTTTTGACAGAATAGGAATGGATGTAGTAGGGCCATTAGAGAGAACATCTTCAGGAAATCGATACATCCTTGTAATATGTGATTATGCGACCAGATACCCAGAGGCTTTTGCTTTGAGGTCTGTAAAGGCTAGGCAGGTAGCAAATTGTCTTATTCAATTGTTTTCTCGAGTAGGTATACCAAGAGAGGTCCTTACAGACTGTGGAACAAATTTTATGTCAAAGTTGCTGCAACAAGTCTATAAGTTATTAGGAATAAAGGGTATTAAGACCACCCCATATCACCCCCAGACGGACGGTCTGGTTGAAAGATTTAATCAGACACTTAAGAACATGCTGAGGAAGTTTGTGTCCCAGACCGGTTCTGACTGGGACCAATGGCTGCCTTACCTGCTGTTTTCTTATCGAGAGGTACCACAGGCTTCAACAGGATTTTCCCCATTTGAATTGCTCTATGGGCATCACGTGAGGGGTCCATTGGATCTCATGAGGGAACACTGGGAGACACCAACAGTGGAACAGGAGAATGTTGTGGAGTATGTGCTGAAAATGAGACAGAGACTTGAGGAAATGACTGCTCTAGCACAGGAGCATATGAGAGCTGCACAGACCAATCAAAAGACCTGGTATGATAAGAAAGCAAGAGATAGGACTCTTCAGCCAGGTCAGCAGGTCCTGCTGCTGCTTCCATCTGGGGAAAGTAAACTCCTGGCTAGATGGCAGGGACCCTATCGTATCACCAAGCGTCTGAGTAATGTGACCTATGAACTTTTTATGCACAATAAGCTAAAGAAACACCAGTGCTTTCATGTTAACCTGCTTAAAGTGTTTAGAGAGCCAAGCCAGCAGTCTGTCCAGCAGCAGTTGTTCATTCGTGCTATAGAGGGAGATGAAGAAGAAGGGGAGCAGTCACTGCCGACAAACATCAAAGAGTCCAATTCAGTGGATGTATTACACCTGCATCCTGACCAGCAGAGGGAGGTAGAGAAACTTATTGATCCAGAGCTGTTCCAGGAAAAACCAGGCTTCACAACCCTTGTCCATCATAAGGTCCACCTGAGAGAGGGTGTTTGTCCCCGACGGAAGTGTTATAGAATTCCGGAACGTCTGGTGCTAAAGCTCAAGGAAGAAATTGATCTGATGCTGCAACTGGGTATTATAGAAGTATCAACTAGTGAGTGGTGCAGTCCTATTGTCTTGGTGCCAAAGAAAGATGGCTCCTTGAGATTTTGCATAGACTTTAGATACCTGAATGCAGTATCAAAATTTGAATCGTATCCAATGCCGCGTATTGATGAACTGCTAGAGAGGGTGGGTAAAGCAAAATTCATTACAACCCTTGATCTTAGCAAAGGGTACTGGCAGCTAGCTCTAGCACCAGAGACCAAAGAACTGACAGCATTCAGCACACCTTATGGACTGTTCCAGTTTAAGGTGATGCCATTCGGACTCCAGGGAGCGCCAGCTACATTTCAGCGGCTGATGGATCTGGTACTGAGAGAGGTGTCACAGTTTGCAGCAGCCTATCTGGACGATGTTGTCATCTTTAGCCAGTCCTGGAGGGAGCACATGGTCCATCTTCAGCAGGTTCTTCACCTCATCAAGGATGCGGGCCTGACTATCAACCCAGGGAAATGTGCTTTTGCCCAGAAGGAGGTGGAGTACTTGGGCCATGTGGTTGGGCAAGGTGTGTTAAAGCCTCGAGTGGGGAAGGTGGATGCTATACACTCGTATCCTGTACCCACCACAAAAAAGAAAGTTCGAGCTTTTTTGGGACTAGTTGGGTGGTACAGCAAGTTCATTCCCCATTTTGCTGATAGAGCAGCTGTGCTCACAGATCTCACCAAGGCTGTGGCTCCAAACAAAATAAAATGGACTGAGCAGTGCGAGAGGGCCTTTAATGACCTCAAAAAAGCTATCACCACTGGGTCAGTTCTCCACAGCCCAGATTTCTCTCAGCAATTTATCCTCCAAACAGATGCTTCAGGAGTTGGGCTGGGGGCAGTCCTTCTGCAAGAAGTGGAAGGTGAGAGACGCCCTCTATTGTTCCTGAGCCGTAAGCTTCTGGACCGGGAGACACGGTATTCAACTGTGGAAAAGGAGTGCTTGGCCCTGAAATGGTCAATTGAGGCTCTCAGGTACTATTTGTTAGGTCGCCAGTTTGTCTTAGAAACAGATCATCACGGTGGCAGACTTCCTCTCAAGAGTACATGAGGACTGAATATGGTACTCTTTGGAGAAGGGGGGAGGAGATGTGACAGTGGAAGCACTGGCACCCGATTTGAGTGGGTGCTCATAATACAATGTAAATAATATACATGACACAAGATATACGTATGGACACTTTTATTATATATGAAATGTATTTGTAAAAAAAAAAAGTCTTCATAGCCGGTGGGGTTGTAGGCGGTTCACACAGTTGGCGGCGAGGTAGGGTCCTTGTGAGACGCCGGGCCATTTGGCGTCAGTAGCTCTGTAAAGATACACGCCGTAAGATCTGACTGTGTAATTAAGGTATGGGGGTATTTGTTACTTTACGCCAGGTGATGGGTCTAAAGTGCTGTACAAAAGAACATGGGAAAACTTACCAGTTGGTCCGGTCTCCTCCTGTGGTGCATAGGTGTTGTCTTCCTGGTGGTGTCTGGCTAAAAGCGCTCCCCAGGGATTTGCGCTGGTTTTATTAGTTCCAGGGGGGAAGACATCCAGAGGAAAATTTTACAGGGGTGTTGGTATTGGGTATTAAAGGGGGTATATTTTTGTAATGGATAAAAAGGAGAGGATTGTACGCTTGTGGGCTTGTATGTGTCTAATTGGTGAATGTATATATGTAAATATTATAAAACATAATTGTTTGTTGTAATATGATGGGGGAAGGATTGTATACTTACCCTCAGCAGATGGTAGAGGCCATCCAATTGGAGGCCACGAGCCCTTTTAAAAGTGGGACCAGTGTTGTAGTCCAGATGATGATGTTGTTTGCTGTTGAATATGATGACTGCCTTATTGGAATAAAGTCTTTTTTTGGAAAGTTACTGTACGATGGGTTTTATGTAACCTAAAAAGACCCAGGGCCAGTGGAACTATGGATAAATGGTGGTTTTATACTAAACCATGCAGAATAGAGAAGTACTAAAGCAGCCTACTTGGCCTGCTTTGCTATGGTACAAGTAAAATAAAGATATATTCTGTGGTTTATAGTTTATAACTATTATACAACACAAATCACCTTATTTTTGAATCAACTGTAAAACTAATCACTGGAGAGTGTTCTGGGACCACTCAGAGTCTCACAATAAAATGCCAAATGCATCTCTCGGTTACTTAAACTCCCAAAACCAGTCAAATAATCTTAATACATACAGTAGTCTAAATTAGGCCTCTGCAAATATCACAAACATTACAAAGTCATATATGTACTGTACAACACCTACAAATGCAAATAGACTACCTTCAATAAAACTGTCAACCCCTAGCCTACTGTTATGTGATGAACCCTAAAATGTGGGTACAACAAGAGAAGAGAAGCAGTGCACAGTAAAAATGCCTACCTTGTCCTGAGTCAGATTTACAGACTGTCACTGTTGATATTGGGCTCCTTTAGCATCTTTTGCTGTAGCTGTATTTTTCTTTAATACTGTACATTCTTTATTTGCACTCCCAGCCTTCTGCTTCTCTGATACCTGACAAAATATTCAGTTTAATGAACAGAGTGGAAACGTTTGGTCAGTGACTTGTCTCAGTGGCTTAAGATGCTAATTTGATTAATTAGCCTACTTACATTTTAGCTCAGTGTCTCTAACTCCTCTGTAACCTCCATTCCTGCTGTAGCTCATACTCCTCTGGTATCTGTGTCCAGCGCCTGGTTTATTGTATTTAAAGCTCTACAGCTGTGTTATCTGCTGAAATCATTTGTTTTCTCTCCGTATCTGGCGCTGCTGAGGCGCGTTCACAACACACGCGTTCATGAACGGGAGACAGCCAATGAGAGCGCGGGGGAGGCGTGACAAGCGTCAGAGGAGCCAATGAGAAACAAGTTAGTCTTCCACGGACCTTACTGCGCTGCTGCTGCTGTGATGTGAACGGGGGAAGAGTACAGAGAAGCGGCTGTGGAGAGAGGCTGAGGATGTAAAGAGTTAGTGCTGGTCTCGATGAACAGAGAAAAAAGTACCGAGGAAGTAATAATTGTTACGCATCATTGCGCGCTTTTAAGTGGTTATACGGAAATTATTTAGCATTCTAGTGGGTATACGGCGCATACCTGCGTATCACGTAGACTACACTTCTGGGCAGTAAATTGATTTATGGTACAGACAGCGAGACAGTAGCTTTCATGTTTTGTGGGATGAGGTTCCTGTAGTAGACTAATAACACTTAGCTTCAGGGTCTCTCCAGTTATCTTCTGAATTTACTGTCTTCAATGAAAGTAAAATATCTAAAAACTCCAAAAAATAAAGTCTACTGACTTCTTATTTAAACTTCACTCAAAACAGACCGAGTCAAAAAGCATGTAAATTCTATCAGACATAAAGATGGTCAGTGAGTGTTGGTTATACTTGCCTGAATTCAAGGTTACTTTGTGTGCCTTTCAAAATTCATTGTTTGTAGAAAACACAGCAGAGGACTACTGTGTTGTGTGCTCCTTTCTGAACCATAATGGGAAGAGCGGGATTGAAAAGGTTAAGTATGAAATGAAATGTCTGATTCACTATACTGTATATTATCATGTCATTTCTGTACTGTGTACCTTATGGGGTTCTGTTTTATGGGCAGGTGCAGTGTTCCCTATGCAACAGGTCGGCCCATTTTGAATGTGCCCAGAATCCACAAGGGAATTAAGAATTAATTTGTAAATCAAACGATGCCGGAACAAAAATTGCGCTTTGACACTGGAGTCCACAAGGCCAACACTGATACCGGAACGTACACACAACACAATGCTTACACTGCAAAAAATGAATATCTATCTTGGTTAAATTGACTTGAATTAAGAATATTTTACTTGATAGATAATTTTTTGGATTTATTCACTTATGTCTAAACCTTTTTGAGATTTGACTTGTTTCAAGATTTTCCATCTAGAGCCACCCTACTTAGATATTACAACTTATTCTAAGCAGATTTAATAGTAAAACAAGCTGTATTGTTGGAGGAATGCTTTGACCATACAAATATTGTACTTGTTTTAAGACATTCTGTCTATACCAATTTTTTTCAGTCTGAAACCAATCTCACTGAGTCATTACATCTCAAAAAGACCATAGTAATAACCTAATAGCCCTAACCACTGCTCAAACAATGGCAATTCAACATGAGTTTTATTTTTTAAACTAGCCCTAAATGTACCCTAGGTTGTGTTGAGTCTCTGACTTATGCCATATGCAAACCAAAAATATTTTAAGCATCACAAAAAAAAAAATTATAATATCTAAGCAAAAATAAAGTGCTTCATCTTACTAAGCATCTTTAGTTCTGATCTCATTTCTCATTCTTTATACAAGAATACATCAGTAAAATCAAATCAGTTACGCTGTATATGTCTAAGCTTTAAGGAAGAGAGAGAAAGGGTCCAGCGTCAGTGGAGTTGTACTGCTAAATTTTATGACTAAAAAGAGGAAAGCAGACCTACAGTTCTTGTTCTTTATTTTATTTTTGTTTTGCAAGTAAAAATATATAAATGACTAGCATAAAATTAGTATGCTTGTGTAAACCAAACCCTATATACCAGAGCTTCTCAAAGTCATGACTCCGAATCCAGACCGGGGATCTGGCGCCTAATTGGGATGGCTGCTAACAACACAAAGCTAATGCCTAAATGAGCAGTCCTTTGCAGTGGCGGTTTAAGCACTGATATTATCTCTACATTTACTCTATCTAATGTACAACTTAACCATATTGAGAAAAGTGAAGCACAGACAAAATGTGGAACGCAGGAGGAGCAATTTCAGGGCATTGACAAGCGCACATGCTATCATCAGCTTGCCGAACCATCTATAAGTGGTCATTAAAAACAAGTTTTGAAATAACCGATTGTTCTGGACCTCAGACATCAATGAGATTTTAAATTTGGACCAATTTGAGAAGCCCTGCTATAGACTGTAACCTACAGTGCCTACAGTATTGCATGGTTTATAAACAACAGTATAACCTCCAGTCTCAAATAAAGTCAATGACAAGGTGACACCAGCTCACTACAAACCTGGCATCGTCCTAGGACACAGGTAAATAAATGTCAGACATAATGATTTTGGAACTCATAGTTTGACTTTTGTCAAGTAATCATTATTTGCATTTCAGGGAATTACACCAGAGGCAACCACCGACATGGTTGTGTGTAAATTAGTCATAACCCAAAGAATGTCAAGTCTGGAGTAAAGTGCACGCTGTACAGAGCGTATGCTGGTCAGTCTAAACAAGCCATTACCTAGACCAGTCCTTCTCTCTACAGTCTTACAAAACTGTGTTACAGATATCACTGGTATTACCCAGCAATTTAATTTAAATTAGTGGCATTTGCATTCCTATTCTCTAAATTAAATCTATACAGCACAGTTTAATCCTAGTTTAGATCTACTTTAGTCTTGGTGTACACCTGTTTTAGGCCTGATTTAGTCTTGTGACTAGTTTTGATGCTTGTTTAGTCCTGGTTTACCTCTAGTTTAGTTCTTTTGTAGTACTGGTCATTGTAGTCCATTAATGACGGTGTTCAAAAGCAAAATACTTTCTGAAGTGGTACTTAGTGTAAAAACTTTGAGAATCACTGACCTAGATGTTTTATGCATTCTTAACTGTAAAAAGCTGCAAGTATATATTCTAAACATGGTTATAATAATTTAAATTGTATTTGTTTTTTTCCATTTTGTGTTAGGTCCTCTTCCAGATCCTCACATCATGACAAGCGGGGAGAAACTGAGGACAAACAAAAAAAACTTTGTGATTAGCAGAGATAATTTTCAAAACTTCTAATTTATTGTATGTAGCAGAGCAAAGAGCCTCAGTTGTTTTTTTTACTGTAACTATAGACAGCAAATGGATAAAAAAAAAAATTTCAATAAAGATGCATTCCATATATTTATTTTAACTACATCTTTACAAGGACACACTTTTTTAAACTTTCCTTTAGTGAGTAATATAGTTTGGTCAGAGCATGTTTCACTGACTTCTGGCTCTGATCCCTCATCATACATTAAACAGTCAGATTGTTGTAAGTATATTCATAATTAGGGATTAAAGTAAACACAAACCATTGTAGTTTTGGCAGTAGATGTGAAAAGTCTATTATTTTGTCACAGACTGATCACTACAGCAGAGTCAGTGTTCAAGCACAGAGCTATACTAAATGAAAATATACTGTAGTACTATTCAGTGGTATTTCCTGATAAGCAGATTGTCAAATATTCAGATAAACTCAGATCATGACATGATCTAACACTGTTTTATAGCGCAGCTCTATCACTTAGCCATGTTGCTAACGCTATCTAGCTACATAACAAAGCACTCACTTCATAATCCAAGTATCCTTCATTGAAGAATTAATATCCTTTCGCAAGTTTTGAATGTTTTGTGGGTAAATATTCATTTGAAAATCGCTGTATATTGTGTAAACTTGTAAACGGCAATTTGAAAAAAGTCTGGGTGAATTTCTTATGGGAGAAGCTCAGCACCGGAAATGAAGATACATCCCATCGTCTCAAAACAGAAGCTGTCTGACGTCACGTGAAAAGGGTCTATTGCCAAGCAGTGCATAGTTATTACACAGTACTAAGTTACACCACTGTATACAAGCCTATTACTGATGGACTATCTTCAAGAAATGAGTATGTTTAAGATATAAATATTTTGGCCATTATGATTTTATGATTTTTTTTAAAATAGCTACATAAAAGTTTAATGCTCCTGAACCTCTCACACTTGATCTGCTGCCTCCTCTCCCCACTGCCTTCTCATCCTTCATCCCACCCACCATTAAAAAGTCAGTAGGTCTAGCCTACTAAGTAAGTAAATATGTATTTTCAGGTTGTTTTTAAGTAAAACATTAGAGATACGATCTGAAAAGACGGGGCGAGTTTCGCTGACATCGCCGTTAATTGGATGCGCGTGCAAAGGCACAATGTCATTCAATCACACATGATTTTGCTGCCCCCTCCAGCAGCTGATGCCCTACCACAGCAAGGGATGCGCGTTCTGGGAGCGGCAGTGCTACAAAAGACATAAATGCCAGCCTGCTATGCTTACTGATTAAAAAAAAAAAAGTAATCAGAATACTGGGCAACTACTTTGGGCGGGAGACTGTTCCATAACGACAATATGGGGGGTAAGTTAATCTAATAGTTTAATTTTTTGCATCAATATAATTTCTCATTTTATTACTAAATGTTGATATTGTATACAATTTTATATTGAGTTTACAGTTGTGTGAAAAACCACGTTAACAACATGTAATATTTTTTGGGGGGTCCAACACAGACTAGGCCAGTCCCCATTTCGGCAGAGTTGGTATTTCCCTCTGACCAGGAGATGTTAGCCTGACTTTGAACGTGAGAAGCTACAGCACTACAAGAACCCCATGAATATCAGGTATTTTGGTGAAAATGGTAATATATGTCTGGCCATTTTGCTCAGCTTGTCATTTCCATAATGATCAGTTATATCAGCTAATTTAGTTGCCCGTAAAATGGGCAACTAAATTAGCCCGCTAGCTAAGTTGCCAAAATTAGCTAACTAATGTAAAGGAGGCTAGTTTATGTAATTTTGATTAACTGTTAAACTGGTTTAACACAGTAGTGGTTACATTACATGAGACGTATATTGACACTAAAACATTTGTGTTTTCTAGTTGAAATTAAGGTGAACACCTAGCTAAGCCGACATAAAGTTGCTAATGCTAATTTTATGTGCTAACGTTAATTGCGTATGTGTAGCAGAGGGTGGGAAGAAGTATGTCACAGAGACAGAGCTAGCAGGGGTTGTAACCAAAACTGCGGTCTGTCCTGTGACCACAGCGACCACTGCTAGGACCACGTGTCTGCCACCAGGGGCGCTGTTCCCATGGTCCCTATGGTCTGTACGGTGGTCCGAGCGGTCCGACTGGAGGTCTGTATGGACACACCAGTGGTCCAAGCGGTCCGACTTGTGGTCCTATAGGCTATAGGTACAGACCTGGCCAGAGTAGAGCCTATCAGACAGGTGAAAAATTAAGCCTGCCTATACGGACAATGTTATGATTTTAGTTGTAATAACTACATGTAGGATATATACAATTAGGTGAACCTACTTTATATAGACACTTTTGCAGAGGATTTTTTTTTTTTTTTTTTTTACTATTGATTACCATAATGGTGGCGTTTACTGTACATAAAGTATCTTGATACTTTTGTTGTATTAATAAAAAGAGCATTGGCTTTGGATTATAATGATTTCCGAAATGTGGATTTCATCATAGATGTTATGGTGCCGGAAGTATGTTCATTTTCCTTTCCAGTAGAACCTACACAACTGCATTCAACTGCTGTCACCTTGTCTTAAGATGTCTGATTTATTCAATTAAATCTGTTTGAATTAGGTCACAGTAGACATCCTGATGAAAATGGAGGGCTTCACAAGGTTCCAAGCTGAAATGACACTCGAAAAAATAATAGATGAATATTAAAAGTTAATGTGTGAAAAGTTAATAAATTTGGTTATGTTAAATGTTATATTTTGCATATCATTTGTTATAATTTCTTACAAAAGGGAACATTTTGATCAGACCTCTTGGCTGACCACATGGACCTATGGCCTGACCAGAAACCTCTGGGCTGACCACATGGTCCTCTAGACTGACCACAGACCTCTGAACTGATCACAGGACCTCTAGACTGATCACGGACCTCTGGCCTGTCCTCAGACCGCTGGCCTGACCACATGGACATCTAGACTGACCACAGACCATTGGTCTGACCACATGGACATCTAGACTGACCACAGACCATTGGTCTGACCACATGGACATCTAGACTGACCACAGACCGCTGGCCTGATCACAAGGACCCCTGAAGTGACCGCAGACCTCTGGCAGGAATAATAAAAACTACTGCTGCTATTGAATTATTGTAGGTTATTGGGGTCAATGAATGAATGACAGTCATGTTTTGTGTTCTCTGGGCAGATCTAAGCTATTTAGCCTAGGATAACACAAGTTGTTCCAGTCCACAGAGAATGGAACTCTATAGGTCTTTTACATATTTCAGAGTAAAAGGTTGACAAATTGTTTAGCATAGGCTAATAGCCAGGTTACAAAGTTAGCCTGTACTCTATGTTAATACCAGCAGCCTGACACTCAATAGGCCTATCTTAGAGCACTTCATGATGCTGCCACCACCGGTCTTACCGTAGGGACCACCGGTCGGACCGCTCGGACCACCGGTGTGTCCATACAGACCTCCAGTCGGACCGCTCGGACCACCGGTGTGTCCATACAGACCTCCGGTCAGACCGCTCGGACCACCGTACAGACCATAGGGACCATGGGAACAGCGCCCCTGGTGGCAGACACATGTGGTCCTAACAGTGGTCGCTGTGGTCACAGGACAGACCGCAGTTTTGGTTACAACCCCCTCTCGCCAGAGTCATATGAGCGACGGCACTACCGTTCATACATGGGAGAATTAAACAGGTACTGGAAAAAATAATTTGACCTAATTATAGTAACACTGTGTATTGTGATGAGCATATGTGCATTTAATACGCCATAATTAAGGCATGTTTTTAACAATCTGCTTTTCTTAACAGGAAAATGGACAGACTGTGTGACTATTTTAAAAGGTAAGAGCAAAAATGACATAGTATATGAGTTATAATAAAAAAACATGTTTGTTTAGTCCTAGCTCTGGTGCAGTCCAAGTGTAGACCTGGTTTAGTCCCGTCTGTGCTGCTGGCTCAGTCCTGGTATCGGGGGCCTTGTTGGATAAAGATCAGTGTATTTCATAATGTCCAATTCTTTAAAAAATGGTAAATGTGCTTATAGCTGTATGCAATAATGACAACGTGGAATATTTTTTCTACATATGATGGTAATGTAAGTAAGTACATTCTGTGATAATTGGCTTTGCTCCTTTTGTCAAAATTTAAGGCACTTGATGAACTTGCCAGGGAAAGCAAGACAAAGAAAATTCTTTATGGTTTTATTGTATTATTTTATTATTATATGTATTTTTATTGTAGATGCTTAAAACAAGACATTCTTAGAACAAGTCTTGATCTAAGAAATATCTTATTTTAGGATTATAATGTACTAGAAATGAGCACATTTGCATCCATTTAACAAGCAATAATTATATAAAATAAGACCAGATGTGTTAAAAATTAGTTTAAAAATCTTATCTTAAACACTAAAAACAAGTATTTTGTTCTTAAATCAAGACTTTTAGCATTCCAAAAGGTCCTATGTATTTTTTCTTATTTTAAGAAAACTTAATAAGTGCCATTTTCTTACTGCACTGGCAGATAATTTTACTTAAAATATTACATTTTTACACAATAATAAGTAGGGATGCACCGATACCAGTATCGGGTATCGGTACCAATACCATGTTCAAGTATTCGTACTCGTATTCATAAAAGTGGCCCGATACCAATAACCGATACCACCGATACCACTTTACAGCACTGTCACATGACATTCCCCTCTCAGCTGAGCAGTGAGAACCGAGCGGAAGGATTTCTGGAAGTGGAAGTGAACTGTATGGAGATAAAAGCAAAGCTGACGATACATTCTGCTCAGCCAGACATCCCAAATCATACGTGAGTCCTGAAACTTAAGCAGTTGTCCTTTTGTTGTCCTAGTTCGGAAGGCCAAGCGTGCTGCGGCCTGGGTGGTTGTGGAGGCAAAAACTCAGGTCTGGGAGGAGTTCAGGGAGGCCATGGAGGAGGACTATCGGTCGGCCTCGAAGAAATTCTGGCAAACCATCCGCCACCTCAGGAGGAGGAAGCAGTGCTTCACCAACACTGTTTACAGTGGTGATGGGGAGTTGTTGACCTCGACTGGGGATGTTGTCGGGCAGTGGAAGGAATACTTTGAGGATCTCCTCAATCCCACCGACACGTCTTCCATTGAGGAGGCAGAGGCTGGGGACTCGGAGGTGGACTCGTTCATCACCCAGGCTGAAGTCACCGAGGTGGTCAAAAAGCTCTTCGGTGGCAAGGCACCAGAGGTGGATGAGACCCGCCCTGAGTACCTCAAGTCTCTGGATGTTGTGGGGCTGTCGTGGCTGACATGTCTCTGCAATATCGCGTGGCGGTCAGGGACAGTACCTCTGGACTGGCAGACCGGGGTGGTGGTTTCTCTTTTTAAGAAGGGGGACCGGAGGGTGTGTTCCAACTACAGGAGGATCACACTTCTCAACCTCCCCGGGAAAGTCTACTCCAGGAGGAGAATTTGGCCGATAGTCAAACCTCGGATCCAGGAGGAACAATGTAGTTTTCACCCCGGTCGTGGGACAGTGGACCAGCTCTATACCCTCCATAGGGTGCTTGAGGGTTCATGGGAGTTTGCCCAACCTGTCCACATGTGCTTTGTGGATTTGGAGAGACCCACTCTATCCAAGATGGCAGCATGTCATTTTGTCTGCTCTGTGTCTGTCTAATTTTAACTTTTTTCAGGATTTAAGTGCACTTTTTCACTGAAATTATCTCAGAAACTGTTTCTATGTACCAATTTAATACAAGTTTTTGCCATTTTGGGCAATCTACCTAGTTACTTTTTGTGAGCTGACCCACATGGTCTGCGGCCTGGTCAGAGGCCTATGATCTCTCTGGTACTAATCTGAAGCCCAGGAATATGCTGCAGTGTGGCTCGTCTTTAGCCTAGATCTGCGCCAATGATATAAATCAGGATTTACTTCAGGATGGCAATGCAGAGATGCTGAGTGGATATACCACTACTACACTGAGGCTTGTGCTGTTTGCTGTTTGCCGTGGATGTACCACTGCTACACTGGGGTCTGTGTTGGCTGCTGTTTGCTGTGGATGTACCACGACTGCACTGAGGCCTGTGCTGGCTGCTGTTTGCCGTGGATGTACCACGACTGCATTGAGGCCTGTGCTGTTTGCTGTGGATGTACCACTGCTACACTGGGGCCTGTGCTGGCTGCTGTTTGCAGTGGATGTACCACGACTGCGCTGAGGCCTGTGCTGGCTGCTGTTTGCTGTGGATGTACCACGACTGCGCTGAGGCCTGTGCTGGCTGCTGTTTGCTGTGGATGTACCACGACTGCGCTGAGGCCTGTGCTGGCTGCTGTTTGCTGTGGATGTACCACGACTGCGCTGAGGCCTGTGCTGGCTGCTGTTTGCTGTGGATGTACCACGACTGCGCTGAGGCCTGTGCTGGCTGCTGTTTGCTGTGGATGTACCACGACTGCACTGAGGACTGTGCTGGCTGCTGTTTGCTGTGGATATACCACTCCTACACTGAGGCCTGTGCTGGTTGCTGTGGCCTTACTACTACACTACCTTATCCTGATTAGTGCTGAGAGTTAAGGATAATGGCACTTATTCTGACTGTATTGTGTTTGCTGGCTGTATGGGATCTAGGGGCAACTGGTCGCTCCTGGATGTGTGCTTCTAACAAAGTGAGTAGTATACTGGATATTGTAAATGGTTGCACTTGTGGCGGTGCTGCTGTACAACCTGTACAACCACCTCGACATCTGGCAGAGGACATAAACTTAACTGTTCTGAGCAGAGACATGCCTAAACTTCAGAGTTTTCTAGCTTTACATAAATATCTCACTTTTCAAATGAGATCTTACTCTGGCTCTGCATATCTAAAGTTATATTTTAACTGTAATGTTACGAAGCAGAGATTGCTGATTGTCTTACTGTTACTTTTGTCTGGTAATGTGCAACCAAACCCTGGTCCTGAGCTGCAGTATATCCAGACACCCTCTGATTTTAAATCCCTGTCTGGTCTTAAATGTATTCATCTCAATGTGTGCAGTTTGTTACCTAAAATGGACATGGTTAGAATTTGGATTAAATCGACAGATGCAGATATTGTAATTTCTGAGTCTTGGTTGAATAAATCTATTGAAAATGATCACATTCAAATATCTGGCTACAATGTTTATCGTACTGATAGGCCTAAAAAAGGAGGCGGTATTGCAATTTATGTTAAATCGAAATTTGATGCCTGATGTCTGAATCTGGAATTTTTGGCATTGAATGTTGAAATATCAAAGGGTCTGTGTATAACTGTTGTTGGGCGTTATAAGCCTCCATCTGCCCCCAATGAAACATTACAATCTTTAAAGCATCTTTTGGCCAAACTGAATTACAGTGAACTTCTTTTAGCTGGTGATTTAAATTTGGATTGGCTTAATTCAGTTTCAGATGATTTTAAATCTTTTTGTGATTCTTTTAATTTTACCCAGTTGGTGAATTTACCCACTCGACCAAACCTTAAAAGCCCTGATAAGTCAACCTTGATTGACTTGATAATTACAAATGTTCCTCATAAATTCTCATCCCTGGGTGTCTTCTGTAATGACTTAAGTGACCACTGTGTTGTTGCTGCCATTAGAAACACCAAGGTGCCCAAATCTAAACCTCGTATAGTTTATAAGAGGAACCTTAAACATTTTAATGAACAAGCATATCATCATGACTTGGCTAGTGTTGATTGGAAGATGATTGGGCTGATACCAGATGTAGAGACAGCTTGGACATTTTTTAGGGACATTTTTATGGAAATTTTAAATAAACATGCCCCTTTAAGGAAACACAGGGTACAGGGGCGAGAAAACCCATGGTTCTCCCTAGAGCTGGCGGATGCTATTCATGAACGTAATCAAGCCTGGGCCAAGGCGAGAAAAACTGACTCTCCCACAGATTGGACAGTTTTCAGGCAGTTAAGGAACAAATGCTCTTCTTTCATTAAAAGGGCCAAATCAGAATATTATTTGTCCATCACAACTGAAAATCTAAATAGTCCACAGAAATTCTGGAAAGTTATCAAGTCACTTTCAGTGAGTAAAAGCACTCTGGCTCTACCTACCTATATTTTAAACAACTCAACACCTGTATATAATAAAACAGATTTTAAATTGTTTTAATAAGCATTTTATAGAATCTTTGCTCTTTGGAACTCCTTTTAATCTTGTGCCTTTTTCTATGCAGGAAGTTCATAAAGCTCTCAAAAATTTAGATCACAGAAAACCTTGTGGTCCCGATCTGATAGATCCTTACTTTTTAAAATTGGCAGTGGACTTTGTAGCAGAGCCTCTTACAATCCTTTTTAATCTCACAGTGGAAAAAAATGATATACCTTCTGCATGGAAATTGGCTTTTGTCCTCCCCTTATTAAAAGGGGGTGACCCTGCAATCCTGACAAATTTTAGACCAATATCCAACCTCTCAATCTTGGCTAAACTTCTTGAAGCTCTTGTTAGTGAACAAGTAAAAGACTTTTTGTACTCAAATGACATTCTATCATCATATCAATCTGGCTTCAGAAACAAACATAGTACCATTACAGCAGCAATGAAAGTGATAAATGACATTACTGTTGCGCTTGACAAAAAACAACATTGTGCATCTCTTTTTATTGATTTGTTGAAAGCGTTTGACACCGTCGACCATGATATTTTAAAAATTAGGCTGCTTCATTCGGGTTTTTCAGAGCACACAGTAGCTTGGTTTTCAAATTATCTCAGCAATAGATTTCAATGTATTAAATATGATGGTCTGTGTTCTGAGTTTCTTTCTGTCTATAAGGGGGTGCCACAGAGGTCTGTATTGGGCCCCCTCTTATTTATCATTTATAACAATGATTTAGGTTTAAATGTATCAGATGCAAAATTGCATTTCTATGCTGATGATACAGTCATTGACTGCTGTGGAGCAACTCTTGTTCAGACTGTTGAATCTTTGCAGAAAGCTTTTATAACTGTCCAACACTCATTAATTAACTTGAAACTTGTTCTCAATGCTGATAAGACAAAGCTTATGTTGTTTTCTAATTGTAAAAAGTTGCCTCAAATGATTCCCACAGTGTCCACTCTTGAGGGCAGTGAAATAGAGGTGGTTCATATGTACAAATACCTAGGTGTCTTAAGGCCTCGATACACCAAGGCGACTCCCAGACTGCCGCCGAAAAGATGGAGCGACAGCTCGTCTCTTCTCGTCTCCTCTCGTTCCCTCCCGTTTCCTCACGTCGGATGACCTTTTTCCCTCTTCATACACAGAAGCGACAGCCGACCTAAAGACCGTGTCTTGCGCATGCGCGTGATGTAATTACCCCCCCCAAAGCGGCAGCTGGCGCTAGCCAGTGAACAAAGATAAACGGAAGTGACACAATGTTTACGGAGTACATATGCATGTAGCGCACCTTGGTCTGCCACTGTTCTCAGCTTGTTTGAACATTTGAGAAGCGTGATAATGGCCGGTTTGGACATTGTTTTGTGTGGATTAGGTGCCGCTGCTCTGTTACTTGAAGAACAGAGGCCAACAAGGAGAAGAAAGCGTTTGTTCCCCGAACAGTTCCGCATGTTGGAGGATCTTCTTACACCAATTATACGGCGTCGAAACACAAATTACTGGGACTGTATTTCAGTGGGAGAATGGCTGATGGTCACACTGCGTTACCTCGCTACAGGTAAGATCATTTTCGGGACATGTATGGTGACAGTACGCTGCCACAGCGGTGTTTTTGTTGTGGTTTTAACCTCTCGTCACTCCGTCACTTCCGCTAAAATTCCCGTGAGCTGATTGGCGCGGCAGCTGTAGTGCTAGGCCTATCAGAGCACTTCGTGCCAAAGACCAAAGACGCCGATTCAACAAGGCTAATCGGCAGGAAACTAGTCAGACAGCCTCCGTCCTGGAGCGATGGGGGCAGACGGCGCATACATATCAAAAGGACGGAAATGAGCGACGTGGAAGAACCATTAAGACTGCTTCAGATGGGCGATCGTCGCCTTGGTGTATGGAGGACTTTAATTGATGACAAACTCACTTTCAAGCCACATATAGATAATCGTGTGAAGAAGCTGAGGCTAAAATTGGGATTTTATTTTTTAAATAAACTGTGTTTTTCTTTTAATGTAAAAAAGTGTCTTGTCAATGCAACTTTTTTATCTGTGTTGGATTATGGAGATCTTTTGTACATGAATGCTGCTGCTCAATGTCTTCGAATGATTGATACTGTATATCATGCTTCTTTGAGGTTCATTACAAACTGTAAGATGTCCACTCACCACTGTGAATTATACTCTCGAGTGGGATGGCCTGCTCTGGCCACTCGGAGGACTAGTCACTGGTACACTTTCATTTATAAGGCAATATTGGGACTACTGCCTTTGCACATTTGCACCCTAATTGCTCTGAGAAATGCTGAATCGTATTCTCTTTGTTCACAAGACTATTTGTTGCTTTCTGTTCCTTATGCTCGTACAGAATTGGGTAAAAAGGCATTTGTTTACTCTGCACCTTTTACATGGAATATGCAAGAGAAAGACTGGAAACTAACTGATTTAATTTCTTTGAGCACTTTTAAATCCAAACTGAGAGCTTTTGAGACCAATTCCACAATCTGCATTTGTTTTTCATAATGTTTTTAAACTTTTATGTCTTATCTGTGTAAATATGTAACTGTGTTTTGTGTTTGCTGCTGCCTCTCGCCCAGGACTCCCTTGAAAAAGAGGTTCTTAATCTCAATGGGATATTTCCTGGTTAAATAAAAATCAAAAAAAAAAAAAAAAAAAAAAAAAAAAAAAAAAAAAAAAAAAAAAAAAAAAAAGGCCGTGTCCCCCGTGGTATCCTGTGGGGGGGGTGCTCTGGGAGTATGGGGTCCAAGGCCCTCTGCTAAGGGCTGTCCGGTCCCTGTGCGAACAAAGCAGGAAATTGGTTTGCATTGCTGGTTGTAAGTCGGACCTGTTCCCAGTGCATGCTGGACTCCGGCAGGGCTGCCCTCTATCACTGGTTCTGTTCATAATTTTTATGGACATAATTTCTAGGCGCAGCTAGGGGCCAGAGGGTGTCAGGTTTGGGGACCACAGGATTTCATCTCTACTTTTTGCAGATGATGTTGTCCTGTTGGGTTCATCAAACCAAGACCTTCAGCATGTGCTGGGGCGGTTTGCAGCAGAGTGTGAAGCGGCTGGGATGAGAATCAGCACCTCCAAGTCCGAGGCCATGGTTTTCGACCAGAAAAGAGTGGCGTGCCCTCTCCAGGTTGGGGGAGAGCTCCTGCCTCGAGTGGAGGAGTTTAAGTATCTTGGAGTCTTGTTCACAAGTGAGTGAAGGATGGAACGTGAGATTGACAGGCGGATCGGTGCAGCGTCTGCAGTAATGCGGTCGTTGTATCGGTCTGTTGTGGTAAAGAAGGAGCTGAGCCGAAAGACGAAGCTCTCAGTTTACCAGTCGATCTACATTCCTACTCTCACCTATGGTCATGAGCTTTGGGTCATGACCGAAAGGACAAGGTCCCGGATACAAGCGGCCGAAATGAGTTTCCTCCGCAGGGCGGCTGGGCGCTCCCTTAGAGATAGGGTGAGGAGCTCAGTTACACGGGAGAAGCTCGGAGTAGAGCTGCTGCTCCTCCACATACTTGTGGATGCCCGATCCCGTCAGACCTCGGAAGCTAAGCAGGGTAGGGCCTGGTCAGTACCTGGATGGGAGACTGCTGGGGAAATACCAGGAAGCCGGTGTGAATGTGAGTGAGTGAGTGGTTGGTGGTGGTCAGAGGGTCCGTTGGCGCAGATGTGTGCAGCCGCGCTTCTGTCAGTCTACCCCAGGGGAAACTGTGGCTACAAAATGTAGCTTACCACCACTGAGTATGGAGTGAATGAAATACCCCTTCCCTGCTGTGTGTAAAGCGCTTTGGGTGACTTGTGTCATAGTTAAAGCGCCATACAAATACCATTCCCTTCCCCTTCCCACATCAAGAGGAGCCAGTTGAGGTGGCTCGGGCATCTGTTCCAGATGCCTCCTGGTCGCCTTCCTGGGGAGGTGTTCCGGGCATGTCCCACCGGGAGGAGGCCCCAGGGAAGACCTAGGACTATGGGGACTATGTCTGGCCTGGGAAAGCCTTGGGGTCCCCTCAGTAGTGCCCCCGCGACCTGACCCCGGATAAAGCGGAAGAAGATGGATGTATGGACATTGGATCGTTGCTTTTTTCTGATCATTCTCCCTAGAGACTGTTGTGCGTGCAGCAGATCACCAGTATCAGAAATAATCAGAGCAGCTTGTGTGGCGCCAACCACTGTTCCATTTTATCTACAGTACAACCCAGCAAGTATTTACTCTTTTTATAATGTTAGTTTAAAACAAAATGTAGAAGTCTAAACCAGGACTACAACAGGAATGCCTCATGAACTGATTCAAAAGTCCAGGTAAAAAAACATCAGGTCCTGCCAGGACTTAACCAGGACTAAGCCAGGTCTGAACTGGGACTAAAGCAGGTCAAAACCAGGGCTAAACCTGACATTAACCTCATCTAGGTATAGTATGAAATCAATTTACAGATGACTTTTCCAAAAAAACCACATAGTTGAGTATTAGCAGACTCTATAGTCTTTGCCAGTAGGATGTGAATTTTGCATTAAATATGAAGTCCTACATTTCACTTTGAAATCCTTGGAGGTAGACTGCTCCACATTCTGATATCTTCACACCTATGCTATGGTCAGGATCAGTAAGGATCAATATGCTATAGTCGGGATCTATCCATATAATCTGTCTAATCTAGTTATTTCTTAAGTAAAATAAAGTTCACCCCATTCGCTAGCACTTTTCAACAAAGTAGCATGAATCGACAGGGGAGCTTTCGATTTGCGCTACGGGTAGCTTATCTCGACGAGGCAGCACATCTCAACAGAACACCATGATGTTTGCAGCTCACAGAAGAGCAAATCATGACTCACAGGTCTTAAGTATGTAACAAATTTACAGGGAGGTCTGGTGGTACTCCCCCAGGGAAAAAAATCAATATAACAGACAATATTTGCTGTATCCTGGTGCATTTTTAAGTGTTTTAGCTGACTATAGAGTGAGTAAAACAATCAGTCCCTCCAGGATTTTGCGGGCAATTTTTGTGATTGTTGCGGGCTAAAATGCCTGATTTTGTGAAGGATTTTCTTAAAAGTTGTGCTAAAAGTTGCAATTTTTTTTGTCTATAATACACAGGTAAAAAGTACCAGAGGTGATAAAAATAGTTACTTGAGCTTTTTCTTAAAAATATTAGCTAGAACTATAAAAACACAATCTGTTTTTAAATATATGTGAGGTTGTAATAATCTAATTAAAAATACCTGTATTTGAACAGGCCAAACATACCTACTTTTTAAAAAGATACTGCTGTGTTATTAGGCTATTTTTTGGGCTATTACTGCCACTGATTCTGATTCTGTTCCACTCATCTTCTCTGTTGTGTGCTGTAGCACATCCAGTCATTAAAAAAACAGAAGAATTTTCCTGTGCTATAGGTTTTCAGGAAGGTTATTAGCCTGCAACATTAATGTTTAAAGAACAATACCTCAAACTTCATTGTTATCTAAATGTGCTGCCCATTCAACTTTTTAGGCAACTATATCACCATGGCAACACAGACGGGTTTTTCAGAGTGACACCAGAAAACACTAGAAAGTACCGCATTCGTCTCCTCCTTCAGTCCCATCCACGCGCTGCTGCTGGTGAGCATCTGCGACCTCGTGTGCTCGACCTCCACGCGTTAGTTCTGCGCTGCTCCTCCTTGCCGCTCTGTTTATGAGTGCGCCCAACCTCAGGGCTGGAACCTCCGCGCCGCTCTGTGAGTGTGCAGCACCTCCGCAGAGGCTGCTCTGCTCGGAACAGGGGATGGCCTGAGACAGCGGCAAGAGCAGCAAAATGCAGTTTTAAAGGAAAAACTCTGTGATAATTGGCTAAAGTTGCAGAGTAGAGTTGGTAGGAATCAGCTACTTTTGCCCCCCCCCCCCAGCTCTGCTCTTCAAGGCCCTCTCTACATGTTTACCTCATATCTAGGGACACGTGGGTAATTTTTATGAAATATAAAAAATGAATAAAGGATAAAAGTGCAACTTAAACAAGTGTAAAAATACTGAGACATTCAGCTCAAGACAGATAATTTTATTGGGTCAGAATCACTTTGGTTAATCCTACAGTTCCAACACTGGTCACACTGATTTTACAATAACTCATATTTGTTTGAAATCATAATCCAGCCACAGAGCAAACACAAGCCTGTGTACTTTTAGTGCTAGACCCAAGCCCGGATAAATACAGGCAGTTGCATCAGCAAGGGCATCTTTCATAAAACCTATGCTATATTTGCAGTGGCAACCACAAAAAGGGAAAAGCCAAAGTAGAGAGAAAGTATTCACACTGTTGTGTCGTAACCAGGATCTCATTAGAGCTTCAAAATGCAAAAAGAAAAAACAGGAGAAACATGTAAAAAAACAAAACAAAAAAAACAACAGAGCAGACAAATGATTAAATACTGTGACAGTGTATGGAGTTTAGAAACACGCAGAAGAACTACCTGGTTTCATGTGTCTTCGTAGAGCTGTGAGACTGAGCATTTTCAGCTCTTCAGAAGGGACAGCCTCAGCATACAGGATTACGCAAACGCGAATGAAAAAAAAATACTACTCCAGGTATGTTTTTGAGGTGGAAGCAAAATTATAACATGGTTAAAAGAAAAGAAAAGATTGATTTAGCAGAATATGGGACCTTTAAAAGCAGTTTTCAATAAATTGCCTACTCTCTGCTTTTTTCTCTTGCTCCTTATTTTTCTTATTGCATTATGAAGCTCTACTTCCAATCTTGTTACAATCCACCAGCTCAAAATTTTCCTCCTGGTCTAAAGATTTAGTTCAGGAGTGTATACAAGGATGTCAGACAGTGGCTGTCTACCTGGTGATGTCACCATCAAGTGGACCAAGAAAGTCATTATTGTCACAGTCCTGTCCAAAGTGGTCAGATGAACAAAAACACCAGTTGTGTCCAGTTCCGTCCTCGATCAAATCGGCTCCACTCAGACAACTTTTCATTGTTTACCCATTATATTAATATATAAATACAAACAACAGCAAAACAAAACAAAAAAATCAAAACCATTCAACCTGACAACACAAATGGCCTGAAGGATGCACAAAGCAAAGTACACACAGCTAGGCTTTTATTTGAGTGAGCACTGAGCAACAAGAGCTTATGAGGAAAGTCTGACATTGAATAATCTGGTATTTGTTGAAGTGTAATTTACTGGAGTGTTGCAGTACAGTTTTCATCACCAAAAGGGTCTGCAGAGTACCCAAGAGTGCTGGGGTACCACACTACACTGGGGACACTTTGGCTGCTGGTCCCAACTGTGTGGACATCTACAGCACTAGGACGTGCTCTGTTCTTCATATGTATGTATTCATGTTTTGATAGTTTTCTTCAGTATGTTCCTCAAGTGTGATGATGTAGGCAGGTATGAGTTTGGGTGTTTCACTGTTCTGGTTATTGATTAATCTGAATACACACAGCCCTCTACAGGAGCGGCTGGACATGGTGATGCTCTGTTTGTAAGGCTAAGTCCAAATGTAGACACAGGAGAAGTAATATGGCATGGCTTGTGAAGTGTTTTGGACTCTTATACAGGCCACAGATTAGTAATAATCAAACATTAGAGCAGACGGGATGTGTGCACCCTGCTCCAGATAAGCTACTAAGCTGTGGAGCAGTTGTAAGTGTGATCTATTCTTCAGCCTATCTCTTGGGTCGGTCAATGTCGTCTATAGCTGCCAGGAGCTTCTGTCGTGCTTTTTTGTTGATGTGTGAGCCCAGGCACACGTTGACCAGGTTAGCCAGCTGCTTCATGGAGTATTCCTGATTCAGACACAAACAAAAAATCCTTTTATTCATCAAATATACAGTATACAGAGAACTAGTCCTGCCTGTGTGAATTTCAGTTGGACTTCAGGTTGCATACCAAGTGGGCACAGATCAAACTAGCTCTAAATGCAATTGGACAGATATACATTTTGAAACAGTGATCCATGCTTTTATAAAAACAAGACTGAACTATTGCAGTGCACTTAATACTGGTGTGAGCCAAACTGCACTTTTTCAACTCCATAATTCTGCCGCTCGACTTTTAACTGGAACAGTGCAATACTGCACTACGGCTGTTCTGTGATACTACCCAGACTCATTCCACTCAGAAAGACTTACCCTGTGGTTCTTAATGAACTGCTCCATATCGTTCTCCGTCAGGTAGTAGGCCTTAATGTACGTTTCCACAAACTCTTTATCAGGAATGGGTCGTAGGTCTGTGAGCTTCTCCAGCTTCATAAGGAACTGCTGGAAGTCTAGCTGCATCAGCGCGCGGCCCTCGTTACTGCACTTCTTCACGTTGGCATATCTACAGAGGACAGAGCTTGGTTTTATAGGACAGTTCAGTGGCAGACAGTGGTCAAACATTGACTGACGTGTATTTTTAATAGGAATATACCTGCAATTTTGAAAGACCCTGTTTGTCACCACTGCTTTATACACTTTACATTTGTCATTATGTGCTGCCTTAACATGTGATTTTGCAGCAGTGGGATCAATAATTATCTTATGGTACTTCTAATTCTGGAATTTCCATCTCTACTTTTGAGGGTGTAAGGCACACAAGGCCAAAAAACTCACCAACATATCATATGCTATGATAAAGAAGCTTTCTTGTTTAACTTTTTATTACAGTGGACTAAAGCAACATGATCTTGTTATCTTCTCATTAGTTTTCATGTGTTACTCTGTGCCAGTGTGGGCTCAGGAGCATGCTCAGAGTGCTGTGTCTAAATTAAGCTGCAACCATACTATGGCAGTACTTTATCCTGGTGTGTTACTGCAGTAAGTCAGTTGGAGAAAGACACCTGCATGCCTTTAAAAGTCCACTTAATAAATTAATGTTGGTCCAAGTATTTTAGAGTAAGACTGGTTTAATCATGCACTGGGATCACAGACAGATGTTCTCTACAGAAAAAAATGGTTTTAGGAGTTGAATGCTAACTGCAGGAGGGAAGGCTGTCTATACAGTGTGGATAACTGTTGTTAACATAACATAAGAGGCTCGATATCAGAGCCTATCCACAGCAACACTGGATGTGCACGCTGAGAAAGATTGAAAGTGCAGAGATGACAGGGAGTTCACTATGAGCTGGTACAGCATGGTTTGGAAACAGAGCACAGTAATGTTTTCCTGTTTCCTCTGCTGGTTCTTAGGGCAAACTATAAAGGAATAGGCTCATTTGTTAGTGGGGAATGCCTCTTGACTATCCCTAAAGAGTGACAAGAACCGGGCTAGGAATTGTCCCCGCGGATCAATATTATAATCAATATTTTTGCTCTCTGTCTCATGTCATGGCAGCACTGCTGATTGCCGATGTAAGCAGTGCCAGAACAAAAATTGTGCTTTGACACCGGAGTCCACAAGGCCAACACTGATCCCGGAACGTACACACAACACAATGCTTAGGCGCACACACATCCAAAAATACTAAGCAACTGCTCATTTATCCTCAATTATATTTTAACATATTTGTTAACATTATTATACATTATAGCGTTTCACTTCAGTGTAATGTGTCAGTGTATGTTTGTATGATTGCTCAGCTGATCGAGAAATCAGCTGCTACGCATAATTACTGCACTTTTGTAGACTGCTCTGTCATAGACCTACTGTGTGGCCACCAGTCTGAAGCAAGAACACAGACAGACTCATGCAGCTGTGATCTGTATAAACAATAACTAGACTACAAAAGGGAGCACACAGCTACATTAAGCTTTCAGCCCATGTTTCTCCTTTTATTTTGCTTCTTTTTAGTGCGCAGTCTTCCCTGAGTAATGGCGTTTCACGGCTCCAGGCTCTGTGACCCAACGCGCATTAGCTCGAGCTTACAGATGCATTTGAATAAACAAAAAAGAACAAACTGCTGTGGATCTATGTCCGATGCGCACGGGGGATATAATGGAGGAATAAAAAGCGCACATCGAGGGCGCGTGGGGTAAGGTTTCTCTGCGTAACTATGGCTATGTAGCAGTGACACTAGCACACAGCTTCCATATGCATTTGAGTAAAAAAACAAACTGACGTGGCACTGCCATGTCCCGTGCGCTCTCGGGCTCTGTGGGGAAATAACGTGGCGTCCCCTCAGCACCAAAGTCAGGACAAACCTCAACAGATTTACTGTCTCCTGGCTGTTAGCAAACCCATCACTTTTGATTTAAAGAGCAGCAGTCAGCTGTAGCTCCACTCGTGTTTGCAAATACACACAGCCTACTATGGCTCTGTGCAGCTTTGGATGCAGCAGGGATTGGGCGGGGTCGGGGGACATCTCAAGGTACGCACAACACGTACTGCTGTACACCTGCAGACACCACTGGTGTTTACAGTGGTGAATAGAACTCTCAGTTTGACGTAAAGGTCTTTTCCACACGATTCCCTGTACACTCTATAGACACGAACTACAGCGCGGGGACAGTCTATGTTGAAGCGCTCACGCGGAAATAAGCGTGGCTTTTATGTTTAAAACATTCCACTTCTGTGTAATTACAACTCCGACCTTCAACACTGGTTTAGGAGGTCAAAAGAGTCAAATGTAGTCAACACTTTGTTCTGAGTTGTGTCTTAGTTACCGGATCCAAGCAAACAGTTGCCGGATCCAACTGCGTCAAAATAAGGGAGTTTCTGGATCCTGTTCCGGCAAGATCTGGCTCAAATTAAGCCCTGCATATAAGTACTAAAATGATTACTAGATGCATTCAAACATACAGTATGTGCAACATAACTGTATAGAGAAAGTAAAGCAGCTGGACTGAAACAAATAACAAACGGAGCTATGGACATTCGTTTAGTGACTCTAAACTAAACAATGCCACTGAACATGATAAATGCCATAATTAACAACTTGGGCCATCCCTGCATTCAGCTTTTGACCAACAGAGAGCAGCCTGTGAAAAACAGCATGCTCCAGAACTGAATGCAACAAGAAATTCTTCCCTACAGCCATAAGAATGTACAACCTACAGTCTATGACAGATAAACTAATCAGTTGATTTGAAGAGACCTACCAATTGACTTTCCCCTCGGGGATTAATGAAGTTGAAGTGAACTGGATTAAAAGAGCAGGCTGTCAGCATGTGATGATGATTAGGGCCGGTCTACAGCCCTTTTCCACTTCCACACAAACTGAATAAAGAGCAGCATTAGCAGTCACACAGCTCTGTGAGAGGCTGGAGCATGCCTGAGCTGGGTCTGCTGCCTGTGCCTCACCCCCAGTGGGCTAAAGTGTAAGTGACAGACTGATTGGCGCTACAAGACAGAAGAGTTCTTCAGAGCAGAGTGGTGAGGAACATTACAGTCCCTGGTGACTGCTGAAAGCTCTGACGAGTCATTGGCCTGTCCACTGCCTCTCCTCAGAGTTCCCCTCCATGTTTACGAACAGACTTCTCTGATCTCTGTCTTTTCTTGTCATCTTTTCCTGCAGGAATGGCTCAGCTCATTCTCACATGGACGGCATAATGGGCCTGATTACTAATGACGCGATCTACTCAACTCACAATACATGACATTTTCTTTCTTTTAAACTGGTTTGTATTTGGGCAGCAGTAGCTCAGTAGGTAGTGTTGTTTTCCCACTAACTGGAAGGTTGGTGGATTGATCCCCGCTACCAGCACTGCATACTGCGGTTGTGTCCTTGGGCAAGACAGTTCACCCAAATTGAATGTAGGAATGTGTTTGTGTGATTGAAGGATTGAGGGGTGATTGGCAGGGCCAGGGCATCGGTGGCTACAGAAGTAGATTACCACTGAGGACTGAATGAATGAGTAATTCACCTAAATGTAAAGTGACTTTGAGTGTCCAGAAAATATTGTTGCATTAATAATAATAATAATCATCATAATCATAAAAACGGATCAAAAGATTAGCCTCATCTAGATCTCAGAAGATCAAGTATCAGTGAGCATTACTGAATAAAAATATAACATTATGCTTGCTGAGTTCATCTATGCAGTGTTAGGCATTTTATTTCAAAACAGTAAGTAGTTATAGTTACAAGTTACTTCTCCCAAAAAGTCAGTTAGTACACTACTACATTATAAAAGTAATTTGTTACTAGGCAAAGTAACTATGCTGTTAAATATAATAGATGCTTTAGAATATTTAACCTTACAAAAAAATATAAGCCTTCTCTGGCCATTGACAGTTCTCTGGGCCTGCATTCACATATTAAAACTATTATTAGGGCCCGAGCACGAATGTGCGAGGGGACGAGTCCAGGACGAGACTTGCGAGAGGGGACGAGTCCGCCTCGCACTTGTGCTAGAGCCCGATTGTAACTGTATAGATTTGACAAATAAATGCACATTTTCAGACAATAAACAACCATGAAACCCCCTGAGATTTTGTACAAAATTCAGGCCCAGGCCAGGTGTAATTTACATAAGGTTTGCAAAAAACATCATGGCAAAATGGCTCCATGGCAACCCCTGGAAAATCAAATAACATTGCGCCAATGGGAGTTGACCGACAATTTTTTAAATCGCAGACAAATGATGTCAGGACAAGCAAAAAATTATATTATGGCTCTGCCCTAAACCCACCATTGGATCGACTCAATGAGCCGTTTGTGCTCTTTTATGACCTGGACATAATGATATGGAAATTAAGCCTCTGTGTTTAAAAATGGCTCTCCAGCGCCCCCTGCAAAATTAAAATGGGACAAAATTTTTTAGTTTGTCCTAAACTAATGAAATTTGGTATAGGCATTGTCTAAGACATGCTGAACAAAAAAGCCAATGGTAATCATGCAATATCTTTAAGCATATTAGCATAGCCAAGCCCCAAGTCAATAGGAAGTACAAAATTTAGTTTGTCGAAGCCAAACTAAATTTTGTACACTCATCCAGTCTATGGATGTTTTATTTGTGCTCCTTTATGACCTGGACATAATGATATGGAAAATTAAGCCTCCGTCTTTAAAAATGGCTCTCCAGTGCCCCCATCAAAATTAAAATGGGACAAAAAAAATGTTGTTTGTCCTAAACGAATGAAATATGGCATACTCATTCTCTATGGGATGAGAAAAAAACTATAGTAAACACCCCATATCTATTAGCATATTAGCATAGCCACGCCCCAAAAAATTCAGTGGGAAGTAAAAAAATTTTGTTTGTCGAGGCCAGATGACATTTGGTACACTCATCCAGCATGAGAACTAGAGCAAAAAAGTCTATAGAGATGCCTCCCTATCTCCAAAAATAAGGCCAGTAATTTTAATTTAAAAAATGCCACATTGGTCCATTATCTACATCTTATTTTAACAAACTTGTCCTAGGGATTTGATCCAATCGGCTTCAAACTGAGAGTCCTCAGGACATGCCTGGGATCAAAAGTTGGAAAAGACTTTCCAAAAACATATGACAATGCAGCATATGACAATGTAGTGTCATTAAACCCATCATCCTCAATAGGTTGGGTTCATGTGATGTCATAGTATTCTAAAGGGCCTACAGTTTTTAAAATGGAGATAAAGGGCAGGTCAGAATTCTGTAGTAGAATCTGCTGCTAAAGATTCAAAATGCAGATGTCTTAGTGTGGTTTATGGCTCATATCTCTGCCAGTGCCAGGTTTATCCACATGAAACAAAAACTGGCACAAAGTTCAAAGTCTTATCTGTCAGGATAAATGAGCTAAAGTGAAGTTATTTCTTCACCAAAGCATCAAAAAGTGGTGAAATTATTCAAACAACAGGTGTGATTGCTGTTAGTAGACTCAGGATTAAGCCACAAGATTATTATGATGTGGTTGTGGACCCAGTTACTAACAAAAAATTATCCGGTCCAATATTTATAGATTTTCTGTTTGAATATTTCTTTAAAAGAGTGTCTAACCTATACAGTGACATTGGCCCCTGCCCTCCATCTGTGGTTTTGACTACATCAAATTCTAGAACGTGAACACAACCACAGCATTCTATAGGCCCATAGCATGCAACTGAGATGGGGGCAGGCAAAATGTCTATTAATAATATGCAGATTTTTTGGTGTGGTTGAACACCTACAGCAAGGTAATGGACCTTATCACTAATATAAATGATCAGGTTCAACCTTTGTTAATTTTCTTTTTGGGTATTGCTCATGAAAATAGCTTATAGCTTATACAGTTAAACTGGCTCGTGCCCCCATCTGAGAGAGTGAAATCCTCACATTCTAGAATATGAAACTCCTTGTATTTTAGTACTCTGAACTTACTGTGTCCAAACATTATACTTCAGCTCCAGAAATACATTGTGTAAAAGGGATACATATATATATCAAATCCAGCCAAATCTGGTGATGTAGCCCTCCCACTGAAGCTACTGTTACAACAATACAAACGGTGCGAGGGCCCTTTATCACTGCTTGCAGTTTTAATTGTTGTTGTTGTTGTTTGCGGAGCTCGTGTTGCCGCCCCTGGGCTTGGGCTGCTAGCCATGAGAGCTGTAGAGGCATGTGAAGATAAGAATTAAACGAGGGGCTCTGTGTCGCATGGTTTTATTGCACAATGCAGAACCATAAAACTACCCAACGCGCCACGGCGAGAAAGTAGCAGTGCCATTGTGACATCCAGTCTCTGCCCCACAACCCCACTAGAACACTGCTGCATTGTTCTTCGCTCCTTTCCTGTGCTAACTCGCAAACCATTTAATCTGGGGTTGTACTTAGTAAACCGCTTACTCTCTGCTCTGGCTGCAGCCACAATTTACTGAAAGTAATCGCTCATACAGCCACTCCTCTGTCTCCTTCTTAGCCAAGTAACAAGCTGCATTTTATTGCCAGTAACGGTAACAGTGTTGTAACAATGGGAGAAGTAATTAGTTAGATTACTTTGTTACTGAAAAAACAATGCTGTTATAAATGCTGTTATGATTTAATGCCGTTATTCCCAATACTGTAACTATGTGAGGCTAAGCACTGTTCCACAATGCACTCCAAACTATGAACATGCAAACTGTATGCAATGGGATGGTACCCCTCAACCAGTGTGCGGTTAGCCAGCCGGATGCAGTGCTCCCACAGGACGTTGGACACAGCCAGAGGAATGCGCACATGTCTGGAAACGTCTGCCAGTCGCTGGTTGAACTGCTCAAACTCCTGCAAGAGAGACGACAACAGAGAAATCAGTGGTGAAAATACATTTTAAACAGAACGATGTGTACAGATCTCCATACAGCTCACACTCTACTCACAGACCCAAGTCTAAAAGTCCTCCCCAACACTTTTCTCTACTGGACATATTAGGGGCCCTCTACCTCCATGGGCACTCAAAGCACTTTACATCAAGGAACCATTCACCAATTCACACTAACACTACTGTCATGTCTGGAGCGGTCCCTCACACCCTGAGAACCCCAGTGAATAGGGCTGGGTACCATTCAGATTTTTTACTGAAAACCGAATCTGGTTTGTGATACCAGTACCTGAGTGATTTCTTATAACTATGGTGTGCTAATTCATCTTCTACAATGATAAAATACAATAATATTGAATAAAAGACCAATTTTTGGAGCAAAATTCTTAGCTGTGGGTTAAAACCAGTAGTTTGTATGACTTATTCTGTGTTATTTATTTGATTCAAACATGCAAAGGAACATTAAAGGTCCCACAAGGTAATAAAACTTGGTATCAAATAAAAATATTTTTTTCAATACCAGTAGTATCGTAACTTTTCTTTCAATACCACAAGGGTACCATTTACATGGTGCATGGTGCATGGTGCATGGTGTGAATAGACACATGATGTATCTGCCAGAGTTAAGCCTACAGTGGGGCAAAAAAGTATTTAGTCAGCCACCAATTGTGCAAGTTCTCCCACTTAAAAAGATGAGAGAGGCCTGTAATTTTCATCATAGATACCTCAACTATGAGAGACAAAATGAGAAAAAAAATCCAGAAAATCACATCAACTCTGATTTTTAAAGAATTTATTTGCAAATTATGGTGGAAAATAAGTATTTGGTCAATAACAAAAGTTCATCTCAATACTTTGTTATATACCCTTTGTTGGCAAAGGGTATATAAAAATGTAAAAATCAGACAATGTGATTTTCTGGATTTTGTTTTCTCATTTTGTCTCTCATAGTTGAGGTATAGCTATGATGAAAATTACAGGCCTCTCTCACCTTTATATGTGGGAGAACTTGCACAACTGGTGGCTGCTTAAATACTTTTTTGCCCCACCTTTCTCTGTTTATTTATGTCGCACATACATTTAAATACAGGTAGTTATAGTTTCAGAGCTTAAGCCACCATCATGTGCTGTCTTTAGCCCTGGTTTAGATTTAGTCCTGGTTTAGTCTCAGTGCTTTCTTGGTTATAGTGTAGGTAAATGATTTGTTTAGTTTTGATACAGCCCACATTTTCAGCTGTACCGTAGTTAACCCAGAGCGGTTTATTTCTTCAGTCATTTAAAGTGAATAGATTTTCAGAACTGTGTTCACACATTTCAGGCACACATGAAACTAAGTGCTTTAGTGGTGTCCTTCCTTTTCAGGATGATGCATTTAATTATTCACAGAACTATTTACATAGGAAACATGTTGTTACAAATATAGCAGTACCAAACTTTACAAAAGCAGCAGCAGTTTCTGGTTTATTAAAAACTGAAGTAATGTTTGACCAAACAGTCTTCCAATAGTTAAGGTCAGAACATTTTCTCAATGGAGTCATTTGTGCGCCTGATTTCCTCACCACTTTATATGCAAATCAATGTCACTGTTGAATGCCAGTGATCAACCTGAATTCATGAATTAATGATTGGGCAGAAGTCTCGCTGCACACAACCAGGAGTTATGTATGTGAGGTGGCGACACATTAGCGTCTGATGAGAACACGGTTGTTCCAGCTCCATCAAACTCAAAACACCAGCAAGCATTTAGCCCTTAAACAAAAGGAACTCAAAAATTGTCATGAGAATAAAACTGAGCCTATTACCTGCTGTTCGCTCCAGGAGTAGTGGACATTTTATGTGAATGCATATCTAGAGGTAGAATATTGTGGAAAAGACCAATAAAAAAGAATGTTCTAAGAAATATGTACAGCATGTACTCAGTACATGATTTGGTAATCAGTGCATTGTTCTTAGTTTTTTTTTTTTTTTTTAAGAAAACAAAACAACAAAAATAAATAAAAAATGAAGTTAGAAAAAAAAATATGTTGAAACACAAAAAATGAAAAAACAAAAACAAAACAAACAACCAACCCCCAACCCCAACCCCAACCCCCACCCCCCCCAAAAAAAATAAATAAATAAATAAAATAAATAAATAAATGCCTTTTGTTTTGTTTGTTTTATTATTTATATTTTAGAACAACTTACTAGCCTAGCATGGTAGCCACAAACAGCACTACAGTCAGGGGAGCCCCAAAGGTCCAGAAATGTTCCCGGTGGATAAAGTCATATGGATTTTGGCAATTTTATTTTTAATATTTATTTATTTTTTTATTTCTATGGGTCAGCGTGTATTAATGAACGGCTAGTGCCGTAAATACACCGGATTATAGCTCAGAGCTAATTTCCATCCGTAGTCCCCACTCACTCACATTCACACCGGCTTCCTGGTCTTCCCCAGCGGTCTCCCATCCAGGTACTGACCAGGCCCTACCCTGCTTAGCTTCTGAGGTCTGACGGGATCCGCCATAAGGCCATACACCTCGCTCTTCTTCCTGTGTCTACTGTGCCGCATTAAATGCACTCAATAGCCGTTATATAACAATATATAACAGTAACCCAGTTAACCTTAAGGAACTTGGCTCTTGCCACAAATTTAGTTCTATGAACTACCCACCATCAGGAACATTTTGTTGGTTCACGTTCTCACTGCCCAAAGGAACTTGGTGAAGCCCACACAGAGGAAAGAAGCATGTTTGTGTGGTGGTCATCTTGTCAGTGCGACTGTTGGCAACTCATAACTGGCAGAAAAAATTAGCAGAGTACTTGCAGTGATGACAAATTGTCACTACATGGCACAAACTATTTGTGTAGTGTAAGAGGTCAGTGCACACTCCAGGGCTGCTTGTGGCTGCCACAATACAGTCTAATTATTTTAAATTCAAATATTAAACAAAATAAAAAGTGTAACTGAGCTGTTATGAAAGGCCAGGTTGCTCTGTCTTTAGCGCACCTGTGTTACTGGGTGTGGTGCTTTCATCTTCCTCTGGACAATACTCCATAGATTCTCAATATGGGCTTCAGGTCTGGTGTGTTTGCTGACATTGTCTCTGGTTTAGAGAAGACTTGGCACAGTTGATATATATATATATATATATATATAGGTCTGCGTCAGGTGTTGGGGAACCAGAGCAGCCTGATGAGAAGTGGGCTACTGGAACAAGACGGAAATGGACGAGATGCGAGAACAAGGCTCTGTTGGAATGCTACTACTCCAGTAACCCTAGACAGAGGGGTTACATGAAGAGAATGTGGGAAATATGGCAACTTCGAAACCCACAATCAACACTCACTGCTAAACAACTAGTAGCTCAGCGTTCCAACATCCACAAGCGGTACCTTCTTTCACAACTTGAGATTGATGAGATACAACACATATGCTACGGCAAGGGGGAGCCAGGACGCAAGGTCAGAGGGGAGTTAACACCAACTCCCCATCCAGAGTTTGGGTATGAAGCCCCAATAAACACCATCACGCTAAGCGAGGCAGCAACTGACCTGAGAGATAAGATCATGGCTAAAATGAACACCAGGCAACCCCGACACCAGTTACACAGGCTGAGTGAAGTACCTTCAGAAAGTCTCCTGGAAGATGTGAATGCAGCTTTGGGAACAATACCTACAATGACCATCACTGAAACCAATGAGCTGATATACACTTCAGCAGCAGTGATCCTTGAGGAGCTTGGCTATCAACCAAAGAGCAACCATAAAGATCCATATCCACCATGGAAAAGAAGGTTAGAGGCTAAAATCAAGGCAACTCGGAGAGAAGTGAGCCAACTGTCAGACCTCCAGAAAGGTGCAATGAAACAACAAGCACCAAGAGGTACAGCAAGATGTCCATACCTGAAGCATTGGAAACTGCCAAGCAAAGACTCCAAGCCTTGGCCACCCGACTAAAGAGGTACACGAGAGAAATCGAAGCAAGGCGAATAAATCGGCTGTTCTCAACTCAACCAGCTTATGTGTACTCTCAGTGGCAGGGTAATAACAACAGAGCAGACCCACCAAGGCTGGAGACTGAACAATACTGGAAAGGCATATGGGAGAAGGAGGCGTCACACAACAACAGTGCACAGTGGCTGGAGGATCTAAGAGCAGACCACAGCAACCTCCCTGAACAAGAACCAGTAACCATCACAGTAGTAGACATCCAAGAAAGAGTCTCAGGTATGAAAAACTGGACAGCACCAGGGCCTGACATGATCCACACCTACTGGCTGAAAAAGCTAACTTCACTCCATGAGCGCCTGGCAGCACAAATGAACCAGCTGCTAAAGGATGGGACCCACCCTGAATGGCTAACTGAAGGCCGGACAATCCTGATCCAGAAGGATCCCCTGAAGGGAACAGTCCCATCCAACTCCCCACCACATGGAAGCTCATGTCAGGCATCATAGCGACTAAGATAAGTGGGCACATGGATCAATACATGAGCACAGCACAGAAGGGCATTGGTAAAAACACCAGAGGAGCTAAACACCAGCTGCTGGTAGATAGAACAGTCGCTCAGGATTGCAAAGCCAGACACACTAATCTGTGCACCGCCTGGATTGATTACAAGAAAGCCTATGACTCAATGCCACACACATGGATCATAGAATGCTTGGAGATGTATAACATCAACAGGACTCTAAGAGCCTTTATTGCAAACTCGATGAGGCAGTGGAAGACCACCCTTGAGGCCAATTGCAAGCCAACTGCACAAGTGTCCATCAAATGTGGGATATACCAAGGAGATGCTCTGTCCCCGCTGCTGTTCTGCATAGGTCTGAACCCCCTCAGCCAGATAATCACCAAGACTGGCTATGGGTACCAACTCAGGAACAGGGCCACCATCAGTCACCTCCTCTACATGGATGATATCAAGCTGTATGCCAAGAGCGAGCGAGACATTGACTCACTGATCCACACAACCAGGATCTACAGCAATGACATCGGAATGTCATTCGGACTTGAGAAGTGTGGGCGGATGGTGACAAAGAGAGGGAAGGTAGTCCATACAGTAGGGGTCCCACTCCCAGACGGCAGAATAGCAGACATTGAGGACAGCTACAAGTACCTTGGAATCCAACAAGCAAATGGCAACCTGGACCAGGCCACAAGAAAAGCAGCCACAGCCAAATACCTCCAACGAGTAAGGCAAGTCCTAAGGAGTCAGCTCAATGGCAAGAACAAAGTCCGGGCAATCAACAGCTATGCCCTGCCGGTCATCAGATACCCTGCAGGAATAATAAGCTGGCCAAAGGAAGAGATTCAGACCACAGATGTGAAAACACGGAAGCTCCTAACCATGCATGGAGGGTTCCACCCCAAATCCAGCACCCTGAGACTGTACACTAAGCGCAAGGAAGGAGACAGAGGACTGGTGAGTGTCAGAACCACTGTCCAGGATGAAACATCCAAGATCCTTGAATATATCAGGAAGATGGCCTCAACAGATGAAGTTCTCAGTGAATGTCTCAGGCAGTGGAAAACAGAGGACGAGGTGCTGGAGGAACCATCATGGGAGGAAAAGCCCCTACATGGGATGTACCACCGACAGATAACTGAAGTGGCTGACATCGAGAAATCCTACCAATGGCTAGAAAGGGCTGGACTGAAGGACAGCACAGAGGCACTGATCATGGCTGCACAGGAGCAGGCCTTGAGCACCAGAGCAATAGAGGCCCAGATCTACCATACAAGACAAGACCCCAGGTGCAGACTGTGCAAAGAGGCCCCTGAGACAATCCAGCACATAACTGCAGGCTGTAAGATGCTGGCAGGGAAAGCATACATGGAGCGTCATAACCAAGTGGCTGGTATAGTGTACAGGAACATCTGTGCAGAGTACAGTCTGGAAGTCCCGAGGTCAAGATGGGAAACACCTCCAAAGGTGATAGAGAATGACCGAGCTAAGATCCTGTGGGACTTCCAGATCCAGACAGACAAAATGGTAGTGGCGAACCAACCGGACATTGTGGTGATGGACAAACAGCAGAGGAAAGCCGTTGTGGTTGACATCGCAATACCAAGCGATGGTAACATCAGGAAAAAGGAACACGAGAAGCTAGAGAAGTACCAAGGCCTCAAAGAAGAACTTGAGAAGGCCTGGAAAGTGAAGGCAACAGTGGTGCCCGTGGTCATCGGAGCACTCGGGGCAGTAACCCCCAAACTGGAAGAGTGGCTACAGCAGATCCCAGGAAAAACATCAGACATCTCAGTCCAGAAGAGCGCAGTCCTAGGAACAGCAAAGATACTGCGCAGAACCCTCAAGCTCCCAGGCCTCTGGTAGGGGACCCGAGCTTGGATGGATGAAACCGCCCGCGGAGGACGAGGGGACAATTTTTTATATATATATATATATTTATATATATACATACATACATACATACACACATACACACACACACACTCACACACACACACACACACACATATACTCTCACCGGCCACTTTATTAGGTACACCTTGCTAGTACTGGGTTGGACCCCCTTTTGCCTTCAGAACTGCCTTAATCCTTCGTGGTATAGATTCAACAAGGTACTGGAAGCATTCCTCAGAGAGTTTTGTCCATATTGACATAATAGCATCATGCAGTTGCTGCAGATTTGTCGGCTGCACATCCATGACGCGAATCTCCCGTTCCACCACATCCCAAAGGTGCTCTATTGGATTGAGATCTGGTGACTGTGGAGGCCATTTGAGTACAGTGAACTCATTGTCATGCTCAAGAAACCAGTCTGAGATGATTTGAGCTTTATGACATGGTGCGTTATCCTGCTGGAAGTAGCCATCAGAAGATGGGTACACTGTGGTCATAAAGGGATGGACATGGTCAGCAACAATACTCAGGTAGGCTGTGGCGTTGCAACGATGCTCAATTGGTACTAAGGGGCTCAAAGTATGCCAAGAAAATATCCCCCACACCATTACACCACCACCACCAGCCTGAACCGTTGATACAAGGCAGGATGGTTCCATGCTTTCATGTTGTTGACGCCAAATTCTGACCCTACCATCCGAATGTCGCAGCAGAAATCGAGACTCATCAGACCAGGCAACTTTTTTCCAATCTTCTATAGTCCAATTTTGGTGAACCTGTGTGAATTGTAGCCTCAGTTTCCTGTTCTTAGCTGACAGGAGTGGCACCCGGTGTGGTCTTCTGCTGCTGTAGCCCATCTTCCTCAAGGTTTGATGTGTTGTACATTCAGAGATGCTCTTCTGCATACCTCGGGTGTAACAAGTGGTTATTTGAGTTACTGTTGCCTTTCTATCAGCTCGAACCAGTCTGGCCATTCTCCTCTGACCTCTGGCATCAACAAGGCATTTTCGCCCACAGAACTGCCGCTCACTGGATATTTTCTCTTTTTTGGACCATTCTCTGTAAACCGTAGAGATGGTTGTGCCTGAAAATTCCAGTAGATCAGCAGTTTCTGAAATACTCAGACCAGCCCATCTGGCACCAACAACCATGCCACATTCAAAGCCACTTAAATCACCTTTCTTCCCCATTCTGATGCTACCTTTGAACTGCAGCAGATCATCTTGACCATGTCTACATGCCTAAATGCATTGAGTTGCTGCCATGTGTTTGGCTGATTAGAAATTTGCATTAACGAGCAGTTGGACAGGTGTGCCTAATAAAGTGGCCGGTGAGTGTATATATATATATATATATATATATATATATATATATATATATATATATATATATATATATATATATATAGGCACAGTCCGCTCCCCATACTCTTGACAATGCTCTCAAGGCTGGAATTGTCCCTGTTGTTTGTGCATCTTTTTCTTCCTGCTCAACCTTCTAGTAATAAACTTGGATACAGCACGCTGAGTAGCTTGTGTCTTAGCAAAAACTTTTTGTGGTTTACCCTTCTTGTGGAGGATGTCAATCACTGAACAAGAGTCAGCAGTCTTCTTCATGATTGGGGGAAAAAACAAAAAACTCTTTTCCACAAAATTCAAATTTTGAGATGCACCTGTATGTGTGTATTGGAGCTCTGTATTTCATTAAACAATGGGTCATCATCAGTGACAGAGTTTTACTTCAGATTAGCTCTCATGATTGAATTCATGAGGAGGCGAATTAACTTTTGAAGCTGAACTTTTGAATTATCTTCTCAGAGCTTTGTCATTTCTCACTACAAGCCCTTTAGACCCTCTCTCCCCAAACAGTATCTCCCTGTTGATGAAAAATACATGACTCGATAAGTGTCTTGAATGTTAAAGACACACATTTAAAGGAAAACGTGAGTTCCTAAAATACTCCTGGAGCTGAAATGTCTTTAACCAGGCTGAACTTCAGTGTGAATTATTCACCTTGTCTGAAATTATTTATAATAAATGACTGGGCATACATTTCAATAGACAAAGGGCCTTCAATGCTATAGATGCAAAAATAAGAAAAACATAGCCCTTTAATATTGTTAAATGTCCCTATTCTGCCAAATCCTTTCCTGTTTTTTAACTATGTTAGAATTCTTATATGCTTTAATTTTCCTCCCCAAAAACATACCTGGTGTAGTATTTGGTGTTTTATTCATGTTTGCGTAATCCTGTATGCTGAGGCGCAGCCCTTCTTAAAAATTGATAACGCATGGTCTCACCGCTCGCTGAAACCAGGAAGTATTTATGAGCATTTCTAAAGCCCATACAATGTCACCGGACTTGTTCTGATCATTTCAGTGCTTAAATTGCCAACATTACAAAGCAGTCAGCTCATTTATTTATCTGTTAACATCATGTTGCTAAATGCCATGCTAAAAAGTCATTTTATGCTCTGTCCAGTCTGCACCGTGTGACAGTTTGGCCCTGTAACAATGTGTTGTTGTTTTTTATTTTATTATATCATTAGTTGTTTTGTTTTTTTTTATGTGTGGGGTGCCAGTCAGGTCTCTCTCCTGACATAAGATTTTCTATTAAGTAAGTTTTTGTTTGTTAGTTCAGATGAAGTCAGTCCAAACGCACACAAGGACATACACTCAAAATGTATATCCTTTTATACCATCAAATGACAAAAAATGAGCACATCAAAAGGCAACTTGTTTTTTTTTTTTTTTTTATGATTTTCAATATATGTATATATATATAATGAAACAAGAACACACACCATTGAATAAAGGCCTTTCAAAGGCTGAAAGAGTCCATTCAAAAGTTCGTGATATAAATGTCCCAAGACATGAACTCCAATTCCCATCGGCCTCCTCGGGAACCAGCACTCCAGCACTTCTGGCTTGAGTTTCCCCCCCAGCAAAAAAACTCCACAATTTCTGTCAATGTACACAAAATAAACACTTAACAGAATTGCTTGCCTTTTTAACAAAATGCATTGTTTAAATAAAGGAACCAGCAAAAACAAACAATAAAAAAAAAGCAAACTCACGGGTCAGTCCGAGTCTGAGTCACGTGTGATGACGCAGCGGGGTCCTGACATGTGGAGCAGAGTGGTTGGAGTGAGAGGACGGCTACGGGAAACGTTAAGTTTTAGGGTGAATACCGGAAAGGATTTAACTGATTTTAATGCGTAATGGAGGATTTTTACCGTTGGATGTGTTCAGGCGGTAACGCAATCGCGAGAGGCTTCACGTCTCGTCTCTGCGGCGCTCGTGCTGCACTGTGGCTGCACGGGGCTCATTGGCACGGCTGTTTTATAAAAGCCAGGAAGGAGTAGATTGAACTGTGGCGCGAGCCGGGGACGAATCAGGGAACGCCGCAGTGTTGACGCGTTGTGGTAGTGGTAAGCATGTTTTTTTTTTTTTTTGGTTTTTTTGTATATTTTATTGAATGATGACATGCTGGTTGTCCCCAACAAGGCAGGTTGTCACATTCCTCCCCCCCTGAGAAGACCCGAAACAATGAGGGTAAATAGATTTCTCCTCTTTTGCATTTTCGCATTTTTCCTTCAATTACTTCTTCTAAACGTTATTTGTTTTCTTCTTATTAAGTCAGTCCCTCACCAATATTTTGTCTTTACTCCTTGAGAAAGTGGGAAACTTATGATTTTCCCTGTTTATTCATGCCATCTGTATTAACATCTGAGAGCGTGAACCCAAGGAAGTCCTCATCCTCACTTTCCTCTTGAAATATTTTTAGGACTTGTTGACGCTGCTCACGATCAACCTCCTCCGCCGTGGGGTAGCATGGCTTAATTTGAGCCATGTTCACCACTCGTAAGTCTTCACCGGAGTCCTCCAGGACTACTTCAAAGGTCAAGGGACCCATCTTTCTGGTGATCCGGTAGGGACCCTTCCACCGTGGAGCAAGTTTGGCAGTGAAAGATTTGTCAACCTTTGAGTACGGGTGAGTGCGAATCCACACGCGATCATTCTCCGTAAAATTAGCATCTCTTCTTCCTCGGTCATAATTCAGTTTTTGACGTTGCTTGGCTTTCTGGTGATTTTTATCAGCAAAACTCCTGAGCTCAGCAATATGCTTCGCTGTAGTGTAAGCAGGGGTGTCTGGAACACACGGTTGTGGCTGAAGCTCAACATCTAAAGGGCCCTTTAAAGGTCGTCCTAGGTTAAGCTCCGCTGGAGTAATTTGAGTGGACTCATGGACTGCAGAGTTCAAAGCAAAACGAAATTCTGGTAGGTATTTGTCCTAAGTCTTGTGTTTGTCAGCTACGTAGGAAGCGAGCATGGTCTTTACATTACGGTTTATTCTTTCTGTAAGGTTGGTCTGTGGATGATACGGTGTAGTTTTCCTCTGGGTGAGATTCCATCTTTTGCAGGTCTCCTCAAAAACAGATGACACAAATTGAGAGCCTTGATCAGAAAGGATATAGGCTGGTACACCCCAACGCGTTAATATTTCTTTGACCAGGTACTGGGAGACTGTCTCCGCTGTAGCCTTGCGCAGGGGAAACATTTCCACCCAGCGTGTAAAATAATCGACAAAAACCAGGAGGTAAAGATTGCCACTGGAGCTGCGTGGAAAAGGTCCCATAAGGTCCACTCCCAGCATTTCCCAGGGTTCATGCACTTCGGTTTGCTGCAATTTACCAGGGGGTTTTCGGGTCTCTGGTTTGTACATCTGACACACAGAGCAACACCGCACATAGTCCCGTACATCCAGGCTCATCCTGGGCCAGTACACTAAAGCTTGTAATCGCTTGTAGGTTTTATACCTCCCAAAGTGGCCAGACAGAGGATCATTGTGGTAGTGATGTAAAAGTTGTTCACGAAGAGATGGAGGGATGTAGACTTGGTACACGGATTTGTGTGGTAACTGCATCACGCGATACACCTTATCTTCTAAGATTGTGTATTTTGTAGTGGGGTTTTCATTAACCTCTCCCTTTTCCATAATAGTTTTGTACAGGTCCTGAGCAAAAGGATCATGCTGCTGGGCTCTCCAAATAGCCTCATCAGTGACCTGTAAGTCTTGGGAGGTATCTCTTTTAGAGCGCAGCACAACGGCATACGTGGCAGGTGGAACCTCAGAGTCCTCCACAGGAGCTCGGGATAAGGCGTCAGGTACAGTATTGTACTTTCCCTTACGATATTCTACGGTGAATGAGAATTCTTGGAGTCGCAGTGCCCACCGGATCAGACGGGTGCTTGGTTTTTGTGTTTTAAAGACCCAAACCAGTGATGAATGGTCGGTTACCACGGTGAAGTTCCGTCCTTCCAGGTAGTATCTCCATTTCTCTATAGCCCACACCACAGCAAGGCACTCTTGTTCTGTTGTTGAATAGTTCCGCTCGGCCTTGTTGAGAGTGCGGCTGGCAAAAGCGAGTACTTGCTCTGTACCCAAACCAGTTTGTTGTGCCAAAACAGCTCCTAGCCCCACATCACTGGCATCCGTATATACCACAAAAGGAAGACTAAAATCAGGATGTCCCAGGATAGGAGGTGAGGTAAGATGGTCCTTCAGGGCCTCAAAAGCTGTCTGGCATGCAGTAGTCCATACAAATTTTGCTCCCTTTCTTTTTAGAGCATTTAGGGGTTCAGTGAGCTCAGAGAATCTAGGCACAAAACGATGATACCATCCCGCCATTCCCAAAAATCTCTGGAGTTGTTTAATGTTCTGGGGAACAGGGAAATCCTGCACTGCCTTGGTCTTCTCAGCATCTACTGCTACTCCAGCTGAGGAGACAGTGTGGCCCAGAAACTTCAGTGATGTACGGAAGAATTGGCTTTTCTTCATGTTAACAGTCAGGTTGGCTTCACGTAACTGATCCAAAACGGATTGTATGTCATAACTGTGCTGTTCGTAGGATGGGGAGTAGATGATGATATCATCAAGGTAAACAAAACAGATTTTCCCCCGTAGGTTGCCAAGGACTAGCTCCATCAGCCGGTGGAAAGTGGCTGGGGCATTTTTCAACCCAAACGGCATTACCTTGAACTGGTATAAGCGAAATGGACAAACGAAGGCCGTTTTCTCTCTGCTTCCTGGATCCATTTGGACTTGCCAGTACCCACTGTTGAGATCCAAGGTGGTAAACACCTCAGCTCCAGCTAGTGACTCTAGGATCTCTTGTATGTTGGGTAAGGGGTAAGCATCTGTGTGAGTGATGGAATTAAGTTTTCTGAAATCTACACAAAATCGGGGTTCAGGATCTTGTTTTTTAGGAACCAGAACAACCGGAGCAGCATACGGAGAAGTTGAAGGTTCAATGATGTCTCTATCCAGCATGTCTTCTACATGTTTTTTGATGATTTGGAGTTTGGTGGGCGAGACTCGATATGGCTTTTGCTTAATGGGAACTTCATGAGACAGGTAAATTTTGTGTGTGAGCACATTGGTACTTCCCAGAGTTGTGGTGCATACATCAGAGTTTTCCTGTAATTGGCTGAACAACAAGCGTTTTCCAAAGTCATCAAGATGGGCATTGGAAACAGCAGACTGCAAGAGCTCGTGACAGGGGGCAGTAGTGAGCAAGCTGGCAGGGTTAACAGCAGAGAAAAAGGCAAGTTGGTTTCCCACATTTGCCCATGGTGCAGACTCTTTTACAAACTGATACTGATGCCTTCTGTTGGACTTAAACCAGTAACGACCTTCAGAGACATCAAACTGAAGGCCAGTGAGGGAAATGAAGTCGAGTCCAATCACAGCAGGGAAAACTAGATTAGAAGCTGGCAAAATGACACAAGGCAAGGTTACTGACTGTGATTGTAAGGTGATGGTCAGCTCACTCCATCCCAACTGGCTGTCTGCCTTCCCCGTCGGCCAGATATAAGGGACCTCTGGTCCAGGTTTGGAGATTACCTTGCTGCCCTTTAATTCCCAACCAAACATTTTCATTTATTAAGGTGTAGGAGGAACCAGTGTCAAGGATAGCTATTCCTTTCCAGGGACTGATGTTCAGTGGCACCATCAGCTGGCATGGAAGCGGGCTTACTAAAGATGGTAAAGTATTTATGGGCACACTTTTCCCATCTGACCCCGAAAAGGTGAGGGAGCCGAGGGTAGCTGAAACCTCCTGGATATGTGGTGGTTTGGCTGGTTGCTGTGGTGTGTCCCGAGGAGAAGATGACCGGTTTACGCCCCCATGTGGACAAGAAGCAGGTGGGTGGTTTCCCTTACAGCGCCAACAGTACACTTGAGGTGGGCGATTTTGATTAGATGGTCTTGCTCGGACTGGGCCATCGTAGCTCGAAAGTCCAGCTTCAACTGGCTTTACTGGGGTACTTAACCTCTTCCGTTGTTCATATTGCAGTTGATTTTCACGGTCCCTCTCCAATTGTTGACCAAGGCGGACTAAGCCATCAACGGTAGTCAGATTGCTGCTTCTCAGTTGACTGGCTAGCTGAGGATTAATATTTTTCAAAATTAATTTAAGTATCTCCTCCTCTCTGATTTCCGGCTTCCAGCGTTTACATAATGACTGATACATATATGCAAAATCTCTGATGCCTTCAGTCCCTCCTTGGACCCGGGTGCGTATCCTCTCTGCCAGTTCATCTTCCTAATCCTCTGATAGGAAGGCGTCCCAAAACTGTTTTTGGAATTCTTCCCAGGTACGGACTTTATGTCGGGCTACATCCCACCAGTCCCTGGCTGTACCATGCAGTACATTGCGAAGAGTAGCCATAAGTTCTTCATCTGACAGAGGGTTAAGAACCAAGTAGTCCTCACATCTTTCCAGGTACTGCAGTGGATCAGACAAATCTCCCAGCTTTCCATAGGTAGGAAACTGAAGCTTTATAGGGCTTTTCCCCGTATCACGGCTTCTGTTTACTCCAGGCAATGTAGTACATCCCATTTGAACCCCTGTTATCCCAGGCTGGGCTGTGGACTCCAATCTGGGTCGGCTGGCAATTGGTATCTCCTGGTAAATGGTAGGTGCTGTATGTTCACATGCAGTTGTTTGGACTTTATCAATGATCTCCTCAGTCAGTGTTTTCATTGTGTTATTACAATGTGAGAGCTCCTCCTGCAGGTGAGAGATGGTAGTGGTGACTGGGGCAAGAGAAGTGCTGAACTCTTTCAACAGCTCACTGTGATGGTGTTTTAGCCTCCAGCTCAATGTAGTCTTCACCTGGGTAAGCATATATTCCATTTGTGTGTCCATATGCTTAAGCTCCTCCTTCTTTTGTTCTGTAATGAGTTCCATCAAAGTAGATTTTATTCCCTCCATTTTATTTTTTAATGCCTTTCCTCATTTCCTCCATTGTGTTTTTAATGCATTCTTTCATTTCCTCCATTTTGTTTAGTAGATCCAGCTCCTGAGCCATGGCATGTGGTCGTTGAGCCATTTGAGCTGTGTCCCGGTTTTGAGGCGGCAATGGAGGAGCAAGCTCGACTCCAGTCAGCTCCATATCTAGCAGGGAATATTCAGTGGAGCATGTAGTAAATGGCTGAGTGCTAGGTGGTGAAGAAGCCATCCCATCCAAGAGCAGGGTCAAGTTGTCCTCCATTTTGTTTTCCATTCCTCAGTTTGTTTGTTCAAACACAATAAATTTTGTTTCCAAGTTACACGCAAACGTGTTGGTCTTTCCTTTTCTCAGTACTCTTTTGCCATTGAGTTTGTCCGTTCTCAATGAGGTCCCATCTGGGGTGCCATTTTTTATGTGACAGTTTGGCCCTGTAACAATGTGTTGTTGTTTTTTATTTTATTATATCATTAGTTGTTTTGTTTTTTTTTATGTGTGGGGTGCCAGTCAGGTCTCTCTCCTGACATAAGATTTTCTATTAAGTAAGTTTTTGTTTGTTAGTTCAGATGAAGTCAGTCCAAACGCACACAAGGACATACACTCAAAATGTATATCCTTTTATACCATCAAATGACAAAAAATGAGCACATCAAAAGGCAACTTGTTTTTTTTTTTTTTTTATGATTTTCAATATATGTATATATATATATAATGAAACAAGAACACACATCATTGAATAAAGGCCTTTCAAAGGCTGAAAGAGTCCATTCAAAAGTTCGTGATATAAATGTCCCAAGACATGAACTCCAATTCCCATCGGCCTCCTCGGGAACCAGCACTCCAGCACTTCTGGCTTGAGTTTCCCCCCCAGCAAAAAAACTCCACAATTTCTGTCAATGTACACAAAATAAACACTTAACAGAATTGCTTGCCTTTTTAACAAAATGCAATGTTTAAATAAAGGAACCAGCAAAAACAAACAATAAAAAAAAAAGCAAACTCACGGGTCAGTCCGAGTCTGAGTCACGTGTGATGACGCAGCGGGGTCCTGACATGTGGAGCAGAGTGGATGGAGTGAGAGGACGGCTACGGGAAAAGTTAAGTTTTAGGGTGAATACCGGAAAGGATTTAACTGATTTTAATGCGTAATGGAGGATTTTTACCGTTGGATGTGTTCAGGCGGTAACGCAATCGCGAGAGGCTTCACGTCTCGTCTCTGCGGCGCTCGTGCTGCACTGTGGCTGCACGGGGCTCATTGGCACGGCTGTTTTATAAAAGCCAGGAAGGAGTAGATTGAACTGTGGCGCGAGCCGGGGACGAATCAGGGAACGCCGCAGTGTTGACGCGTTGTGGTAGTGGTAAGCATGTTTTTTTTTTTTTGGTTTTTTTGTATATTTTATTGAATGATGACATGCTGGTTGTCCCCAACAAGGCAGGTTGTCACAACCGTTGACAACAGGCATCTAATCCAAGCGTTCTCTGCAAAGTCAAAGTCACTAATCCCCAACAAAAGAGGTTTTCTATTCATATACATTATTTTATTTATTATTTTATTTATGCAAAGGCAGGGTTCCCGTGGGACCCTAAAAAGTCTTAAATTTGCTGAAAATTGTTTTAGGTCCTAAATTTGAAGAGTGCAAGTCATTAGCTCAGAAATGTCCACAAAATCAATTATGTGCTTGTTTACGGTGATGTACTTTGTTACAAAGGCCAGCACCAAAAACTTTATCTGTAGAGACAAACATCCTGCAGCAGCTCTGGGAAACAGTGGTGCTCTCAGAGCGTGTCAGCTCATAGTTAGCCTTGGTTAGCACGTGTGTGGCCTGGTCACTAGGTGAAATTTGTGTTTATTTAGAACTTTATTCAACTTTGCTCATTCAAGGGCAGCTCCCAGTCTGAGGAACAGTAAACATTCGTACCATCATAATAATGTATTTAGTTTCAATATTTATTCATTGATATGCTTCGGCGATGCCCCCTGAATACGGTAGCCATAATTAACCAACATTGATCCATATATAAGGCGCATCGGATTATAAGGCGCACTGTCTGTTTTTGAGAAAATTAAAGGCTTTTAGTTGCGCCTTATAGTGCGGAAAATACAATACTGAACTCTGGTTTTATGACTGAACTTCCCAAAGATGACCCAAAGCATGAACCAACACTGTCATCTTTGTGGTCAATGACACATTTAGTCTCACGGGGAGACAATTAAATTTCTCTACTTATCTGCTCAACAAGGTGACTTTGTTTGCATTCACATGTGTTGCTTTCACAGGACAATAGCTGTTTTATGAAGACTTACAATCATTGTATTTAACAACTGTTGGGTATTTGTTTCATCCACTGTTATTCACCAGTGATATTTGTATTATGTTATCATGAAATCTTTTCTCAGTATGAGTGTAAAATCTCTTAAAACCTAGCTAATGGAAGTGGAGTATTTGAATGTATGTCCTTGGGGATGACACTTAGTAAAGGTCATCTGATGTCCATGCCCCTTGCTGTGAGCAAGTGACCACCCCTTTTGGCCCTCATTTAAATATGCCCGCTCGTCCACATTCTCGCTTCCCCTCCTTTTTCACTTTTTTCCATCCTTCTCTCTTCTTCGTTCTGTTCTGTTTCGTGCTTCTTTCTTCTTTCTTCTTTCTTTTGGCGCTCTTTGTTTTTGTCTTCTTGTTATTTTCCCGGTGGTAGTTTTATTTTAACACCTCTTGTCTCGTCGACGACTTCTATACTTTCAAACCACCTCAGTATTTGTTTTGCTCTAACTAAAATTGTATTTATTTTTTATAAGTATCATTTTTGTAGTTTATTTTGGAGCCCCGCCACAGCATCCGCCAAGCGTTCAACACAGCAGCTGTCTTGACAACAGCTGTCTGATAAGTTTTCCCTTTTAAATTTTGAGCCGCCATGAAAAGTGTCCTACCGAACTTTCATCTCGGCATTAAAAGGACCTTGCCAACGCTCCAAGACTTTGACGCTGCCTCACGCTGTACAACAGCAACTCCTTCCCATAGCGACGCTTTCGATCGCTGTTCAGGGAAGTATAACCACTGGCACTGGCGCTGTAGAGCTTCCGGAGGACCTGAGATCCCAGGACCGTGGCTTGTGGCTGGAGGACCAACCGGCACCACCCCGTGGCTCAGAGAGAGACCGGCGCCGTGAGACTCACTCACGACGGGAGCCCACTCGTCCGTCACCATGCTTCCTCCTCCTGCTCCAGATCACCGCCAAGTAAGCAGTGTGTTTATGACAACTCAGAGTTTGCGTCAAATTAGGAGTTTATTTTTCACCTTTTAATACCTTACAATCGCCCATAAAATTATAAACCATGCAAATGCTCCACTACAATTAGCGTCATTAATCCTGCATAGCTGTCTTATTCAAAGCCCATCCACTTGACGTTACCTGTGCCTTTCAGTATGAGTATTTTACCTAAATCATGTTAATAAACTTTATGCTTAATGAAAGTTAAGTATTCTCCATCTCTATTTACGGAGTCCCTGCTGGTAACCCTCCCTAGACACTGGTTTTGACTGTTTAACTGAAATAATTCAGTGTAAGACTGAACATTGAGCTAAACACCTAACCCTTGTCTCTATGTTAGCATAATAAAATAAATATATGCTACACAGTTTCATTTCAAGAATAAGGTGCTGCAAACGTAAAAGTTTTTTATTCTAAATTCTCTGTGAACTCTGGGCACTGAGCAGACTGTAGCTGCTCATGCTCCTCAGCTCTGTGAGGTGCTGCAGATAATGAGAAAGCAGTTCTATTGATTTATGAATCAACATATAACAAGGTTTCAGTCTTTGGAAAGATTATGAAGGTCAACCAGCACCAGAATAAAGAACACAGGGATGGGTCATTGATTTCAAGTTCATTTTGAAACGCAATGCTCCATGATCAAGTGTGTCTAAAGCATGTCAACTTTCACTGGAAGCATTCATATAAATAACATCACTATAATCAAGAACAGACATAAAAGTAGCAGTAACATGTTTTTTTTCACTTCAAAAGACAATTATGATTTAATACGACAGAAACCCAGTTTGAGCATTTGACAGTGAAGCTCAAAAGACAATCATCATTTTAAAAAAAACAGATAACCAACTCAATCTGATGACCTTTATTTGAAGTGACTGGTGGGAAGTCCTGGAAATTTGATATATTTTTGAGAACAGACTTTAAATGATAAAAAAGTGGTTTGTATTTGCCATTTGGAACTCAGATATTGCAAGGTTGGGAGAAGGTGCGGAAGTATATAAAACAGTATCCTCTGTCCAAATTATTGACTTGAAGTGGTCCAAGGATAGAACCTGGAGGTACACCTGTGGTTATGTTTAAAAAGCTGGATTTTTGCTTCTGAACCTTTACACATCAAGTTGCTGTTGAGTTATTTTTTTTAACTTGAGTGGTCCACAGTTTCAACATCTTTGGAGAGATTGATTAAGAGGACTGCACAATGGTCTTTAATGTCTAGCAAGTCCACCATATCTTTTAAAACTTTAGAGCTGCAATTGTTGTACTATGTTACTTTCTAAAACCAGACTGTATAAAGAGCATAAATATTATTAGTAGTGAGGAATTCTTTCAGCAGCACATTTATTAGAGACTCGGAGACTTTGGCCAGGATGGACAGCTTAGGAATAGTGTGATAAGTGTTTAGGTCTGTAGGGTCAGCACCTTTAAATTAAATATTAAATTAATATTTCTACCTTTACCTGCACTGGTTTGTGATAGACAAACATGACATGTGCATTTCACTTCAATCCCACACATATTTTTAAACACATCTAGTGTACAATAACTGATGCTGCGTGTTACCTTGAGGAGCACATCCACATAGACGTTGTGCTGGGACATGATCTCTCTGATGTCCCACTTCACCCCAGTCATCATCAGCAGCATCTGCTCGTAGTCAATGGCCTTGGCTGCCACAATCCAGTATATTGGCTTCCTCAGTTCACTGGCTGTAGAAACCGTCTGGAAGAAGGCCACACACCTGTGTCAAAACTTCCTCTATGTTGATATATAAAGCCTAAAAGCACATGGAAAGCTCAGCCCTCCTGAATAATTGCCCATATCTTACAATGTGAAATGCATACAGTAGTGCCCAGACAAGGACACGAGACAGGGATTTTAGAGTTCTTGGCTCTATTCACTGAGACAATATACAGTATCTCACAATGGTAAAAGATTATTTGTTTCTGTACTGTCTTATTGTGGCTGTAGTTAGTATTTTGGCACAGTCTAACAATCCCTTAGGCTTCCCAGCTATTTTTGTTTTCCTTTATTGGCCCATTACTGACCTTTTCTGTCATCAAAATGTAATTTTAAATTTTTGCGTTATCGTGCTATAAAAACAACAACAAAAGAAACCAACAACAACAAAAAAAATTGCTTAGTAGGAGATAAAAAAATAAATAAATATTGCATTATATAATATGTATTAATGTGTGTTTTTTATTCATAAAAATTACCAGCATGTGTCCCCAGATAAATTTGATGAAAAGATGTTTAAATCAAATGAGTTTTACTGATAACAATGGTACAACCGATTTACACACAAGTGAAAATAGTTGTACCATTTATTACGCAAAAAAATATGATGTTTGGAAATGTGTTTAGGTCTATCTGCAACCAGAGAGCTCCACATTCAGGTTGTCAGATCTGTAACATGCAAGGTGAAGGCTATGCAACTAACACCAGTGCTACAAAACCAGCTGGTATTGAACTTAAAAACCATCACAAAAAAAAAAAAAAAAAAGAAAAAATAGTGTGATTGCATCAGGCTGAAAGTTGTAAATACAGTGTGTGTGTGTGGTACCTGGGAGTAGAACTGCTGCAGGAAAGGCTTCTTAGCGGGAGGCATCATGGTGTCAAGATGGGACTGGAGTGACTCAAACTGCTCAGCCAAAAACACTCTATGGAAACATTTCAAGGTCAAGATTCAAGATTACTTTGCCGTTCTTTTCATGAGTATTAGAAGACACAGACAAATTAATAGAAAGAGAAGTAGCTCACCACCTAGTGTGACTGAGAAGTGAATGAATAATGCACCAAATTGTAAACTGACTGAGTGTCTAGAAAACGCAATATAAGTCTAATGCATTATTATTATTATTATTATTATTATTTATAGGCCTACTACTTTGTGTGGAGTGGCGTCGGCTACCAGTGTTCCAAGTTTGTGTGAGGAATGGCAACCATGTTAGTAAGTGGAGTCACAGAGCGCCTGAGTAGGGCAAAGGAGAAGCTCAGTGCGTGAGCCGGCCTCGTAGCGACAATCACAATGACAAAAGAGCGTGGGGACCGATTAAGTAGAGCAGACAAAAATCATAGCAATCTAAAGTATTCCTCTCCAATCGGTTTGCAACAAGTGACGACGAGGACACAGTGATAAGAAACATGCAAGGAAAAATCCAGGAGGATTAAGTGACTTTGGAACTGGAACTCACCAAAATTGTACTAATTATCATCAAAATGGCAGTCCCTGCAATAGTAAAAGCAGTGCAGAAGCAGTGACTGTAAACAGTGGACAGCAGGGCTTAATTTGAGCTGGATCTTGCCAGAACAGGATCCGGAAACTCCCTTATTTTGACGCAGTTGGATCCCGCAACTGTTTGCTTGGATCCGGTAACTCGGACACAACTCAGAACAAAGTGTTGACTACATTTGACTCTTTTGACCTCCTAAACCTGTGTTGAAGGTCGGAGGTGTAATTACACAGAAGTGCAAAGTTTTAAACATAAAAGCCACGCTTCATTTCCGCGTGAGCGCTTCAACATAGACTGTCCCCGTGCTGTAATTCATGTCTATAGAGTGTACAGGGAATCGGGCGGAAAAGACCTTCACGTCAAACTGAAAGATCTAGTCACCACTGTTAACACCAGATCTGTGAATAAAATATTGGCTCATATGATTTGAAAGTCTTTAGTTTTCAATTTATTAAAATAATATTAATAAAAAAAACAAAAAAACATCTCAACATTTCCAGATGGTAATATAGGCCTATTTTAATTTATAAACTGGGCTCACTAAATAGAAGTAAAATGTGCTGAATATACAGCTGCTCTAGGCAGCTAAGTTGTAAAAAAATATACAAATAAAAGCATACTATAGTCCCTTCAAGAAAAGTGACAAGGTAAACTGAATGAAACAAGTTCATTTCAAAAGTAACCCTAGCCAACTCTGACAATGGCTATATTAAATATAATCCTTGAATATGAATCTTTCATTTCATGTAAAGATTGTATTCAGGTTACATAATATACAAGTAATATGCAATAATATTTAAATTCATGAAAGCTAGTAACTTCCACTAGTCACAGCTCGGCCTATGTTCATTACACAAAAAATGAGATGGCACCATAACAGGTCTAACCAAGATCTGATCCAAACCAGTACTAAAAAAATCCTAAACAGGATATATATCACCACCACTTGTACCTGATCCAACAAACTAATCCTGGTTTTGACACTGAAGACTTAGACACCCTCCAGCAATGCAGAAGCAGACGTTTGAGAAAATCATTTCATAGCCATGTCTGATTGGGGTCATTGAGTGAATATGCATCTCAAAAGCCAGTGTAGAGTATAATATGCATCCTGTAACGCACTGAAATCTGAAAGAGCTGTAACACGGAGAGCTCTCGAAAGCTACATAGGCTGGTTTGACTGACTGAGCAGAGGAAATGTGAAGGTGATGTGTTGTCATGGTAACGTGACGTTAATCACCCCTGTGTAAACCAAAGAACATTAAGTGGCTCCTGTCTTTGAATGTGTTCTGTATAGTTGCTGTATACTACAAAATTGCTCTCCCCACTGTTGCTTATTGACAGTACTTATATATATTTTTTTTTTTTTGAGAAGGGAGAGGCATGGGATTCAGAGGCAGACTTGTTCCTCACCCAAGCTGAAGTGTTTGAGTAGGCCAAAAAGCTCCTCATAGGCAAGACTCTGGGGTTAGATGAGAGCCGCTCTGAGTACTTAAAGGATGCTTTTCCACTGGGGAGAACGGTATGGAACAAGTTGGTATGGGACACTATGGAATGGGCAGCCCTAAAACCTGCTGGTGTTTCCATTACTCTTGGTCCTGGAGACCGGCATTTAATATATAAACACTGATGTCACACAGGCGCAACAAAAGTTGCATTCATAAATGATATAAAAAATACGTTTGAAGCTGACTTTAAAACATTTTTTATTTAATAAAAAGGCCTGGTGTGTGTCTGTGTGAGGCTGGAGCTAAAGCTGTATTAGCTTCAGTAAACATGAGACTACTTCAGGTTTACCGCCAGCTTTCTATGCATTAATTCCACTTCTCTGCATCACTTTAACAGCTTTTACCCACTGAACATATACCGACATGAGTCTAATTAGTGTATAGTCCAGTCTAAACTATGAATATTGTTTGGACTCTCAAAATGAGAGCCGTACTTCGCTAAACCAGAAACAGCTTTTGCTAATATATGCTAGCTTTATTTTTAGAAAAAGTCACCTCAACATTAGCTCCTGGCTCTAAAAATGGCTGTTTATCACAAGGACAAAAACGCGTTTGGTTAAAAAAAAAAAAACATTTTCCCTTTCTGTCCTGTGGCTTGTTGTTTTTGCCCAAGTGAGGATTCTCTCTCGTCCAATCAACTCGCAGCAGTGACCACCTCTGGACCCCACCAGCAAGGAGTGCCAAAAAGTAAAACGATTTGGGCCACTTTTTGGGAACACTTTATAATGCTTTGGGAAGTGGAAACACCCCCAAACTAATCTTTCCCGCCCCGTTCAAACCTAGTGGGAAAGCAGCTTAAGTGTCTGGATGTTGGGGGCCTGTGCTGGCTGATACTCTCTGGAACATTGCGTGGTGGTCAGGGAGTGTTTCAACTGTAGAGGGATTATACTCCTCGGCCTCCCCAGTAAAGTCTATGGTAGGAGTTATGAAGAGTAAAATTTGGCTGATAGTCAAAGCTCAGATTCTGGTGGAACAATGTGTTTTTTTGTCCTGGTCATAGACCAACACTGGTCCCACTTTAGATTATTCATTCATTAATTTCATTCATTCATCATTCATCATTTACACACAAAACACTTTAAAAAAAAGTGTCGCAAAAAGAGAAATAAGTGTAGGATAACAACAAAATAGTACAATAAAATAATCAGACAAATACATATTTGGACTATGAGTTTCCGTGGCACTTCCCAAGCGGACCGAGTGTGCTCCGATCTGGGAGTCGCTGCTCAGCTGCATCATTCCAAACAGACATAAAACATCCTAAATGTAACTACAAATGTCTTGTTACCAGCGGAGCAAGGAGAGAGTGAGCTGTTAGTGTTAGCAAAGCAGCCATTATTAAAAGACCACTGCTGTGGTCCTGACTCTGGTGTGTCTGACCCATCACTGTCAATGACTGCTACCACAATATAAATATGAACCATGGCTACTGCCTAATAACCTACTACCAGTTATAGAAAATGGAAACAGGTAATCTGTATTAAAACTTTGCTTTTGAGGAATAATTTATCATAATCTGAAGTAATTTTGGATCACATATCCAAACTACTTACTGTATTATTTAGCATTGTGTTGAATAAAAGATCATCATGTAGCTACATAGCTACAGAGGCATCAGTGAGTTCTGTTGGAGGATAATCTTATAACCACTGCTTGCATAGAAAATATAAGTTTGAAAAATTTAACAAGTATGCTACATATATAGTAATAGCTTAATTATATTATTCTATACAAAATATTGTTTGAATAATATGGTGACAGTAAAGGGGGCAGTTATAGCCTATGTACTACGTCAAACATTCAATGAAAAGTGGTCATTTTGTCACTGTGGTATCGAAATCGATACAGGGTATCGAGGTTTTTTTTTAGTATCAAAATCGAGTTGAAATTTTAGTATCGTGTCAACACTAATTTGCACACAGATTACTATGAAGCTTGTACAAATGTAAATCTGAAAGTATCGATACTTTAGTAGTAATGAATAGTTATTAGTATAATACAAACTGTTAGGAACTCTTTCTCCTTCTACTGGATTCTTAATGTGTGCACTACAGCAATTTGACATTGGCAGTTCCAACACAATCCATTCTGTTCTGCTGCTCCAGTGGCATAAAGAAGCAATTTCAACATGTGCGCACATAGGCTTTTATCATTTACTTATAATCTAACTAAAACAGAAGAGAAAAAATGATTGTGACTGAAAGGGGTGGTACTGGTTTCAGTATTGACTGGTATTAAAACAAAGGTGAGACAGCTAGTATCACACATCACTACAGTTATTAAGTTATGCATGACTTGTCATAAAGTGTTGGGGTGCATCATGAAATAAAAAAATAAAAAAATTGGAAGTGATCCCAACATGTTTGGTGTGCACTGGCTTATTTGAATTGTTGAAGGAACTGATAAGCAGCATTAATAAAATAGTCTGGAGAGTGGACAATTTTGTTATGATGATTTAAATTATTATGCCCCAACTGTACCCTAAATGCCTAATGCTAGCTGCCAATTAGCAACATATCTACATTTAATATTATGTATGTACAATATGGGGTGGCAGTAGCTCAGTTGGTAGAGCTGCTTGTCCACTAAACAGAAGATTGGCGGTTGGCTCCCACCATTGCCTACTGTTGTGTCCTTAGGCAAGACACTTTACCCACCTTGCCTCTGGTGTCTGCACACACTGGAGTAAGACTGTGTGTGAATGGGTGAATGGTTCCTTGATGTAAAGCGCTTTGAGTAACCATGGACGTAGAAAAGCGCTATATAAATGTGACCATTTACCATTTCATTTATTTACAATAAACACAGTAACAACTAGGGATGGAAATTGATAAGATTTTATCAATGTCGATGCGATCCGATTCTTTATCGATTCTCTTATCGATTCCTGATATATCTGTGAATAAAAATGAACTAGATCTGTGGCCATACAGTTTATTATGAAGCAGAAATAGAAGCTTATTTTTTATTTTCATGTATATGGGCCTATTTTAAACTGGGCTCACCAAACAGAAGTAACATGTACAGCTGTTAAATTACTGGAAATGTATGCTTTTTAAATAAACAGGATTGTGGCTTTAATGTTGATTTAGGGGCAGCAGCCCCAGACCTGTCTGTCTGAAAAAAACGTTCATTAAACTTATTAAACTAAACAGTAGTCTGTGTTACTGTGACAGTGCAACGCAGGGAGGGGCCACATCAGCGTCAGACAGGTGGGACAGGATTCAGCGTTTTCTATAGAGATTTCTCTTTTTCTATCGCTCCCTTCCATACTGCATTTCTTATGCAGGGGAATGAACTCCTGCTGTCACAGTGCGCGGACATTTAGCTCTTACCTCCGGGGTTCTCTGGATTCACTCTGGCGTGTCCACGCCATGGGACGCAAGCGCGCCAGGCTCCACGCGTCTCCACCTCTGTGCTGCCGTGTCCCGTGAGTGCATGTTCATTAATTAGAGCGAGGAGAACGACATGCACTGCACGATGACTGCCACGCTTTGTAGGCCACTCATGAAAGACAACTTTTGCAGTGAAGTTAAAGTAAAAAGGTTAGAAACACTGCTCGGGAGCGGGGCGGGTCTCGGAGCAAAACCTGCTCACGCAAACGCAGCTGCCCAAAGCGGGATCGATAAGAGGGATCGTTAACGGCGGAGGCATACAAATCCGATGGATTGGAAAAATTAGAACCGGTTCTTGGGTAGAACCGGGTTTCGATGCCCATCCCTAGTAACAACGGCCACTTAATTTAGCATCTGAGCAAAAGCATACACATTTTTTTCTAAATAACTGTACATAAATTCAGGCTGTAAGGAAAAAAGTTTTATTTGCTTTTGTGTTTCTTATCTGAAAATACATTTTAGTGCTCTATGTTTTTACATCATTTGGACACTTTGGGCAGCAGCACCTGTTGTAAATGTGCTATACAAATAAATTTGACCTTGACCTTGTAGTTGCTTATGTCATGTCTTCTTTCTGATTGCTTTACTCTGCTTCTGTTAGTTCAGCCCCTGGAATTCAAACTCAAACCAAGAGGCACCAGACTACATTTTGTATTTAATACATAGAGGGCCATATATAGACGATCTTGGCGGAGGCAGTGCTGTAGACGGAGGTAAGTCAGGGGGCGTCTCCAGATCGATTTTGTCCCTACTTAAACGGCATAGACATTAGTCTGAAGAGGCTGAACTTGGGCTAGGAAAAAGTTCAAAGAGGCCGCGTTTCAGTGTGAGAGGCGTGTTTGCTCTGAACCAATCAGAGGATCAGAAATATGAGAATAAAAACATTTATGTAGCATTTTATAGACTTTGTGGGGCATTTAATAATAATAATAATAATAATAATAATAATAATCTGTTTTCCTTATTGTATTAAATTATCTGAATACAAAAATAAGAAACTCATTCAATGGCCAGAATTATTTAGGGAAGAAATATGACACAGAGAATTATAAAAGAAAAGCAAAAGAAGAAGCTGGAGCTGAACAAGTGAACAACAGTACTGGTGAGAGAATTAAGAGAAAGCCAACGTTAAAATCGCTGCTTTAAGATGAACTCACTGCCTGTGCAAAGCAGTAGCTACTGATCTCCAGTGTCCAGACTCAGAGGGGCATAAACAGACAGCGATCTGCAGTGAGGAGACGCATGAATGGAGAAGGCAGAGGGAGACAGGTGAGAGGAGAGGACAGAGGGAGACAGGTGAGAGGAGAGGACAGAGGGAGACAGGTGAGAGGAGAGGACAGAGGGAGACAGGTGAGAGGGGAGGACAGAGGGAGACAGGTGAGAGGAGAGGACAGAGGGAGACAGGTGAGAGCCGCGGCCCTGTGACATAGCCTATGTCGCTCATGCAGTATGAGATCTGCTCTTGAGGTAGACAATAATAAATATTATTGATGTAGCCTATTTATTTTGGCTTTACAGTGGAAAAACGATCATATAAAGACGTCAAATTAGATAAAAATCAAGCCACTGAAACAAAAAATATAGGCTAGTCTAGAGGAAAATAATCTCTTAGCAGTAGCCTACAAACAAAGAAAAAATAAAGCACTAATCAAAGGACAACAACAATAATAAGAAATAATAAATTAATAAGCATAAAAAGCATTTACAGTGAGGCATCATGAACTAAGCCGTGCTTTACATCCAAGCAAGCAAACTGTGCCATTTTACACAAAATGGATGCGTTTGTCTCCGTCTCTCATCCACGGAGTGCGTGATCAATTACTGCGTCTTAACAAAAGTGAACTTTCGCCTCTGAGTGTGCAGTTTAAAACAGTGCACTGGGACTTTGCGCAACAGAATTTTTCAGTTGGATTTATGCTACATGTGCGAACTTTGCCAGAGGGGAAAAGTGGAAGGGGAAAGCCGTGCAGGAGACCTCGGGTTGACGCACTGCTGCTAAAAGAAATGCGTCCTGGAGAGGCTTTTACATACAGAAAACACCAGCCGCTGGTGAGTTTCATATTGTATCCTCATGTAACCCAAAGGCATGTGCCATACTAACTCCTTTCAACTGTTATATATTGAAAACGAATATGTTCATGAGGCAATGCACAGCAATTTGTATCTTTGATATGTGTAGATTTTATACGGGTATTTTTCAGACATGGTGCATTGTACTGTTAATGAATAAACAAAGTGGAAGTGCACAATAGGAATTAGGCAGAAATCCTATTTTTTTAATACTTAGACGGGCTACATCATGCGGAAAATAGGGCCCAATTGACACCAGAAGCAGCAGCAGAACATAACAACAGCATCACATATGAACTGCATTCTGTTTAACCAGTCTGACAAATTCACAGCAGCAACAGCAGACGCAAGTCATGTGAACGACTCGCCGTTCTGTTCCGCTTCACTACAGATTGGTTGGAGTTCTATTTTTTGAGTTTCTCCGTGGCAATCTGCTGGGAAACAGGCAAAATAAACTTCCGAAACGCTTTCAAAATCAAGGCTCACTTAAACAGCGATAATGTAACGTATGTGTGTCCTGAGTCGGACGCTATGGCCCTGAGTCGGACACGCTCACCTTTTGCTATTTTTCAGTCTTCTAACAGACGCTCGCAAAGACGTTAACTGGCTAACGGTAGATAAACAAAAACTCCACATATTGCTCTACCTCTGTGGTAATTTTTGTGTATTTATGTATTTTGTGTTTATAAAATAATCATGATATGAAAATAATTTTGATAGGGAAATGCGCAGGGAACGCTCAGGTCACACTCGGGCGACGTTCTTTCAGTGATCTTAGTGTTTTTGTAGCTAACTTTGTCTGTCTTATTATTTTCTGATTAACGTTAGCTTAGCCCACAATCTTATTTTGAAAGACGGAAACAAGGTAACGGATGTGAAAATTTGTTAACGTAAATATTCCAGCCTTAAATTAGAGCCGAAAAATCCAACAAATAAGGTGAGCATGTCGGATATTGGAACTTCCATGTGTCCGACTCAGGGCCATAGCACTGCCAAGCTTAAACCTCGGACAAAAGCGCTATTTCATACGACCGCAATAAAATATTTGTAAAAGAAACTATCCAACCAATATATCGTTATAAAGGTAAGAAAATGTACTTTTATTTTATACAATTTGCATTAATGAAGATAATAAATGAGTGACTTTATGACTTGTTGAATATAAAAAAGTAATAGAATTTTAGTTGAAAGTGTCCGACTCAGGACACACATACGTTAAATATTGCACATAGGGAAGTTAATTTTTGAGAGGGAGAAATGTAATAATGTAATAATTTGCAACACCGAGCAGTCATTTTACAAGGACAACATGCAGAAGTTGAATGCCTGCGGCTCACAGCGTTGTGTTTAGACGGTGAGTAGTCTGTGGAGACGCTGTGGAGACGCTGTGGAGCAGCAGCAGCTCTGTTGCCCTTGGTGTAAATTTATGCTTTTAAACAGACACACACAAATTGATCTGCTTCCGCAATGCCCCAGCGTACATTCGGGGTTTTTATAGATGCCCAGTGCTTAGTTTGTTCTTACTCACAGGGACTCGGTGGCCACCACCCGCTGGGCTAGCCCGTACAGAGCACCGCTGTTGGTCAGGTCCACCAGCTGGCTCAGGTGGGGGCTGGGCACCTTCTCCTTCCTCTCCTCAGAGGGACCATGGACAGCTGCACTCTCCGCTGCCTCCTGAAACACAATGAGTTATTGATTAATAATGGTGCTTTCGACTTGAACAAAAATATGATACGGTGTCACAGTCATGAGCAGTTATGAACAATCAAACACATTTGAGTAATCCTGTATGCGCTGCTTGCCCTTGAGTAGAGCCCAATTCAATTAATATGCACCAATTAAAACACTTCTATTTTTACTTTGGGTCATCCTAAAAACTCAGAGCCCAACTAAGAGTGTTTCCAATTAGTTTGGGCATCTTATTCTGCAGTTCACAGAAAACAGCAAAACGCTTTAACTCGGCCTGAAAAGCTAAAAATGGCAATAAAAATGTGTTGATAATTTCTCTGGCATAGAACAAAAAAACAAAAAATTTAAAAGCATTTTGTAGCTCCCCACAAGCTCTACCTTCCCAGCAAGTTTGACTAAGACTGGCTTAAAGAATTTTTTTTTTTTTGAGAAAATAAGTAACTGCTCTCACTGTCAATTCATTAAAGGCCACTGTAGCAGCCCTGCTACAGATCTGTGAGATTTGACCTTAAGATGCTTTTGGAAGTCCTGTGAGGGCAGCTCAGTGTGTCCCCGACTGCTGTCTTATCAGTTTTGGGCTCTTGCTCTGCAGTTCATAGGAAACATCCAAAAACGCTTTCTCGGCCTGAAAAGCTCATTCTCCAAAAATCCAAATGCATTTTGTAGCTCTTCTCAAGCTCTACTTGCATATTAAGTTTGTTTGAAATTACCTTGATGTCTTGCCTTTGTGAGAGCATCTGACCCTTGTAGCAGGGGTAGGCAACCCCTGGTCCGTGGGCCAAACTTGGCCCTCATCAACTTTTTAGCTGCTAACCAGTTTTATTAATTGCTGTTATTTGATAGCATTTAATCCCATGGTACTATTTGCAAGCATACAGCTCTCTGTCATGGTTTCATGCTTTTAGTTGCCTCCAACCAATAAATAGCAAGCATTCTACCATGTGACCTTCTTCTGTCATGGTTACCAAGAATCCAATGTTTATCTAATTTGCCACATAAAAATGAAGCAAAATAGGGGGTGCTGCTGTTGGGGTTAGGATTTTTATTTATTTATGTTTAAGGTATTTATTTATTGATCTATATATTTTGTATATGTAATTGAACATGCTAATGTTTATTTAAAACTGCCAAAGAACCATGACAGAGAACTGTATGGCCATTCTTGTGGCCCCCACCTGGTGGTTCAAGAATTATTTGGCCCAACTGCAATCAAACTTGCTTACCCCTGCCATTTAGTGTCTGCCGAGAAAAATTCTGGCCTTTGGACACCAAAATACAAACTTTACACACTCTTTCCTTTGGCTCACTGAGCTGCAGGGTACACTGCCTCAGACCAGTGGTGTCTGCACCTGTATTGTACAACTGTACGCACTGTGCGTGGCCTACCTTTAGATGTTCCCCATTAAATTCCCATAGCGCAGAGCCATAGTGGTGTGTGTTTTTGCAAACGTGTGTGGAGCTCCTCCCTATAGCCAGGACTCAGTACTGAAGTGTGTCCATCTCTGACTTTGGTTACGTGGCGAGAACATTACGTGACAGCGCTCTAAATGTGCCGCTTTATTACCCCTCTGTGCCCTCAGAGCGCCTGGGACACAAGTCACGGTGGTTTGTTCTTTTACTTAAATGTGTATTAAAGCTACAGATAATGTGCTGAGGGTCACAGGATGGAAGCCAGTCTGGTTTTACGCAGAGAAGACTGCACGCACCATGGCAGTCAAAAAAAAAAAAAAAAAAAATCATCGCACCTCATCGCACCACTGTTTTGTGCCCAATTGCAGACTGTACAGGCCACAGACTGCAGAGTGCAGCACTGTCTGCTCTTAGTCTACATTCTTTTTTAAAGTTTTTTCCCTGTGTTTTTAGTTTTAGCATGATTCAGCCTGGCGCTTGCACAGAAATAAGTTCAGTCCAAGAATTATATGAAGTTGAGACAAAGGCAATGACAGATAATGATTTTGCTCTGTCGTCATCTCCTAGACAGAACTGAGATTTGCAACTCAACCCTCCTTCATTTTATTCTGTCAAAATGATGGACGGCCTTCAGAATTTTACGTCACAGTTATAAATAATCGGTAAATGACAGAAAATTCTCAGCTAACGTAATCTCTGGATGAGCTTTTGAATAATGCTAGAGGCTAGTAAAATATAAAAAACATGACAAGTAATAAATCACATTATTAGAAATAAATATACGCAAACTGATTTCCCCACTTATTTCTGGAACAGCTGTGGCTCTAAGGAGGAAAACATAAAGACCATTGTGAATAATTTTAATAATTATTTTGTTAGTGTTGGGCCTGCCTTAGCTAGTAAAATAAATGTGGATGATGCTAAGAAAGGTCATTTTAATAGTTTGATAAAAAGCAATTTAAATCTATGTCTCTTTGTGGGGTTGAAGAAAAAGATATTGAAGTAGTTCAAAAATTTAAGAAAAAAACATCAACTGATGTAAATGATATTGATATGTTTATAATTAAAGAGGTCATTTATTCGATAGTTAAACCCTTAACCTATTTATGCAACCCTTCTTTTCAGAAAGGTTTTTGCCCAGTTGATATGAAATTAGCCAAAGTAGTTCCAATATTTAAAAATGGGGATAAACACAGTATGGATAACTACAGGACTATGCCTTTACTTCCACAGTTTTCTAAAATATTGGAAAAACTTTTTGTAAAACAGTTGGATAAGTTAATTGAGACAAATTATTAAGTGAAGAACAATATGGGTTTAGAAAGAATAGAATCACATATGCAGTGATGACAATGGTGGAAGAAATATCAGAAGCAATTGATAATAATTTTCACTCGGTATTTTTATTGATATAGACCCTTCTCAGCTAGTGCCATCTGATCACGTGATTTCAGCGGAGATGCACGGAGCGGCAATGTAATCATCAAATAAAGTTGAAAGGAAGTACTCAAAATTTGGTTTGCCGTATATAAATTATCTCTTAATGTAAGGAAAACCAAATTTATATTATTTGGAAATCAAAAAGATAGTAAGTTAAAAATCTAAATTGTTGAAATTGAAAGGGTTTGTGAAACAACATTTTTGGGAGTTGTGATGGGTTGTAAACTTGATTGGAAACAACATGTAGAATATGTGAAAGGAAAAACTGCTAAGTCAATAGCAATCCTGTATAAGGCCAGGGACACGCTAAATTACAATGGTTTGTATTTAATTTATTGCTCACTGACACTCCCTTATTTAACTTACTGTGTGGAGTTGTGGGGCTCAACCTATAAAACTGTAACAGATAAGATTGTGTGACAACAAAAATGAGCCATATGTATTGTAAATAAGGCTGAGTTTTACAACCATACTAATTACTTATTTTTAAATTCTCAGGTTTTGAAGTTCAGAGATTTAGTTTATTATAGAATTTTGTAAATAATGTTCAAGGCAAAAGCTAAAACACTCCCAGATTGTGTCCAGAGGTTCTTTTTAATTCCAGAGACCAAATACGAGTTGAGAGATATGTGTAAATTCACTTTGCAAAAAGCTAAAAAGGAAGTTAGGAGGAGATATATTTCTGTCACTGGGGTTCAATTGTGCAACAGTGCTAACTTGGTATTTTTAATACACGTTTTTCATGTTTAAAAAAGTATTGTACACTTGTATATTTGAGAGTTATGGCTGTAAATGATTTTTTCTTTCCCTTTTTTGTTATAATATTTTCAAGTGTAGGTTAAGCAGCTGTAACTAGGCTGGCATTATAAGCTCTGCTTCTGCCTGAGCCTTTTCAGTCACAATTTCATGATTATTGTTTTGTTGTGGTTTACTGTGGTCATTGACTTATGTGACTGAATAAACTGAAACTTAATAACCGGCAAAGAGCCAAAGAACGTCTTTAGTCAGCAACATTCTCCTGCTGCTCTGTTAGGAGACTGTTGCAAGCTAGTAATAATTTTTTTCCCCAGTCTTGCGATTTGGTATTATGAAATACATGACAGGTTAGCTATGTTTTTACCTTTAAATGAACTGATGAACATATTATGAAATCGCCTAATTATTTCTGTGCTGTGCTATTAGCACTAACATACTGTATGGTTAGCTTTTAGACTAGCCTGACATACCATTTACATTACCAACCTGAGCAACAACAAAAGCTATAAAGACTCAAACAGTGTTTTACAAAATAACTTCTTAACAGTGTAATATTATGAGCCTTTAGCACTTTGCTAATCTTTAAATACAAATGAATACAGCATTCATGAATGATGGCTTTTACAGTAATATGTGGCATAACATAGGTACTCCAGGCCAGGGCCTTTAGTCACTCTGCCCCCAAACTCTGGAACTCACTCCCCATTCACATCCATCACCTGGACTCAATTATAACATTTTGAAATCACCACTTACAACATACCTGCTAAAAATAAAAAAAAATATTATTATTATTATTATTTTTGACAGATCACAGCTGTAAATTTGTATTCACAAGGATGAAACCACAAGTGTAAAAATGTTTCATAATAAAGTAACCAGAGGTGTAAATTGAACTTAGTATTTGTACTTAAAGTTGTGGCTTTTGGAATTGTATTCTCTTTTGCAAGAGTTTACAAAATGTGGTTTATAAAGAACAGACAAAGATGCATACGTTACTTTTACACACGTCTTAATTACTTCATACACAACAGTTCCAAAGTAATTTTATTAGAAGTACTGATAAATCCTAATCAAGTGTATGGCAGTTGATCTGTCAATGAGGAAACACATTTATAAATGGCAAATGTTTTCCTGGACAAAGTTATAATCACATTTAGAAGTTAAAATAGGTAAACTTGAAATGTTAACAGGAGGCTAAGAGAAAAGTAATCAAAAATATAGGATGCAATAAATAGCACATTAACAGGAGCTGATCTTTGAGTGTCACACTGGCGCTCTGAATCTGGGTAAGACCTACAATTCCTACCATAGAGCAGATGACATACTGCAGTCAGTCACAAGAGACTTCCACTCATTACTATACACTGCGTTTGGTATAAGACCGCCACAATGTTAAATCAGGGGAACAAAACCACAAGGATTCAGTTGCCGGAATGAAATGCAACGTGCAATTAACTTTATGATCTGTTTACTAATGAGGTCTCTGATGCTGCAGCCTCTAGAGAAGCCTGAGTGTATCTGTATTCAGCAGCAGGCACAAGTTACCTTACCTTCTCACTTCAAACATCAGATTCATATCGCTCACACTTCTCAAATACCTATAGATTTGTTGTAATCCTCGGCAAAATGATGCTTTGATAAATTTCACATTGCACAGAAAATACTGTGACAGGAGGAAAAGCCCTCACAGATAAGTGGAAAGGCTGTACATGTATGTATAAAACAATCTATTCTTCACACCTCCAATAACCACTAAAAAGAACTGAAATAGTTGAAACTGAGCAAGATCAAAGCTTTTTCAGATCTATCAGGGAGAAGGCACAAGCTCAGTTCCTCCTTTGAGGTGTTTCAAATTGTTCCATATGATTTTGCACAAGTGGAAGAGGACACGGATGCTGCATGTGTCCATCTGATAAGCTGACCTTGAACACACACTCGGATCAAGGCTTCCTAACAAATCTTTGGCTGCCTCTTCTAACATAACTTCACACGTCACACAAGCTAAGTCAAAGTTACTTTCAAAAATTAAATAGGTTAAATATAATGTTTATAGGAGGGGAACTTAAATTAGATTTTCTTAATTTTTGTGTGGTGCTCCAATATTTTTTTATAGTACTCCTAACTTTACAGAGTCAAGTGGTAACCCTAGGGGAAAAAAATGCGCTCCCAACACTCGCTCACCCAAAGTAAATGAACATTGCACTATCCCTTCTCTGTGCTAGCCTGGTGAGCCAGACTCTCCTACTTTCTTTTCGCAAGCAGGGCAGTCTGGTTCCCTTCTGGGAGCAAAGCATTTTGCTCCAGTTTGATTTGGAATCTGCAGCGCATCTTACAAAAGCAGAAGAGCTCACAAAGGTAGCGCTACTTTGCATAGAATAGGAAAAGTTTGTCAGGCAGGCCAGGCATCTCTGTACATCTCCAAACTATCAATCTGGAAAATCTGACTTCATCTCCAATGTATCCAGGCCCATCGACAGGTTTGCTGGGGCCCAGGGCAAGAAGGCTTCACATGGTCCCTCTTATAAGAGAAAATATAAGAAGGGGGACCATTTCTGGGTCCCTCTGAACCAATAGCCAATAGCAGGTGATGATAAAGGTAGGTAGGCACTGATAATTTATGTATTCATTTTATTATTGTAAACCTCAACAACTATTAAGATTTGATATCAATTATTAATATAATACAAAATGTCCTGGTCACAGGACACACACAAGATATTTTGTTTTTGGGGTGTATTCCTGTGAATCAATGCAAAAAGATTAAGTCAAGGACTGTGTCACAAGCCTAGTGAACAGGTGTCCTGAGTTTTAATACTGGCTAATTGTTAACATGATTGTTTAAATACAGTGTGAAAAAGTCCAATGTTTATCTGGCAGCATTTCACAGCAGTTCCGTAATGCCAAAGCTAAGTCTTAAACCTATGCACAACACAGCAACATTTAAGAGGTTTACCATTTTATACTCCCTTATTTTGGTGGATTATGTTATGATATTCAACCTGTGATTCTATTGAATATTCCTGTTACATTTGTGTATTTTTTGGGGCAGAGAAACAGTTGGTCCTTTTGATCTTCAACACAGATCTGTTTTAGCAGGAAAGGCTGGTAGCAGCTTGGACACTTCCAGGATAATTGTCCCTATACAGCATTAGTGAATGAGTGTAATTAGGAGGGCTAATGGAATGGCAAGTCCATCCTGGAGCAGAGCCTCATAATGGCCAACCCTAATAGGTTCAGTGGCAGCAGGCTAGTGTCAGGACACTGGGAGGTACTCAGATGGATGGAGGTGGAGGTGAATGCAAAATGACAAGAAACGGGTGAGATAACAGACTCACCATGTCGATGAGGCTCTCCTGGATCCGGTTCAATGTGCTCCTGAGTCTGCTGCTGATCAGGCCCAACCCTGACGACTCATACTGCAGAGTACACAGACAGTTAGACAAACTCACACTCACTATTAGACACACTTGCACATTATACACAGATCTACTGGATCAATACAGGTTAGGTTACAGGTACAATTCCATGGCCAAAACGGCCACAAAGCATTTCCAAAAAAGCCTAAGTGTCACACTTTTGGAACCCTGTGGAGCCTGGTCCAAAGTGTGTTGTCTGGAGCTGAACACTACTGTGGGATCAGGTGATCATGTTCGGAGGAATATATTTTCTGCTATATGGCTTTACCTCTCGCACCAATGCACACCCTGGTGTACTTTCTTCAAATACATAATATATCTCATATATAATTAGACTGAGCCCACCTACACTGTGCCAGTGGAAATCAGGCTACACAGAAATGCATTTGTTCTTAGCTGAAGTGAAAGTATCTCTGTTTTGTGCTGCTGTATTATCTTAAAAGGGTGAGAAACCAGCAGGGACAATCATAAGCCAGGTTTATACTAGAGTGCTTTTTGTTTTGTTTTAAACGTGTTAATGAGATTTCATGGTTTATGCAGATGACTCTATGCTGCACATAAAACATGTAAACATCTGTAACTTCTTAGTAAAAACATGTCATTTAATAGAAATCCACGCAATCTACAAGGGTGGACAGAGAAGTGGACATCAAACTGAGATGAGAGGAGGTCACACAGTCTCTGCTCATGGATGTAAAACTACTGTGTTTTGGGTCAGTGAGTGACCAGGCTGGGAATCATCCCTTTGTCCACAAGGAGTTCTATGTTTCTGAACAAAAATTAAAATTAAAAATAAAAATTCCTAATGAGCAACAAAATGAAACAAAATGAATTAGATTTTAATAACATATAATAATTATTATAAACAGAGTTTGAGTATGTGTTTTTTTCAGTAAACTACTGATGAACACATATTTCTGAGCTCCTAAAACCCACCAGCATGCTGCTCACAAGTTCTGGCTATATGGAAAAATATATTAAGGTACTGCACAGTATGCACATCATAATATGAAAATATAGGCTTTAACTTGTGATCTCTGTTGTTTAGGAAACAGTGTGGTTAAATATACTGTGAGTGCAAAAGTGCATGGTAATGGCAATAGTGGGTATGATTTTAGCTGTGGTTCTACTCTTCCCAGCCAGGCTGGGCCCAGCACCTGGATGCCACCCAGGCGAGGGATAGACTGTGTGTGACAGTACAAAGGAAACACAATCATTCAGACCAAATCAGGAAGTCAGCTAATGAAGTCCATTTCATGTTTTTCTCAAAAATATTTATCAATGTGAGAAAGATTATGTTCTATTGTTTTAAGAAACTACCATCTAAATGCCATATCTTCAAACAGGACGAGATGTTTTGATTTTGACAATTGAGAGCATATGAAATTTAGGTGTAAAAAAAAAAAAAATCAAGATGGGTATATACAGTGCATTTGGGTCTGCTTAACAAAAGAAGAGCCACTCCTATGGGCTGTTACTCTACTGGGCTTGTAAATGCCAAATTAACAGCAACCTAACTATTCATTGTATTTAAAACCATTGCAGTGCTAGCTACATCCGCTAACAAGGAAAAGTAAAAAAAAAAGACAAAGAAACGTATGAGTACACGTTATAGCAGCACACGTATGAATGCTCATGCACTGTACACTGAAATAATGTGTTGTATGATGGAGGAATAAAAGATGACAGAGACCATTTAAATCAGTGATGATAGAGAATATGAGCGCACAACTTAATGCATCTTTAGCACAGCTAACAGTGCTATTTACCTTTTAAATATTAATGGAAATAGGGAAGTCAAGCAGCTCCATCTCAATTGGAAGGGTGTAAAGAGAGCAGTGCCCCAGTCAACCTTGCACCATATGAGCCTTTTTAAACATTCATAAGAAACATTAGCATTTTAGTGCAGGTAGCTCTTTGACTGAGAGCATTAATGAGATGGGTGGCTTCATGAACTGCCATTAGTGAGCAGTGGCAGCACAGGGCCAATGAGAGCTGCAACACCGACTAAAACTCATGATGCATGAGGTAAGCCAAACCTTATTATTAGTACACCAATGAAACAGTACAGAAAAATAACATACAGTGGTTATAATCCACTCTGGTTTATGGGAAATATAAAGAACAATAAAGACCCGGAGGCTGCGGACTGATTTCCACATAAATCTGTGGCCCTGACATATCCTCCATTTTATCCACAAATGACACAAAATACTAGGGCTGGGATGATGCATTCCTCACAATACAATACTATCATGATACTTTGGTGCCGATAAGATTTGAATTGTGAGTTCAGAAAGACCAAATGGCACAGAATGACCAAATCTCTGCCAGTCTGCCCCAAGGCAGCTGTGGCAAAGTAGCTGTGTAAGTGGCTTACAAAAAACAAGTGTGTGTGAGGAGTGACTTTGAGTGTCCCAAAAAGCGCTATATAAGACAATGCATCATTATTAATATTATTATTAGGGCTGCAACAACTAACTGGATTATAATGTTTTATTATAACAATCGTCAACGGGGTAATAAATGGTTAATCGCTATCTGGTGGATACACTCTGATTTTATTACCAAGACAGAGCCGTAAAGCAACAGAAACGCTAGTAGAGAATGTTTTTGATGAAGAAAAAAAAGAAATTGCTCTATTTAAAAGTCCTCAAAGGAGAGACTCGTAGCTTGGTCTGGTTCAAATTTATGATTTGTTTGTAGCATTTTCTGTAGTATTATCACCAATTTTAACCAAGATCTAAAACATCTAAAGTTGTAAACCAGGTGTCTTTGTTGCACTAATACACTACACATCATGCATTTACTTGTGCTTCACTATGCTCTTTATGTTTATTGCATATTACAAATAAGGTTCACTGCAACCTGGAACACGTGTTAAACTTTAATAAGGAGGAATTATAAGTGACAGGATCCATGGGTGGCAGGAACAAACAGAAAGCTGGTGATGAAGATTTAACTGCAGATTCAACTGAATATATATTTTTTGTCAATCCAAATCCACATTCTAGATGAGTTAAAAACAAATAAACAAGATACATTCTTTTTGCATTTTATCTCTAAAATAACAGATTAATAAATATTCATACATCACTAGAAAAATTAAAGAAATGTATAAATATAGTATACAAGAAAAATATTATGGAATATAACATTAATATACCATTAATAATATATAAACAGTAACATTAGTAACATTAATATTATATAAGAAATAAAATACAAGACAAACTAAAACCATTTGGAAAGAGCTTTGTATGGTTCAGAGCAGATGCACCCCTCTTTGCTGCCTCTTTACATTTTATTACAGGAAAAAAATTTTTTAAACATAACTAAAGCGATAACTTACCATGTCGTTGCATCCAAAGAGGGTGTAGACAGCGTACAGGTAGTAGTCAAAGAGCTGTGACACACAGTGAATGACGTCAAATGCAATAGGCTTCAGGATGTTCATCATCTGCATGTACTTCCCTGTGAAGCACAAAAACCACCCCATCATCAACCATGTGCGTGCACCAATAAATTTAATGTTAAAGGTAATATGTACTTAATTTTGTGGCTGTGCAATGCCATGTTCTTCAATATGCATGTTGTTCTTTAAAACTTTTACTCATGAACAAACTCTTATGTTCTTCATATACCTAGCAATCCTGGCGATGACATGCAGGTTGCACCTTGCGCATATGACACATTAATTTTCGGAGCACTGCAATGTCAACCTCAGCTCTGTGACATCTTTTCCATAAAAAAGGTTAAAGTAATTTATATTAATTAAAAACAGTCAGGCTTATTAAACCATAATTAAAAAGAGTTTATTTTTACCACCACAAAGATATATATGTTTCTCATACTAAGATGTCGGGCCTATTTATCACACACAGGGATCATAGATCAGTTTAAATAAATCAAAATAGTTCAAGAGGTCATGTTCCCTTATGCTGAAGAGGAAATGCCAGTGAAATGGGTGTTTCAACAAGACAATGACGTAAAACACAGAGTAAAAGAGCAGCATCTTAGGATGGGATCACTTAGGATCACAGATCACCACAAGGATGTGGCCTTTCTCCTCTATTGTTCATCCTTTATACAAATGACTGCAGAAGCCACACTCTGTCAGACATTTTAAAACAATTGCTGATGATACAGTCCTGGTCAGTCTGCTGCAGGACGGAGAGGTGGAACATGTACCAGCTGTTACAGATTTTGTGGAGAGGTGTGACAGCCATCTCCTCAAATTAAATGTTCACAAAACTAAAGATATGGCCTTAGACTTCAGAAAGACATCCCAGTCTCCTCTTCCAATGGACATCAAAGGCTCTGCTGTAGAGATGGTGAAGTCATACAAATACCTGGGAACTGTTATTGACAATCACTTAAGCTACGTTCAAAACACACCCCAAATGAGCAAAAAATTGCTTACAAAAACTGCATTTCTTGCGCAGACTGAATTCTTTTTATGTAGACAGGACAATTATGGTGTTTTTCTACAGATCTTTTATTAAGTCAGTGCAAAACAAATGTCATGAGCAAAACTGTGTCAGAAGCCAGATCACTGGTCAACAACAGATGTCTCTCACAAAAATGTGTGAGAGATAAGTAAGGCTTGCTCAATATTGTCCAGCTCTGACCATCCCCTGAGAATGGGATTTGATCTTCTTACCTCTGGAAAGAGATATCGGCTTCCCAGAGCAAGAACGCATTTAATTTTTCTTTTGTTCCATTTGCAATCAACATGATTAATATGGACAATTCTTGACTTGGCTGCACTGGGATTTAATCCACTTTACCTAACTCTGCACTGGCTTTGATTTGTTTTTTAGACCTATTTTTATATACATACAGTACTTATTATAATTGGATTTTATTTATGATGTTTCACTGATGACTGATGACACTGAGTCTTTTTATCCAGGTTGCGTTCCACTGTAACTGATTTTATTGTTCAACTAAATATAATAATAACAATAATAACAATAACAATAACAATAACAATAATAATAATAATTAGAACGAAACCTTCGAATTTTAGCCCAGAGTAGGTCCAGGTTCCGTCAAATCGTGATTCACGCTGGTGGTAACGACGCCTGGCGGAGACAATCGGGGGGGTTCAAATTGAACATAGGGTCGGTGTGCAAACTTCCTAGGTCGATTTCGGACACCGTAATATTCTCTGATCCCCTGCCCAATTTGACCAATGATGAAATGTACAGCCGCTTTTCATCATTCAACCGCTGGATATCTAAATGGTGCCAAGACAATGGCATAGGCTTTATTGATAATTGGCGAGCGTTTTGGGGGAAGCCTGGTCTCTTACAGCATTCATCTCACGTTGGATGGTGCAGCACTGCTGTCTAGAAATATGGCTGATAGTTGATAGATTAGTTGACCAACCTGCTGAGCCAGTGGTGGGACCCAGGCACAGAGGAGTAGTTTCGAACACTTCTCTGACAAGGCTGGATTATCCACTGGGCCTACCGGGCACCCAACCAACCAGAACAATGAGCATTAGACTACTGATAAAAAAATGGGCAAAATATTACTCGTTACAATCCCAATAATGCATTTTATTATGGCCAGTGCTGTCGGCACTTCTAAACTTTCTCCATTAATGTACCAGTGCTTAACAACGGCGTTTTTGGCCATCAGGGCGCAGCACATCATTTGTCTCCAGCGCTGCCCCTACGCCACTTCTCACAGCGCCCTGTAAGCTCTCCCTACTTCATCTAACTCATATTGTAGAGGAACATCCTACCTTGCCTCACGTCGTTTCTCTCTCTTGCCGCATGCTGCACACACTCGGGGCTGGTCCCCGAAGCCCCGTGAAATAGGTAACAGATGCTAAGCACTGCCTAACGCAGACATGCACAAGGCATTTCTCACAATAAATGAGCTAGATTTTCATAACAAAAACATAAAACATAGGTTCAGACATTCTGTTAAAAGTCTGTGGTCTTCTCTGGAGCCACAGCCCTGTTTAATGACAGTGAGGGCTCAGACTGTGACCTGATATCTGTGCAGGAGCAGGGGCGGAGCTGAGCAGCAGAGGGGCTCCGGGCAAGATGTGGAAACCACAAATAAATCTGTGATCAGATATTCCTTCAAAAAGCAAATTATAATGCCCAAATAAGAAGCTTAATCTAGATAATGTAACGCTTATACCATTACCCATTAAATAAGTCAGGATTTATTCAATAACAAGGTTATGTCCTGAAGCTTGGTTGCAGTAAAGCTATAAATTGCGCCCATATTTCTGCTCCAAAAATCATAGCTAAGTTCTTCTAAAACGACCAGAACACACAAAACTATGTTTTGTTCTAATGTTTTGATCTAAATGTTTCTCCTGCTGTTTAAAGTTTTTATCCGTTAAGTGCAAGTTAGTTTGGAGCAGTGGTTCTCAAATTGTGGGTAAGGGCCCAAAAGGGAGCTACAGAAAGTTTAAATACTGTATTTTCCGCACTATAGGGCGCTCCGGATTATAAGGCGCACTGTCATTGAATGGTCTATTTTCAAACTTTTTTCACATATAAAGCGCACTGGTCAAACTTTATTCAACGTGTTCACCATAACTCCCAAACTTGTTCAGTTGTAACGCGTGAAAAAAAAACCCACAATCTGAGACTGCTTAATCAAACAATAGCATATTCACAATCACTTATAACTGTTCAGTTAACCTTATAACAAAATACAACACAATACACTCACTTTTTCAGTTCATTCCTTGTCCACAAATCCCTCAAATTCTTCATCTTCAGTGTCCGAGTTAAACAGTTGGGCGATTACGGCATCCAGCATGCCCGGATCCCTCTCGTCATTATAATCTCATTAAAAATTATATATCTCGTCAAATAAATTCATATATAAGGCTCTCTGGATTATAAGGCGCACTGTTGTTTTTTTTTAGAAGATTGAAGGCTTTTAAGTGTGCCCTATAGCGCGTAAAATACGGTACAGTATAGTTTGTTGAGTTTGTTGAGATTAAAATGTTTTCTAAAATACAGTAGGCTACTTGTGCATGGTAACAGTAAAATAAAAAAGTAATTTTTAAAATTACTAAAAACAAATGAAGGACAACAGATTGGGCAGGACAAAAGTAATTCAAAAGTAATGCAAAGTATTATTCTGTCTCAGTCACAGAGCAGAAACAGCCAGAGCAGAGTAGAAGTATAGTGCGTATTAATACAATATTCACAATATTTGTCTAAATACACTTTTACTTTACTTTGTTTCTCCTTGATTTTATTGGATTATTATCTCCATGTCCATTTATGGTTCAGTAAGGGCCCAAAAAAAATTATGCCCAGGGGCCCCTAAACTGATAATCCAGGCATGTTCTCTGAGCTTCCTTACGAGCTGGTACAAACCCAGTATAAAGGTGCTTTAGCAGAGGAAATAGACTGTCTGTCCCCCACCCAAACTTTGTTAACACAAACTCCAGTACCAAAAGACAAATAAGAGGAGTGAGATCCACAAATTTAATAAAAAATAATTACTTGTAGCCCTATTAATAATAAAAAAGTTGGGCCGGGAATCGATAAAAAAAATTAACTAATTAATCACAAATCTGAAAAAATTTATCACTTTTAATCACAATTAATAACTACCAGCTTTTAATCATGATTAATCATGATTAATCGTATTATGAATTCATGTACAAACACAAAATTGTAAATTTAGAACATTTATTTTGAATTAACCTTCACATACTTTACTGTAAACTTGTGCAATGCAAACAAAACTTGCAAAGAAAATAAATGAATAGTCTCTTTGAGACCTGTAACTCAGACAAAGCTTGCCTAAATAAGGTACAACCAACAAATACACAAAACTTACCTAAAAAAGCATGTGTCATCTCTTTTAGAACTTTAATTTGTGAATGAGAGTGCACGGCCGCAATGTACTGAAGTCGAACAGTTTGTGGGTCAGGTTACGCACCATCACACCCGAAATCCACTTCTCGCGTGTGTTGGTTTATCCATGTCAAAACTGTAACTTTAGTCTGTATTTAAAAAAAAAAAAAAGAGGCAGGGGAAGAAGGAGAGGAGGGCAGTGAAGTGTCGTGCGTTTCTGATCAGCACTAAACTCAGATCCAATCACCTGTCTGTTCACCGCTGACAGGTGTGCGTTTTCCCATCACTGAGCCGTGCAGCCTCCGCAGTTGCTCCTGATGAACTGCGGCGGCTCAGACTGCTGGTCTCGTTTGGATCTCACGATGACCGTTGCACTTTTGGCATTAGAGCAAGTCGGGAACAAGTCAGACACAAATCTAACTGGCGTGCACTGCGCACAGACCGACACTGATCGAAACTGCGCAAGTCTGGCTCATCTCGAACGTGCCTGATGGATGGAAATGGAAATGTTGTCATCTTCTACGCTTGCCCGGTGCATTTCTGCCCTGCTGGAAGACCCGTGGCGTGTTGCTGCCTCTGTCAGTTAAATGTGGACTACCAAACATTAGGTCAATGTCCTCTAAATCCCTGTTAGATAATGATTTAGTTAGCGATAATAAACATGACCTACTGGCCTTAACAGAAAACTGGCTACAGCAGGATGATTATGTGAGACTTAATGAAGCTACTCCCCCAAGTCATGTCAAGACTTTCAGACAGCGAGGAGCACAGGCCGAGGTGGAGGAGTGGCAGTAATATCACAGTCTAACTTACTTCTTAGCCCTAAATCTAAACACGTATCATTCCTTTGAAAGCATCACACCGTCTATAAATCACCCAAAATGGAAGAAACAAAAAACAGTTATGTTTATAATTATCTACCGGCCTCCCGGTCCCAATTCAGAATTTTTTTTTCAAGTTTTCTGACTTTCTATCCAGTATAGTGTTAGACTCAGATAAGATTGTAATAGTAGTTTTTAATTTTCATGTTGATGACAGCAGTGACAGCAGTGGTAATGGCCCTATTAGACAAATTGGTTTCATTCAAAATGTAAATGAACCCACTCATAATCACAAGCACACCCTGGACCTTGTTTTAACCCATCGCATAAAGATTAGTGAGCTCACTGTCCTTCCTCATAACCCCATACTCTCAGATCACTTTCTAATTACCTTTCCATTTATACTCAAAGACTTTACTGTTCCAATGAATTAAACCCAGATTAGAAGAACATTATCTAATCAATCTGTGTCAGAGTTTAACCTGTTTGATCCGACCGACCCGGTACTGGGTTCAGGTCAGTGTATGTACAAGTGCCTGATTGTAAAAGGTTCATAGAGTGGTGTGAGGCTATATTCTTTCTAATGTGTCAGAAACAAGAGGTTCCAACGCCACTAATACAACACTTTATGGGCACTTCGTCAAAAAAGTATTTGTTTTGTAGTCATTTAAAAATGTTTTTAGAAAATATAAAACAATATTGATATGAGCAATACTGGAAGCATGACGCAATAGTACACGCCATCAGAGGACTACACCCCGACATGGAGAGTATCAAATAAAACTACAGCTCCTCTTTCCAACAGTACCAAGCATATCCTAGTCTGGGCCGATCAGCTCACGTCAGGCCCAAAAAAAACACAATGTCAATGTTCACATTTCATTCATTAGCGTTTCATAGTCTATGTTTCTGACAAGCTGCTTCATCAAATCACTGTGGTCAAGCCAGCCGGCATTCGTTTTTCCATGGTCAAGTGAGCCGCTCCTACTCCACTTTTGAGTGCGCTAATATAGCATTCTTTACGGTCATTGTCGTGCCGCTGCCGGGGGGAGCGACACACACGACAGTAACCACAGCAAGAGTTTAGAAGCACATTTAGACAACTTTTTCACTAATTTAACAAAATATGCATTTATTATGAAAGACTAGTTATTACCTAACTAAATATGGTTGAGGTGGAATTATATCACGTATATTTCTCTATAAGCCTAAGAAATGACTGCACCAGTGTGCTATGTACTTCTGCCATTACCTCTGGTACTACATTCATGCCATGGAGTAAAATTAAATTAAAAACTTATTTAAAAAAAGTATACAATGAAACCTGCTTATACCTATTAAGTACATCCAGGACTACTACTACTGAAGTACTTTTACTGTGTAGTTTTGTGTAATTGTACTTCAAAATACCTAGAAATGCTTACAAATAGACAAAATATGCTGATTTTGAAGTTGAATAAAAAACTTATTTCAAAAAAGTACACAATGAAAACTGCTTATACCTATTAGGTACATCCAGTACTACTGACCCTGAGAGTGTGAAATACTTTTACTGTGTACTTTTTGTGTAATTGTACTTCAAAGTACCTAGTAATTCATACAAATAGACTCAATATGCTGACTTTGAAATTGAATAAAAAACTTATTTCAAAAAAGTACACAATGAAACCTGCTTATACCTAGTAGGTACATCCAGTACTACTAACACTGAGACTATGAAGTACTTTTACTTTGTACTTTTTGTGTAATTGTACTTCAAAGTAACTAGTAATGTGGTCAAATACACTCAATATGGAGTAAAATGACTTCATACTCTCAGTGATAGTAGCCCTGGAGGTACTTAATAGGTACAGTGGGGCAAAAAAGTATTTAGTCAGCCACCAATTATGCAAGTTCTCCCACTTTAAAAGATGAGAGAGGCCTGTAATTTTCATCATAGGTATACCTCAAATATGAGAGACAAAATGAGAAAAAAGAATCCAGAAATTCACATTGTCTGATTTTTAAAGAATTTATTTGCAAATTATGGTGGAAAATAAGTATTTGGTCAATAACAAAAGTTCATCTCAATACTTTACTTCTCAATACCCTTTGTTGGCAATGACAGAGGTCAAACGTTTTCTATAAGTCTTCAAAAGGTTTTCACAAACTGTTGCTGGTATTTTGGCCCATTCCTCCATGTAGATCTCTAGAGCAGTGATGTTTTGGGGCTGTCGCTGGGCAACACGGACTTTCAACTCCCTCCAAATATTTTCTATGGGGTTGAGGTCTGGAGACTCGCTAGGCCACTCCAGGACCTTGAAATGCCTCTTACGAAGCCACTCCTTCGTTACCCGGGCAGTGTGTTTGGGATCATTGTCCTGCTGAAAGACCCAGCCACGTTTCATCTTCAATGCCCTTGCTGATGGAAGGAGGTTTTCACTCAAAATCTGATGATACATGGCCCCATTCATTCTTTCCTTTACACGAATCAGTCGTCCTGGTCCCTTTGCTGACAAACAGCCCCAAAGCATGATGTTCCCTCCCCCATGCTTTACAGTAGGTATGGTGTTCTTTGGATGCAACTCAGCATTCTTTCTCCTCCAAACACGAGTAGAGTTTTTACCAAAAAGTTCTATTTTGGTTTCATCTGACCATATGACATTCTCCCAATCCTCTTCTGGATCATCCAAATGCTCTCTAGCAAACTTCAGACGGGCCTGCACATGTACTGGCTTTAGCAGGGGGACACGTCTGGCACTGCAGGATTTGAGTCCCTGGTGGCGTAGTGTGTTACTGATGGTAGCCTTTGTTACTTTGGTCCCAGCTGTCTGCAGGTCATTCACTAGGTCCCCCCGTGTGGTTCTGAGATTTTTGCTCACCGTTCTTGTGATCATTTTGACCCCATGGGGTGAGATCTTGCGGGGAGCCCCAGATCGAGGGAGATTATCAGTGGTCTTGTATGTCTTCCATTTCCCAATAATTGCTCCCACAGTTGATTTCTTCACACCAAGCTGCTTACCTATTGGAGATTCAGTCTTCCCAGCCTGGTGCAGGTCTACAATTTTGTTTCTGGTGTCCTTTGACAGCTCTTTGGTCTTGGCCATAGTGGAGTTTGGAGTGTGACTGTTTGAGGTTGTGGACAGGTGTCTTTTATATAGATAATGAGTTCAAACAGGTGCTATTAATACAGGTAACAAGTGGAGGACAGAGGAGCCTCTTAAAGAAGAAGTTACAGGTCTGTGAGAGCCAGAAATCTTGCTTGTTTGTAGGTGACCAAATACTTATTTTTCCACCATAATATGCAAATAAATTCTTTAAAAATCAGACAATGTGATTTTCTCATTTTGTCTCTCATAGTTGAGGTATACCTATGATGAAAATTACAAGCCTCATCTTTTTAAGTGGGAGAACTTGCACAATTGGTGGCTGACTAAATACTTTTTTGCCCCACTGTATAGGCAAGTTTCATTGTGTACTTTTTTAAAAGAAGTTACGTTTTCAATATCAGTTTTTTGTTTCTAATTGTATGTATTACTAGGCACTTTGAAGTACAATTACACAAAAAGTACACAGTAAAAGTACTTCATACTCTCAGTGGTAGTAGTTCTGGATGTTCTTAATATGTATAAGCAGGTTTCATTGTATACTTTTTTGAAATTATTATTTTTTTTTTCATTTCAAAATCTGCATTATGAGTCCATTTGTACAAATTACTAAATATTGTCTAGTACAATTACACAAAAAGTACACAGTAAAAGTATTTCATACTCTCAGTGGTAGTAGTCCTGGATGTACTTAATAGGTATAAGCAGTTTTTTTTGTGTACTTGTTTGAAATAAGTTTTTTATTCAATTTCAAAATCTTTTTTTTTTTTCTAATTTTACGTATTACTAGCCACTTTGAAGTACAATTACACAAAAAGTACACAATAAAAGTACCTCATACTCACAGTGGTAGTAGTACTGGATGTACTTAATAGGTACAAGCAGGTTTCATTGTATAGTTTTTTGAAATAAGTGTTTTAATCAATTTCAAAATCAGCATATTGAGTGTATTTGTACGCATTACTAGGTAATTTGAAGTACAATTACACAAAAAGTACACAGCAAAAGTACTTCATACTCTCAGTGGTAGTAGTCCTAGATGTACTTAATAGGTATAAGCAGATTTCATTGTGTACTTTTTTGAAATAAGTAATTTATTCAACTTCAAAATCAGAATATTGAGTCTATTTGTAAGCATTACTAGGTACTTTGAAGTACAATTACACAAAAAGTACACGGTAAAGTTACTACATACTCTCAGTGGTAGTAGTCCTGGATGTACTTAATAGGTATAAGTGGGTTTCATTGTTTACTTTGTTGAAATACGTTTTTTATTCAACTTCAAAATTAGCATATTTTGTCTATTTGTACACATTACTAGGGACTTTGGAGTACAATTACTTCAAAGTAGTACAGAAGTACAGAAGAAGTACAATTAAATACCAGATTCTTAAACTGGTTACACTTGGAACTTTTTCACCTACTAAGGCAAAACTTCCAATGTGCAAGGAGTTCAGTTACACCTCTGTCATGGACCTGATAAACTTTCCCCTGCTAGGCAAAGGTTATCACCTGTATGTGGATAACTTTTATTCCAGCTCTGGATTGTTCCAAAAGCTCTGTACCAACAACACAGGGGCCTGTGGCACCATAAGGCATACACACATTGGACTTCCAAGAGCAACACAGAACGACTTACCAAAGAAGGCCGAGGGGTGACATGAGGTGGCCATGAAAGTACAACCTCCTTTTTGTCAAGTGGGAAGATACAAAGGAAGGTAAGCGTTTGCAGCTCTTTCCACAAGGTCTTTACTGGACACACCACACAGAGGAGAGTGAAGGAGGGTGGACAGTGGAACGTCAAAAACATTCCTGTCCCTGATCCTGTCAGGGATTACAATAGATACATGGGTGGAGTAGATCTCTCAGATGCCCTCATCCAGTACTACTCTGTGCTTGGGACGACGGTGAGATGGTACAAGACAGTTTTTACCATTTTATAGACATCTATATTGTCAACTCCTTGATCATCTTCAAGCAGCAGGCCAGTCGATGGGCAGAGACTCCCATGACACAGAAACGATTCAGTGAAATCCTGATGAAGGAGCTAGTAGAGGAGGCTTAAGTTGCTGGTGACGTTCCCCGCAGGTGCCCATGTGGAGTGCTCCTGATCTGAGCACTGCAGACTAGGGACACTTCACAAGAGCAGCTAACAAGAACCCCATCCCATCTAACAGACGGGCTACTGTAGCTCAAACTGCTGAAGAAGTTTATGCTGTTCTGACAGAAATACAAACCTGTATGAGGCTGCAGTGCCGCAGATCAGTCAGGGTTCACGTGCTCATATTGCAATGTAATACAAGTACTGGTACTTATTTGTTTACATGTTTACATGATTTGTAATTTATTTGAGAGCTCTGTATCATATTTAAGGACTTTTACATTGCAATAAGTTAATTATTTTGTTTACATTGTTTGTTGTAATAAATATGCTCAATTTGGAGACAAAAATATACAATTCGCTAATTTTTATTTATATTATACTGTGCACAACGGTAGAATCATATGATGTAGTGGGTAAATGTCATAACAAAAGGCTGCATTGTATGTCCACAGACTTCTGTAGTAGAAACTACAAGTGTTTTGTAGCCAGATTCACTTCAAAGTGGGAAAAAGCCCATTTGGCACTCTTTGGCAGTTTACATGCCCAATTGTGCCAAATGGAGTGTCCACCTGATACTCTCCTTACTAAAAGCTTCATATAATTAGTGAGTTTTTTTATCTAATTTGGGACAGTTGCAGTCAAGGAGCTGCTGAATGCATGCAGTGGCATTTTATGCATACATTCTATGCTATAATGGTGTTTTTTACTCTTTAAACTAAAATCTATTTTAGGCAAGGGTACAAAATAAAGATTAGGTTCACCACAATTTGCCCAGGCATAGGAAGAGTTACAATGTAACTGATACTGGAAATGTATTCTCCCACGTCCTGGCTATCCATTGAGACCAAGATTATGCATATTAACCAGATGAATGTAGAGCTAATCCTGAATCATTTTGGATAGGTCTATTTAGGCGAACCTCACCTCCAAAAACCAAAGGATTTACAGGTTAAACACATAATTCAGCCAATATTTAGTATCATGTTGAGAATGTTGAGAACAGCTCCCATAGCTCGAGTCCCAGTAAAAGTGATTGGTTTGTTGACAGTGCACTCATGCACTCACTAAAAACAGCAAGTCTTTTAGTCTCATACAGCTAGACTAAATGTCAAAGAATGTAGTCTTTTAAATTATAAAGAATCTCTCCATGAGGCCAAAACCAGATACTATTCAACTTTAATAGAAGAAAACAAGAACAACCCTAGGTTTGTGTTTAGCACTGTAGCCAGGCTGACCAACGGTCACAGCTCAATAGAACCCTGTATCCCTGTTACTCTCAGCTCAAGTATTAGAGACAAATTAAATACAATTTTTCCTACAATCAGCTCAGAGCAGGTTAAAGCTGTAAAAATGGAGGCCTCTATAAAACCATCTGTAACATTAGACTGCTTCACCTGCTGTAGACCAAGCCGAGTCATTATGTCCTCCAAAACCTCAACCTGTCTAGACCCGATTCCTACCAAACCTTTTAAAGAAACTCTTCCTCTAATTAATGAATCTATACTGAATTTAATAAACATCTCCCTAGAAACAGGTTATGTACCACAGTCTTTTAAATTTGCAGTTATTAACCCGCTTCTGAAAAAAACCCAGTCTAGATCATTCTCGCCAACTATAGACCAATATCAAATCTCCCTTTTATTTCAAAAATCATAGAAAGAGTTGTAGTTAAAGGGCCTATATTATCAAAATCAACTAATCACCTATATTATATAAAATCATCTAGATCCACGTCTTACTTTCTGTTGGTCAGAACACGCAAAGCCCTTATACACCAAACGACAGAAGCTGGCCCTGTAGATGTATGGAGGAGTAAATTCCCAAGAGGTAGGGACTTCACCTTTTATTCTAACAGGCACACATCCTACTCCAGGATAGATTATTTTTTTCTCCGAAGGTAGATTTACACAGGATAACAGACATTGAGATCTTACCTATCACGATTTCTGACCATGCTCCCCTTTTACTAAAATGGGATATAGGTCATAGACCTACAACTAAACAATGGAGGTTCAATGCATCTCTCCTTGCAACACATAAAACTTACAGAATTGTCAACTACAACGGCAGAGGCGTTAGATAAGCCAATTGAGGAATCAGAAATCAAACAGGTTAATTCATTACTTAAGAATAATAAAAGTCCAGGCCCAGACGGGTATGTTAATGAATTTTATAAGACTTTTAAAGATCTACTAGCACCTTTGTTGCTGAAAGCATACAGATATGCCTTGGAGTATGGGACTATGGCACCATTCTGGACTGAGGCAACTATAAAAGTAATTCATAAAGAGGGTAGAGACCCCACTGAATGCCAGTCATATCGACCAATATCGTTGCTGAACGGTGATTTGCGTATACTAACAGCAGTTTTAGCCAGACGTGTTAACAAGATAATCACTCACATTGTACATCCAGACCAGACAGGGTTTATTGTGGGACGATATTATGGAGATAATGTACTGGCGCCTGTTAAATATAATCTCCCACCTGAAAGATAAAAAACTAGAATCAGTACTTGTAGCGTTGGATGCACAGAAAGCATTTGATCGAGTGTCCTGGCAATATTTATTCCAAACATTTAAACGATTTAAATTTGGACCTAATTTTATAAATTGGATACAAATGCTCTATTCATTCCCGCAAGCAGCTGTTAGGGTTAATGGACATAGATCAGAGAAATTCACACTGGAACGAGGCTGCAGACAGGGCTGCCCCCTATCACCCTTGCTGTTCGCTATTAGCATTGAACCTTTAGCCGAGCTCATAAGAGACAACAATAATATTAAAGGAATTCCAATAAACCGAGAAGAACACAAGATTTCATTGTATGCAGATGATGTCTTGCTGTATTTAACGGAACCCACATCAACAATACCATATCTGACGGAGCTTATCACTAGGTACGGGCATTATTCTGGGTATAAAGTGAATATAGATAAAACAGAAGTTATGGATGTGAATGGTTTAGTTTCAGATGACTTTAAACTACAGAGTGGATTCAGATGGCCTAAGGAAGTTATTAAATATCTAGGCATTTACATGCCGCCATCCCTTCATGATTTATATGATGCAAATTATAATAAAATGATTCGGGAGGTTAGCAACGATTTAGAACAATGGTCTTCACTCCCGCTCTCTTTATTGGGTCGTGTTGAAAGTGTTTGTATGAATGTCCTGCCCAGACTTCTTTATTTATTCCAGATGCTACCTGTAGAGATTCCAAAACCTGCTTTTGATCACCTCGATAAATTAATGTCAAAATTTATATGGCAAAACAAGCGCCCTAGAATTAGACTCAAAACCTTACAGTTGCCTAAGTTTGGTGGTGGCCTTAAACTTCCAGTCTTTAAATATTATTTTTGGGCCGCACAAATTAAGCCATTGGTAGCGTGGATTCAGAATGATACATCTACTCGCTGGCTCAATATGGAGGAAAGTGTATGTTTGAAGACTCTGAAAAATGTATCCTTTTTAGACGCTCCCGTGAAAGAAATGTCAATCTGGACAAAAAACACTTTAAAAATTTTGAATCAAATACGCTCCTCTTTTAGTCTGCCCAGGTCACTCTTACAGAGGACAGACATTGGATCTATGAGAACCTTTGCACCCAACAACTTGGACACTGGTTTCAGAAAATGGTCAGACCACGGTTTAACGTATTTACACCAACTAGTCAAAAATGATAACATTAAAACATTTGAACAGTTGAAAATAGAATATGACCTTCCCAAGACTGATTTCTTCAGATACTTGCAACTAAGATCATTCCTGACAACACACAAAGAGTGGGAACAACTTTTGAATCCAACCCCCATAGAAAAGTTTCTTATAACACAAATAGATATTGGCGATAGGAAAATAATTGGTAAATTGTATTTTATATTTCTGACTATGAGTTCAAATGACTCCCATTATATAATGCAGAGATGGGAGGCAGAGACAACAATAGATATACCACCAGATACCTGGGAAGAGATCTATCTGCACTGAAGCACATCTTGCTACAAACTCAAACATTTGGAGGGAATTTAAGTGGAAAGTTGTTACCAGATTTTTTAGAACACCAGAAATAACAGCGAAGATGGGATCAATACATTCCAAGTCATGCTGGAGAAATTGTGGGGCAGCCACTTCCAATCACACTCATATATTTTGGGAATGTCCTAAATTAGGCCCCTTCTGGGAGGAGGTTTTTAATGCCCTTAAAGTGTTTTTTAAACGAGACATTCCATCGAGCCCCACAGTAGCATTATTGGGAGCAATACCTGGGGGTATGGACAGAAGGGATGACAAATACCTCATAAATATACTGCTCACAGATGCATTAAAATGTATCACTATAAGGTGGCTAAAGCCAGACCCCCCTTCATATAATATATGGATCCAGAAAGTGTGGGGTATATACAGGGGTGAAAGTAGATTTTTGCTTATGCCGGTACTATAACAAATTATGCCTACATATATATATTAATAGCAGAAAAAGCAGATATACGAGGTTAAGAATGAATCTTGACTGTAAATGAAAAATATAGACATGGCTTATACAGGGTTTAACAGGGTTTGGAAACAAATCAAACGCACCCTATAAAGGCCAACACACACCGGACGCACGTCAAAAAATATGCCCCTATTGTTTTCTATGAGGCGCACACATGGCCCCTGTACTTCTGCAGTAACAAAAACAAAGCAAACAGGTGACATACATCAGGCTCTGACACCTTCCTCACCTGTCTCCTCCCTGATACCGCTGCCTCTCGTGTGTGTGTCTGTGTGTGTGTGTGTGCGTGCGTCAGCCCCATGGCAGTGTTCAGAGCAGCCGCAGAGCACGAGCCGCCCGCAGCCTCCGCAACAGAACTGAAGTGAAAGTGGCCAGAACTCTGATTGTTATTAAGTTGCTTATATTCGGTTTAGTTCGTAGCTCGTGCGGTTTCCTCGCGCTTCCGCGGTGTCTCGTGTTTTAGAAAGAATCTCAGTCTGATCCATCTGCGGGGCGTTCAAATGCCATAGGCAAATGACTTTATTTGGAAAGACATGGCTCCGCGATCTACCCGCACTGCTTTTACGATCGACGGTAGATCGCGATCGCTGGGTTGAGGACCACTGATTAAAACCTTCTCAAGCGTTTGGTGTAATTTGAGGCGGCGCTCCAGGTGTGCTTTGGGCTTAAGACGCGCACGCTCAATGCGTTTGTTTAAGGAAGCGAGACAATCAGTGAATGATGAGAGGGGAGAGGGACATTCTGTGCATTAAATCACATCACGGAGTGATCATAAGCCACTAAAAAACACACAGACACAAATATGATGGGATAAAGCACTGCCTGGTTCACATGCTTTAGCGTCAGATTTTTTTTTCCTCATAAAAGCGTCCGCGGTCCGCGGCTGCTTTCTAATGTGTGCAAAAGCTGCAAAGACCTCTCGGACAGCTGATCTCTTTCTACCCGGTACTGCGTACCCCCTCTAAATCTTATGCCGGTACGTAGTACCGGGCCGTACCGGCTTACTTTCAGCCCTGGATATCAAATGGAGGAAATAACATATTCTTTGAGGATCCAAAGACCTACTTTCATTAAGCGTTGGAAACCTATTCTGCCCTTTTGATGCAATGAGCTCCGACTCAGACCTCTAAGGGTGACATTCATATTCATATTGTACCTCTCAAATGTATACATATAGAATGGCTTTTTGTTTATTCATATTCCCTTTCCCTATATATGTTTAAAACTGTCATTATTATCCTACTATAACAATATTTTGTTTTTGCTGTTTTTAGTGTTTGTCTGTTCTTGCATTATGTTTTCTTGCATTTTCTTTAATAACATTTGTATTCAGGTGTATAATTTTACATAACTGTCGAAAGAGATGTGAATGTACAGACAGTGCTGTAACCCGTAGTTGTTTGGTTGTTAAAAAAATAAAAACAAATAAACACTAAGTTAAAAAAAAAATTAATTATTGCAAAAGAAACTCATCATTTGACTCCGTAAGAAACACTTGGATTGGGTTCTTGCCACTTTAAGAGAACATTTTTTATCTTTTTTTTCACGGGGACATTTTTGTGACTTAACAGGAGAAACATAAGAAATTTAGTTAGAGTGTAAAAATGAACTGCCATTTTGACATGGCATGTCACACACACTGATTGATCATGTGACCTTTAGCTGTGTATTTAATACCAGTGACTTCCTGTTTTCTGTAAATTCAAATGGATGATGGTGTTTGGATGAACACCAAAACGTCTTTGAGGAAAAACAAACTTGAAGTCCAGTAGGCTTAGAGAATTTTTGTTGTGTAAGGTGTACAGTTATGCTTCCACTGATTCCTCAAAGACATTTTTCCTTTTGGAGTAAAACGGCATCACACAAAATGTTAAAGAATGTAAAAAGCATTTTTTTTTAACTGCTTATTTCAAAAGACCATAACAAAGCTGCTGGTCTATTTGCCTGTTTCTTAATGGCAGAAGCAAGTAATTATTGGAATCGTTTTCTTTTATAATAAAAGTAAAACACGCTGCTGTTCTAGAGGTGATCTTAAAAAAGATAAATAAAAGCATAATATAGCCCATTTAAACAGAGGACTGCTTGAGGGCTTCCTTTGTCTGCCTGTGGCTCATTGTTTTTTTTGTTTTTTTTTCAGTTTAATACCACTGCATTCCTATGCCAATTGCTTTAGTACTTTGTATTAACTCATTTTACTCATTCTTAACACTTATCTGTCACTGCCTTGACTGTCTTGTTGCTGCTGCTGCTGTTCAAACCAGCTAATCTGATGTTTAACTTTCTTTGTAATGTGTAATTTTATTGTTATACTCATATGTTTAAATGTTTTTACTTTCCCAAGGTGTCTTCTGTACATCTGGACTACAGATAAAAAAAATATCCTTTCTCTGTATGCACTCTTTAACTCCTTGTTCCAATAAGTTGCAAATAAATTGAAGGGACCATAATGACTGTAACACAAGTAACAATGTGATTTTGTCAGTAACTGTAATATTATGACAGGTGTCCCCAGAGTAATACGTGAACTACTGTGTTACTGAAAATTGTAATCTTGTTACTGTAACTCTTTACTTTGTAACACTAATAATAAATTATCTTTGATCCCCATAGACTAAATATGCTAAACTCTGCAGTCTGTTTTTATGGATAGATATACTGTATAGTAAGATTTTAAAGAGCTGTGTGTTCTTATTTGAGGCAGCTCTGGGACACTCACCGACCAGCCGGATGACATTCAGCGTGGTGTTGGTCAGGATAGGGACGTTGGCCTTGTTCAGGTTGTAGTCAGACTTCTTCCTGCTCCTGATTGTTTCTCGAGAAACGCTGTCAGTGAAGGTCAAAGGTCAGAGACATAAGAAAAGAGGAGCGGCAGTAATATGCGTTAACATGACTAATCCTGGGCTCTGATGGAGCGGATTTAAACCACGGTAACTGATGAATCAAAAGCCATTTGACAGACTGCTGACCAGATTAGTGAGCAATCGTCATATGGCCAGCTCATCTCTAGATATGAGCCAAAGTAATTCATAATTAAAGATTCTCACCTGGGAGCAGGGAATTAGCAATTTAGTGAGTATAGGCTAATGTCAGGTTACCGTATTTTTCGCTCTATAAGGTGCATCGGATTATAAGGCGCACCTTCAATGAATGGCCTATTTTAAAACTGTTTTCATATATAGGGCGCACCGCATTATAAGGCGCATAGAATAGAAGCTACTGTTGTGGCTGGGGTTGCGTTATGCATCCACTAGATGAAGCTGCGCTAAAGGGAATGTCAATAAAACAGATAAGTCAGTCAGTCAAACTTTATTAATAGAATGCACAAACCAGCGTTCTTACAGCTCCGTTCACTCCCAAAACAAGTTAGTGCATTCACAATACGGTACCGTACGTACCGGTAGTTCTTATTTGCGCCACCCTCGTTGAAAACAATGTATTTCCAACCCCATTTGTCACAGTTCAAAGCTACATGAACAGCGTTCGAGCGCTCAGTTTTCTGTCACCTCAATGTCAACGCAACTCTTGTACCTCAATGTAAACACGCCTATGGCACACAGCTGGGACTGGAATTCCCCTTTACTGTTTTTACCGCTGTCACTTCGGTGACGCCCCCTGAATACGGTAGCCATAATTAACCAACATTGATCCATATATAAGGCGCATTGGATTATAAGGTGCACTGTCTGTTTTTGAGAAAATTAAAGGCTTTTAGGTGCGCCTTATAGTGCGGAAAATACGGTAATACGCAGGGTCCATACACCAAAAACAATCAGGCCAAAGATATTCACTTAAGTTACTGTCTAGGTACTGAAAAATGAATATGGGCTATGGGATGAATAAAATAGCTATTTTTGGTAAACAGCTGAATCTTTGAGATGGTAAGCTATCACATCAGCTATCCTCATTCCTCCGCTTAATAGCTACATGACATGATGATATTATCTGAGAGGAATATCCTCTAAAATAAAAGAATAGAAAATGTCATATGACTATAGTATATCTGTGGGAGCGTCAAACAAAGGCATGGCCGTAAGCCTCTACGCTACAACCTGACATTCAGTAAAATTGATTTTATTGCTACTAAAATTTATTCAATAAATAGATTGCATCTGAATTAGGTATCATTAGTTCAGCTTTAGACATCAAATATTTCAAAAGCACCAACTTATGTGCTCCCCTGGGTGGTCAATGGTTGTCACTGCAGATTTATTAACTGACACATTTACTGGTTCGTAATTATTTGGTAGCCTTTAACACATCAAGTCAGATTCAGTGTATTTTTAATATATAAGAGCATACTGACAGTATTCAATAGTATTTCTAAAGAGGCCAGGGGTGCCATCTATAAATTCCTTTACACACACACACACACCACTCACACCTCCACTGCCCCCTTTTACACACTCGCCACTCAGACCTCCACCACTCCCTTCATTACACACACACACCACTCAGTACTCCACTGCCCCTCCATTTACACGCTCAGCACTCAGACCTCCACTGCCCCCTTCCTTTACACACACACCTCGGACCTCCACTACCTTCCCCCTTTTACACACACACCTCAGACCTCCACTGCCCCCTTCATTTACACACACGCCACTCAGTACTCCACTGCCCCTCCATTTACACGCTCACCACTCAGACCTCCACTGCCCCCTTCCTTTACACACACACACACACACACACCACTTAGACGTCCACTGCCCCCTGCCTTTACACACACCACTCAGACCTCCACTGCCCCTTCCTTTACATACATACCTCGGACCTCCACTACCTTCCCCCTTTTACACACACACCTCAGACCTCTACTGCCTGCTCCCTTTACACGCACACACACCACCCGCAGGAAATTGTGTGCAGGTGTATGTAGGCAGGGTTTTATAAATGTGAACATTTTCTGTGTACACCACCTTTTTATAAATGAGATCCAGGTCAATCTTGTTATCATTATATAATAGTAAATCAATAATACAAAGACTTTGTATGGGATCGACAAAGTAATAAAACTTCCCCCAAATTTCCACTGCATGCAGCTCTGCTCCGCTGCACTGCGTCACGCACTCCGCAGTAAATACGTTATAGTGAATGAGAATGTTCCCACAGCCTCTGCAGCTCTGCGGCGCCTGTCCGGCCGTTCTCCGCCCTGCGCCAGAAATACGCAGCCAGTCTATTTTGCGGGATGATGTTCAACTGCAGACTTCGTTGAGATCCACCTTCACAGTTCAGACTGGACCAAACAGGAAACTGGTCATGTACATCATCCATATTTCAAAGTAATATAACTCCATATGAACGTTTTTTTAATTAGAATATTTATATTTAATATATTTTAGATAGTCATTCTTAGTAGGCTGTTTACATACTACAGAAAGAATGTAAGACACGATTAAAGATTTATTGCCCTCGTATAGCTTTTTCGTGCCTAGCCACTTGCCCGTTGGAAAGAAAAACTGAGAAGTGAAAGTAAAGTGAACTCCAAACCGATCTCATATTAAATAGCTGTTTTCTGTCCTTCTGCTTTTGAAGCAGCAGTTGTTTTGGTCTTTATTCATGGCTTTTATGGCACAAACTCGTGCGTTCTGCACATGCTTTTTCCAAGCCGCTCAGGGCTCTGCAGGCCTGGTGTGGCAGAGTGGAGACGTATCTAGTAGGAGAAAGTCTGCGCTGTTGTTTGGCGGCGGCCCGCAGTGCAGCGGATACGCATGCAGTGGAAATCCGGCGTTAGTTACCTGTCCAAATGGAGTCGATGTTCAGCATTTTTAAACAAAACATTTTCTTGCCTGAGTAATAAATGCTGAATGCAACAGCTCCATTCTCCGCAAATAGGTAAGTCACTCAGTGTGATCTAAAGCTTTATAACAATGGTAGAAAAAGTAAAATGGATGACCCAACTCTTTTGGAACCACACTGTGTGATCATACACCCCTGGCCATAAAACTGCTGTTATCTAGAACATTCAGTCTTGTACCTCTTGAGCGGGGCGTCCCCCGTTTTTTCGTCCACGTAGTCCTGCTTCAGCTCCTCTGGAACATCACTGTCACTGTCGTACTCCTGATACACACTCTTCTCTAGCTCGTCTGACTCATACTGCAACAGCATTATGGACAAGAAAAACAGACATAGAAGCAAAAAAACAAGAATTTTAACAACACTGTGCATGCACGTTGAAATCATGGACACTAGGCGCTGTTCTGAGCCTACACTGAGCAGTGTTTAAGACAGATTATCTTTTGTTCTGTATGTTGTCCACTTCCCTCCCTTCAAGTGCTGCCTAGCACTTCTAGGCTAACATATTAACTAAAAACCACTGCATGTATAGTGCTCAAATACACAAGACATAAAGGGTTATGCCAGGGCTTCTGTTAGCCGGCATATGCCAGCTTTTGGCCGTTATGAAATGCAAATGACCAATAAAATGAATGGTCACCGGCCAACATGACCGAACAAAAACTTTTTAGGAAGGGGGTCACGTGATGGCGGCTTAGGAGACAGACATGTTTGCTGGGAGCTCTGTAAGCGTCCAAGGAATATCTCAGCATTCTTTCTGGAGTTTACATATTTATTTCTGTGCTGTGGGTGTGACTTTGGAACTATTTTGGACTAAACAACACCAAACAATGCCGAATCCTAAATGTAAGACCACCAAACACATCGCTGACAACTCAGCCACGCACATGGCCAAACATGGCGAGCAGGACGATGAGAGCGATGTGGAGTTGGAACCTGCGCTCGCCAAAGCATTGGAGGTAATAACATTTAAACTTATGTCGACGATCAACGATAAGCTGGACCCGCTGGTGAAAACAGTTCTTTCACATGCAACGGAGTTGAAGAGAGCCAGTGAGCGACTAGATGAAGCAGAGGCTAGAGTGCTACAGCTAGAAACAGCTAATGAGCCACTCCCTGCTCACATACGGGCCCTGGAGAAGAAAGTCGAAACTCTCGCGGATCACATTGACGAGCTGGAAAACAGGGGACGGCGCAAAAATGTCCGCATTTTAAATATTCCTGAAAATATGGAGGGTAATAATGCTTTAGACTTTTTTGAACACTGGCTGCCAACTTTCCTTGGTGTGGCTATGAAAGGGGGACGAGTCAGGCTTGAACGAGCACACTGCTCCCTAGCACCCAAGCCTGGGGACGGCCAGCGGCCACGCCCAGTCATTGTCAGGTTCCACGCGTTTCCAGATAAGCAGAGAGTGATGGCGGCGGTACGGCGAAAGGCTGCGGAGGGTGAAATTACCTTGGATGGAAAGAGGACCTCTTTCTACAACGATCTGTCGGCTGCAGTACTGCGAAGGCGCAAGGAATTCACACTGGCTAAACAGCGGCGCAGAATACTCCATGCTCTTCCCAGCGAGGCTACAGGTGTCACTCAACGGCTCACGGAAAACTTTCCTCTCACCGGCGGAGGCTCTGTCATATGTATCCAGCGTTGCAAACAAGGACTGATGGAGGAGATATTGGTGGTCCTAGATAAGACGGTGGGTTGTGGGTCCCTTTATAGCTATTTAACTGGATTCGACTTGAATTCATTCCCTGTGTTCCTGTTTAGGATGGGATTATACACAGCCCGCCTATAAACAGCATTTTTGTTGCATTAAAGGAAAATTACTCCCAGCATAACATGTTTTAGGGCGCTCAGGTAGCTCCCTGCCACGGGGTATGCCATTTCTGCAAGGTGATTGTGCATCTCTCTCAGGTGCCTCTCAGGAAAGCGGTCCCCACACAACCTGGGGAGAGATCCCTCAAATCCCTTTTGTTTGTTTCTGTTCACTGTTCTTTGTTGTTCTTTCGTTTCTGTGCTTGGTGTTTCTGGATGTTCTTTTTCTGCTCAGCACTGGTCTAATGTCATGTTTAAGGGGCAAATCCAAGTTTTTAGAATTGTTGTATTCTCATAGTTTAATCACATATCTAAGTAACTGTTATTATGTCATCTAATAAGGTTAAAGTCTGCTCATGGAATGTTAGGGGTCTGAGGGGAAAAATTAAACAGAGGAAAGTTATTGCCTTATTGAAAAGGGAGAAAGTGGATGTGGCGCTATTACAGGAATCACATCTTAATGATAATGAGCATCTGAAACTTAAACACGGCTGGATTAATCAGGTTTACTTTGCCTCTTCCACAACCAGTAGCAGGGGTGTTGTCATACTTATGAATAGGAATTTTCCTTTTCGGATAGACACTTGTATCAAGGATGAATATGGGAGGTATGTTATTATTAAGGGTATCTTGCAGGGTGAAGAAATTACTATTATGAATATGTACTGCCCACCAAATTATTCCCCAGATTTCTTGACTAAAACATTCTCTGAATTCTCTGAATTCTCTTCCGCCATTGCCCTAGTGGGAGGCGATTTTAACTGCTTACTTAATCCTTTGGTGGATAGATGTCCTTCTCGAAGCTCACCCTTAACCAGTCAAGCTCATAACCTATCTGCCATTTGTGATGAAATGTGTCTAGCTGATGTTTGGCGGACTCTTCACCCCACTAACAAAGAGTTTACTTTTTACTCTCCTCCTCACAAATGCCATACTCGTATTGATTATTTCTTCATTCCCAAGTCTCAGATACAACAGGTCTCTTCTTGTGAAATTGGAAATATTGTGGTTAGTGATCATGCTATGCTGTATCTAGAATTGACTGCTGTTGGTATTTCTGCAAGGAATAGGAGGTAGAGGTTTGATATGCGCCTTTTGAAAGATGACACATTTACATCGTATTTTACTAGCGAATTTAAAATCTTTTTTGATATCAATTCACAGTCTAGCGATAATCCCTCCCTGTTGTGGGAGACATCAAAGGCATTTATCAGGGGTCTAGTTATTGGCTATTCTGCCTCCAAAAAATGAAAGCAGATGGAGCAACAAAAAAAGCTTGAAAATAAATTGCAGGATATTAAAGTGTTAACTACATCATCGGACCCATTATTATTGCAGGATAAGTGTGCTGTACAAGCCGCTTTAAATGGTTTGCTAACTCAGCAAGCTAAAAATGCTCTTCTTTTCTCCAAGCAGAGGCTATATGAGTTTGGTAATAAACCTAGCAGATATTTATCGTGCCTAACGAAGGCCCAGACTGATCCTCAAATAATTATTTCGATTATTGACGCTACTGGCAATCGTTATTTTGACAATACAAATATTAATAATAATACATTCAAGGAGTTTTACAAACAACTTTACGAGTCAGACCTATCTCCAGGAGCTTCTGAGGAAATGGTGTCCTTTCTGTCAGGCTTAACTCTACCTACTATCTCTGAGACTCAGAAAGCTGAATTAAATGCTCCTATTACCAAAGAGGAGGCCCTCCTGGCGCTAAAGGCGTTGCAATCAGGTAAAGCTCTCGGGCCAGATGGTTTGACTTGTGACTTTTACAAAGAGTTCCATCATATGCTGCTAGACCCTTTTCTGTTGCCTGGAGATTCCAGACTCACCGCTGTACCAGCGGATGAGTCTGGTCGCCTTAGAATCAATTCGATTTCTAGGGCGGAGCAAACCCGATTTAACGAACAGCGGAGTTAGCCAATCAGAAAATGGCGGCCGTGACGTTAACAAAGCGACAAGAAAGTGAGAAAGTAAACAAACGGAGTAGTGAAGCCACGAGGGAGGAACGAGGGAGTTATTTCAACATTACCGTACCATACCGCTGAATGAAACAAACTCTCGGCTCCTCGGTGCGCCATCTTGATTGTTGTCGGCGAGGAGACGCGTACGAGTGACGCTGCTCGCGAAGAACACGTGACTTAAATAAACCAATCAAAATGCACGGTATGTTTGGATTTGAGTAAACCACTGCGGACGGCGTGGTGACCAGACTGATATTTCTCTGCAGAATAACACAGAGACATATCAGTCTGGATTTTCCAGGCAACCTTTTCTGGCCATGCTAGAGCATTCATTCATCTCGTGCTCTCTTCCCCAGTCATCAAGGGAAGCAGATATTACTCTTATCCTTAAAAAAGGCAAAAACTCAGAACACTGCCCTAGCTATAGGCCTATTGCCTTGTTAAATCAAGATCTTAAATTATTATCCAAAATTCTGGCACGGTGATTGGAAAAGGTTTTGCCCTTCATAGTGAAAGAGGACCAGACAGGCTTCATTAAGGGTAGGAGCTCCAGTCATAACATTAGAAGACTTTGGAATATCATTAATATATGTCAAGTACAAGACACGGACAGTTTGGTCATCTCACTAGATGCAGAGAAGGCCTTCGACCGTGTCGAGTGGCCTTATCTGCATCATATTCTACATTCATTTGATTTAGGAGAAACATTTATACGATGGGTAAAGTTACTGTACAATAACCCCCTGGCCTCAGTGATCACAAATGGCTGTAGGTCTGACAGTTTTTCACTGCACCGCTCTGCGCGCCAGGGTTGCCCTCTCAGTCCTGCACTATTTTCCTTGGCAGTGGAGCCTTTGGCTGAGTCCATCAGGCGAGACCTGATCATACGGGGGGTCTGTGCTGGTGGAACTCAGCATAAAATCTCACTGTACGCTGACGATGTCCTATTGTATATAACAGAACCTCAATCATCTATTCCTAGACTTATTGAACTGATTCAGAGATTTGGAACATTTTCAGGCTGAAAAATAATTTTTTCTAAATCCCTTGCCATGCCAATGGGTAGCCTCAGAGATAAAACTAGCACATTAGCGCCATTCCCTTTTCGTTGGTCATTATCAAGCTTTGTCTACCTTGGTATTCAAATTACTCCCATGTTTCATCAGTTGTTTAGGGCTAATTTCACACCTCTTCTAGATACTATTAGAAAGGATCTAGAAAGATGGAACTCACTTCCCCTCTCTTTGCTTGGTAGTCAATAATTAAGATGAACGTGCTTCCAAGATTATTGTATCCCTTACAGATGATCCCATTGTTGATGTCAAACAAAGCTTTGAAGCTACTTAATGGTTGGCTGAGTGACTTTATATGGCATAAGAGGAAACCAAGGCTTAAATTTTCAAAATTACAGCTTCCCATCTCCAAAGGAGGTCTAGATGTACCGAACTTTAAGCTGTATCAGTTGGCATCTAATTTAAGATTTGTGGCAGAATGGGTGGAAGGGGACCCCACATCTGTCTGGCTAGGCCTTGAAAAATCACAGTCTCATTGCTCGCTTCTTGGCCTTTTGTCCTTTAAAAATCATTTAGCATTTTTACCGCGAGAACTACGAGTCCCATAATGCACTGCAGCAGCTCCGTAGCGCACCGCTTCTCCCCCGCTGCTGCTATGACTTGTCTCATCTCCAACAGAGCTGCTCCGTGCACGTGCTTCAGAGAGACTTTACCCCGAAATAACTGAACAGAGGAAAAGTGAAGAGTGAGAGCAGGGCTTTTAAACTCACTTGGAGGAAGAGAGTCTGTGGACTCAAGAGCAGCGCTAAATGTGGAGCTAATGTAGAGCTAATGTGACCACAGGCTCAGTAAAGAACACGCTCTGAAGCAAAAGTCACAACAAGTACAAAAAGCTGGACAAAGCAGAAGCTACAGAAGGTAAAGGAGTGTGGTCTCACAGCAGAGCTGGGGGTTTAATAAAGCAAAGTCACAAAATGAAGCTGCTGTGAGCTCACAGAGGACACAGCACTGATCAGCTCTGGACAGAGGGACAGTTCTGTGTCCCCTTGTCTTCACAGAACTATAACAGACTCAAACTAAATGTTGGGACACTGTGTATAAAAATTATAGAATGCAGTGGTAGAAGCAAATTAAACATTATAGTCACAAGATAAAAATATATTACCACTTCATAAAAAATAAATGCTAATTTTTGATAGAAGCAACAGGTCTCAAATGTGTGAAAAAGACAACAAATGTGAAATGCTTACTAAAAAAAGCTGGACTGAGACCAAGAAACAAGACTAGGAATAAAACGTGTTTTAATACTGTTATTAGTATTGGATATATTGGATGCTTGTGGTCTTCTGGCCTTGAGCAGGGCTACACTAAAAATGTTTTTGACACAAGCTGCTGTCATCAAATTTTAAAAAAGTGAGACAGTATTATATCAGCACCTGATAGGTTTGTTATGATAAACTATAAATACCATTTTTAATGAAATGAATGAATGAAATCTGCAAAGCATATTACACAGTGCCCTTGTCCCAGTGTCCAAAAATAACTATAAAAATGATACAATTTAAATGTACACTTTTATACTATAATTTATTTATGTCATGTTCGGCCCGTGACCTACTATGATTGTTGAATTTCGGCCCGAACCATGAACTGAGTTTGACACCCCTGCACTAGAGTAATCGCGGACAACTGGACTGGGTCGCTCCTCGTGGGAACCATGCGCGCAGCCACAGGTCAGGAGTTGGCCTGTGGCTGCATCTGTTTTAATGTCAGATTGTTCTTGTGCTAAAACAAGCTTGATGTTAGCGCACTGTAGGCTAATTAAACATCCATCATGAGTTTTTTAGGTCACCTTGCACTAGTGCCCAGAACGCACATCTCGTTCTCCCCAGGACTAAAATAAAAGTCAAATAAAAGTAGTAAAGTGCATAAATGAGCAGCAATTATGAGAATACAAATACTGTATGTCATCCTCCTTTTTGGTTTAACATTAAACAGTTAAAACACTGCGCAACCAGGAGAGACGCCCTGGTGCGTAAAGACACGCATAGTATTCTAACAAAGGATTTTAAAAAGCCCATTTTGACAATGCTCTTATGCATTAGACCTACAAATGAACATTCACTTTTGTTACGATTTATTATTGTTTAATTTAAGGAACTCGGAGATGAATGAGTTGACGCACAGGTGCTTTTCTACCCACCTGTGCGTCCCAGTGCTGTTGTGCGTCTGGACTATCATGCGTCTGCATTATCGTATTTGTGTGTAAATTAAGGCTTTATCTGATAGTCTTATTCACTCACAAATGCGCAGAATGACCATTTTACACCGCGTTCCAAATTATTATGCAAATTATATTTTTCTCTGATTTTGCCAAATAATCAACATAAATGACACTCATTATAATTTTCAAGTCATCAACATTTAGAGTACAAATCGAATGTCATTGAACAAACCTCCCAATAATAACAGTATTTTTTTCAAAAATAAAAACACTGTTCCAAATTATTATGTACAACAGAGTTTCAAGCCACGTTGTTGTAAAGAACTGAAAATGTTCATTTGTTTATTTTTCAATTAGAAGCATTAGCATAGTACTGAAATCAAAAGCTATTTCAATCAAAACATCTTAACAGGTCAAGTTATATTTTAACATAGGACCCCTTATTTGATAGGAGCTTCATAATTCTTGAATCCATTGAACTTGTGAGTTTGTGGAGAGTTTCTGCTTTAATTTCAGGATGTCAGAATAGCCTCCCAGAGCTGCTGTTTGGATGTGAACTGCCTCCTGCCCTCAGAGATGTTTCACTTGAGGATGCTCCAAAGGTTCTCAGTAGGGTTGAGGTCAGAGGAGGATGGGGGCCACACCATGAGTTTCTCTTCTTTTATGCCCATAGCAACCAATGATGCAGAGGTATTCCTTGCAGCATGAGATGGTGCATTGTCATGCATGAAGATGATTTTGCTACAGAAAGCACAGTTCTTTTTGTACCATGGAAGAAAGTGGTCAGTCAGAAACTCCACATATTTTACAGAGGTCATTTTCATGTCTTCAGGGACCTTAACCGACCAGCTTTCTCCCCATGATTCCGGCCCAAAACATGACTCCGCCACCTCCTTGCTGATGTCACAGCCTTGTTGGGACATGGTGGCCATCCAGCAACCATCCACCACTCCATCCATGGGGGCCATCCATGTTGCATGGCACTCATCAGTGAACAAGACTGTTTGAAAATTAGTCTTCCTGTATTTCTGGGCCCACTGGAGCCGTGTCTGCTTGTAAGCATTGGTTAAGGGTGGCCGAATAGAAGGTTTATGCATAACTGCAAGCCTCTGGAGGATCCTACACCTTGATGTTCGCGAGACTCCAGAGGCCCAGCAGCTTCAAATACCTGTTTTCTGCTTTGTAATGGCATTTTAGCAGCTGCTCTCTTAATCCAATGTATTTGTCTGGCAGAAACCTTCCTCATTGTGCCTTAATCTGCATGAATCCGTGTGTGCTCTGAATCAGCTACAAATCTCTTAATAGTACGATAATCACCCCTAAGTTTTCGTGAAATATCGAAGGTTTTCATACCTTGTCCAAGGTATTCAACTATTTCAGACTTTTCGGCACTAGAGAGATCCTTTTTCTTTCCCATATTGCTTGAAAATGATGGTCTGCTTAATAATTTGAAACGTCCTTCTTAAGTAGTTTTTCCTTTAATTGGACTTACCTGGCACACTAATTGGCACAGGTGTCTGAGATTGATTTCACTGACCCAAATAGCCCTGAGACACAACACCATCCATGAGTTTCAATGGGGAACAAAACATTTTACCTTTATGACACTTAAACACAATTTGCATAATAATTTGGAATGTAGTGTATATTACTGAATCAGTCACGAGTTCGATATGATTGTTATTCTGTTATTTAAATAAATGGCTGGTACATCTCGTTAAAGGCTGGAATTTTCAAACACTGCCGGCCAAACTTACTGACCAAATAAAAATCTAGCGGAACCTCTGGGTTACGCTCTCAGTGTAAGAATGCATAAATCATTTTCTTGTCACGCACCCTTGAGACGGGCTCACATGAGCTTACAAGACACACAAAACACAGTGCAGAGATGACCATAGGTATTGTCGTGCTTTACCTCTTGCGGTGCACTGATTAGCTTCGGTTTCTGATGGAGGTGTGTGGGTATGATATCTTCTTCGTTTATGAACTTTACTGGATTCAACAGGTCAGTTGACAATAACAGCAGTTGGTAGTATGGAACAGTTTGCTGCGTTGTTTGGCCTCTAGCTTGGGCACAGACAGCAATTTTTGTTCTGTCCATGCGGGTGAGCCGTGAGTGCCGTACAACTAGTAGAACTTAAAAAAAACACTCTCGCAAGGCTATGCGTTAATGCGGTAGCTAAGTTGCATTCACTGACCAAACACTAGGCTAGGAAAAATTAACACAGAATAGTGAGCCTAATAACAGTTAAACTGCCTTATATATAGTTTAAGCAGTAATAAAGCAATAATAAATGTGTAATTAACAATAATTTAATTAATAAACCATTTATAGACACCTAATCAAATTAATAATATTCTAAATTTAACACTTTATACAAGAAAAAATTCTCAAACTGGTACCACACTGATGAAATAAAAGAGAGCAGCAGACTGACCAAAGATGGAGCCTTCAGAGCCTCATTTGTGAGTTGTACATATGACAATTTTTACCTTACCTAGTTTAATATCAGAATTATACATATCAATTTGAACAAATTCAACATCATTACTAGGGGCGTAACAAAACGCAATTATTTCATATCAATTTGCATTGATATAATTAGCCACAATCATGTATCGATGCAAAATGTAAAAACCGATGAATATCGTGCAATCTCACTGTAATATACGAGGCACGCTTTTATTTTGAAATTTGTTTTATTTTGAAACTGGTGCACCACCTCTCTCTACTTCCGCTGCCTAACTTTACTGAGTGTAAACGAAAGTAAAGTAATTAGCGAGGGAAATGTCTGCTAAAACTCTTTGTTCCTGAGTTTTTTTTTAAGTTTAGAGCAACATAGTCCAGAGTTAATTCATCAGCTAAAAAATAAAAATAATAAAATAATAAAATACTCACAAACTCATGAACCTGGCACAGCACAGGGCTGCCCGAGTGAGTCTAAAGCAGGGGTGTCAAACTCAAGTCCCGCAGGCCAAATCCGGCCCGCAGGATAATTCCTTTTGGCCCATGAGATAATTTCTAATTTATATTAAAAATGGCCCGCCGATATATTGCGCTCATTCTGTTTGAACTACATCTCCCATAATGCACCGCAGAAGCGCTGCCACTGCTCACCGGCACTGCCCCTCCCCCGCTGTTTTAGCAAGTGGCATTCTCTAACAAGACATTTAACTTTCACCAAATGAAATGGACAAAGAAGACGAGACAGTCAGAGCAGGAGCTTCTTAAACAGGTGGGACTGTCTGTAAACACTCTACACTTTGTTTGTTGAGCTAATGTGGCAGTAACAAAAACAGGCTCTAACCACACAGCAGTGTAACATCTCCTGTACAAACCCCATCTCCTACAACAGAAGCTACAGAGAGCAGCGGTTTAAACAGAGCCTGTGTCACACTGTGTCAGTAAAGCCAAGTAATCAGAGCTTTTTTAAGTTCATTCACGGCAGAGAACAGAGAAGTGGACAGTGGTTTGCTCAGTACAATATGTGTTTGTGTGTAGAGCTGACTCCTCTGCACATTTAAATCAGCCCTAATATTTACTGATATAAAGGGGCATGGGATGCACCTAAATGTTTATCTGCTGTTTGTACTCACAGTAAAACAGAGTGGACCTCGTGCAAACACCTGGCTTATATCAGGAGTTAGGTAACAGGGGCAATAAACAATAATACATGAATAATAATTGCTTAGTAGTTTGTTAGTCAGTAGTCTATGTAAGCCTATTGTAAAGCCTATTGCAGCCTAAGAGAACAAAAATATAGTAGGCTGGCTTTATTATTTTTACAATACTCTTTGGCCCGCAACCAAGACTGGTTATCTAATTTTGGCCCCCACTCCAATTGAGTTTGACACCCCTGGTCTAAAGCATCTGCTTCTGTTGACATTAGCTACAGATGAGAAACTGCAGCTTTTGTGAGAGTTACCGTGTTAAAGCGAGAACTGAACAATTTACAACTTTATAAACACGAATATACTTGAGAGCAATCTCTTTATATGTTCACTTTATTCTAACTGAATCTAAACAATTTAAAACGTTATAATCACTAATAAAAAACATTTAAATTTAATCTGAATGTTCAGTTTTATTGTAATAAAATAAAGATAATATTATATACGCAATAGTTTTTAATTTAGACTAAATATTTGGTAAATAAGCAGATAACACTGATATATCAATCGTGAGCCCTTATATTACATAATTTCGTGATCATATGGCAGTCTCTGAGGTATCACCAGATATTGTATAACCAGTCCACTCTATCGATATTCTATCTTATTGTGACCAAAGTGGCGAGTTACACCCCTAATCATTACAGGAGACTGTAATAATTTTCCCATTTTAAATGTATCAGGTCTATTTCAAAGCATACGTCTCCTCTAGCTGTAACAATATCAATTGGAATTCATTTGCTATTTTGAGGTCCTAGCTTCTAAACAAATGGTGAATTTGACTGTAAAAACTTCAGCACCCCTCAGTGGACATACAAGCCTAATCAAGAGCCATTTCAAACTGTACAGTGTAAACGACTTGAAAAATGGGACAGTAGAATTGGAAAATTAAATTAAGCCTTCACAACAAGCTGAAAAACATCAGAAGCTTAGGATTCTCCCAGGCTCTGAATGAGATTTTGCTTTTGTAGGTAAGCATGCAAATACATATCAAAATATATCAAATCAGACTCACATGACAGTGAACATGAGTATTGGGGCGATGGTGGCGCAGTGGGTTAAGCATTCGCCCAGCAACCGGAGGGTAGCCGGTTCGAATCCCATCTGAAGCGCATACTGTCGTTGTGTCCCTGGGCAAGACACTTCACCCACCTTGCCTGTGTGAATGTTAGTGTGGCTGTGTTTGGTGGTGGTCGGAGGAGCCGTTGGCGCAGATTGGCAGCCACGCTTCCGTCAGTCTGCCCCAGGGCAGCTGTGGCTACAGAAGTAGCTCACCACCACCAAGTGTGACTGAGGAGTGAATGAATAATTGATCAATTGTAAAGCGTCTTTGAGTGTCCAAAAAAGCGCTATATAAATTCGATGAATTATTATTATTATTATTATTTCAATGGCTCTAAGCCACAGGTGTGAAACACAAGGCCTGCGGGCCAATTTCGACCCGCAGGATAATTGCTTTTGGCCCACAAAATAATTTCTAATCTATATTAATAATGGCCCACTGATATATTGTTCCGATCCTGTTTGAGCTACATCTCCCATAATGCACGGCAAAAGCGGCTACTTTTGCTCACCAGCACTGCCTCTCCTCCGTTGTTTTAGAGGTGACACTTAACAAGCAGCAGGAGCAGGCAGAGAGAGAGGAAGGAGTCATTGACAGGGACATTTCCGCAAAAAAAATGGACAAAGAAAAGTGGACAGTAAAAGCAGGAGCTTCTTAAACAGGTGGGACTGTCTGTCAAAACTGGAGAACCTACACTTTGTTTGTTAAGCTAATGTGGCAGTAATAAAAATAGGCTATTAACTGCACGGTATTGTAAGGAGAACATCACACGTACAAAATTCAATCCATCTCCAAAAACAGAAGCTACAGACAGTGGCAGTGTAAAAAGAGCCTGTGTCACACTGTGTCAATAAAGCCAAGTTATCAGGCAGAAGAGTTGTCCAAGTTCATTCACAGCACTGCCCCACATCACTCTTTCCCCCTCTCCCTCGCTACAAAGTGCTCCATAATGCACTAATTTACACGCAGTGAACAGAGCTAACCCCACACAGAAAGACATATAAACCAGCTCCACACTGGGTCCTGCAAAGGACAGAGGGGTGGACAGTGGTTTGCTCAATAAAAGTAAAGTACAATACCTATTTCTTTGTAGGTGCTGACTCCACTGCAGGCTTAAAATTGTGTTAATATTCATTCACATAGGGGCATGTCCTACACCTAAATGTTTGTCTGCTGTTTGAACCCACTGTCACAGTGAAACAGAGTGGATCTGGTGAAAACCTGTCTTATATTATGAGTCAGGTAACTGTGGGAATAAATAATACTTCATAAATAAATAATTGGTCAGTAGTTTGTTAGTCAGACAGTCTGAGTGTTTGAGTCTGTGGCTTCTTTGTTGTTATTTGTTCAGTTCTAAATTTAAATTCAAAACAAATATAAAACCACAAATCTTAATTTGTAATTCTGTGGTGAAGTAAAACATATTCTATGTTAAATTCTATGTTAAAAAGCCTATTGTAGTCTAACTGAGAACAAAAATACAGTTGGTTATACAGGTGGTTTTATTATTTATACAATACTCGGCCCATGACACAGACTGTTTTTCTAATTTTGGCACCCACTCTGACTGAGATTGACACCCCTCCTCTAAGCCACTGAACTTTGGGGGTTTGGTTTGATGAGGCAGTTTAACTGCCTAGGAGTACAACAACAAACCTACCCCATTCGAAGCCAACACGTCCTCGCTCTCCTCCTCTTTCTGCTCAATGTGCATCTCAAAGGGGTTTCCTCCCTGGAGATACAGCTGGAACAGGGTCAGTTCCTGAGCCAGAACAGCCCCCGGCACCCCCTGTCTGCTGGGGGACACGGATGGAGAGCGGCACTGTCCAAGAAACTTAAACTCCTGAAAGCACACAACAGTACAACATGATAAACTGAAGAGACTGATGCAACTGGAATGGGCTCAGAGCTTGGGGTTTATATAGTTCTGATTGGCAAATATGTTTTTTGTGAAATTTACCCAAGCACAAGAAAGGCAAGATGAAACATAGATTGGGTTGAAATTAACTCTATTTATTTTTCTAAAGTCTCTCTATACATCTGTCATTAGTGCTATGAGGTGAAATGAGGTGAATTTAAAGCAGAGTGGTACTCCATTCACTACATATGGTGCATTCGAGATTAGCCAGGCAGATGCAGATCTGATCGCTGCTCATTTCTGTGCAGTGCATCCTGGTTTTGTGTCCAACTTGATGCCACTTTGCTCTGATGTTTCATAAGTGCCAGTATGAATGATGGGTAACTGCGTCCTGTCAAAACGTGCACTGATAGCTGTTTTGATCAGAAACATGACGTGCTGACATTGAATGCCTTGTGCTTCATTTGCCTGAAACTATTAAGGGTGTTTTAAAATACTTAATAAATTATACATAATGTTTTATAAGTTTGTAAACCATACACAAGCATCCTATTCTTTGAAAAAGTTTTATTAAGAAAATACACCCAACATATAGGAGATCTATACTTGCTCGATTTGCTGTGTGATCTAAGACACGCCACACTTTTCTCGACCCCTGAACTGACTTTATGTTAGGGATTGTTCAGCTGTGGCTGCCTGTTCCCTAAAATTACAGCAGCCAATTGATCTGCATATCTTTCATACAGTATTTCAGCCAGTGACCTCAGTACTTTGGTGCTGGTACAGAAGATGACATAGTACACCCACGAACAAAAGGGATCATTAGGCAGACTCCATAAACCTATGTAATTTATAGATGTTTGAAATAAATGATGAGTCCTTCAGTTTCATGCGTCTCTCATGTTTTTACTCACGTGCAGCTGTGAGATGTTGAAGTTAGACTTGACTGGACACAATTCCCAGGTCTCATTTTCCAGAAACATTCTTAGTTCTTCAAGACGAGCCCTATTTTGAAATAAAGAAGAGTGTGAATCAGACCACATTCCGCCTCCACCATTAAGGATGCCCCCCACTCCCAACACGGACTGTTCACACTGCAACCCTCAGGGTGGTGCCAGTGGCATAGACAGAGACAGTGTGCGTCATCTGCTCCACCGCCAGCTTTTGCCATTCACGAGATCGGGATATTCCATATTTAGGTGTTCAGCTCCTCAGCTTCTAGATGTTTCAACCGATGACTAAATCGCACCAAATGTACATCAGATAAACAGGGAAATTTGTGAGTCTCACACTGTGTTGTTTGCTAATGCTAATACTAATCGCGTTAGCTGCTGCCATTTCATACCAATGTATGGTGGTTTTGGCATAGACGATATATGCAAAGGCTAATGGTACATTCACACCAAACGCAAATCAGGTGTCTGGCGCGAGTGATTTACATGTTAAAGTCTATGTAAAGGCATATTCAGACTTGAAACAAAAGTCCTGCGGTGCAAATGACACGAATAGCATGCCCCGAATCAAGCGAATCATGCAAATAGCGTGGTGTGAATGATGCGAATTGAGCATTTGACGTGCATGTCTGGCGAATAGACAAAGAAGCAATTTGCCGAATGAGGTGAACAGCTCAAATTCGCGTCCAACGGTCCATTCGCCAAAGTTGAAAATGTATTTTTAAATTTGAACTTTGGCGAATATTCAGGGCGCATTAACCAATCAGGGACCTGCTGTAGAAGTGACGAGGTTGTGTACGACATAACAGGAGGATATCCCTGCTGACGTGCAATATCCTGTACGACAAGATGCAAAGCGCAGTGTCACCGTGGGTGTGCGCAGCAATATCTAGATCTATCTAGATATGCCAATAGATATCCCAATATCTTAGATGAAATATTATAAAAGCAACCTTAAGCACAAGTTCAGTTTTTGGCATAATATATTTTTGTAGTCTGTTTTCTGGAGCCTCTGTCCATAGCCAAATGTAGTGAGACTGAGGGCTCTGTGTTAGACTGTGAGCTACATGGAGCAATATACCAAAAAGGGGCTGGGGCTCCACTGGGCAATGGGGAATCACTACAAGAGAAACTTGTGATTGGTCAGGTATTAATAAAAAAAATAAATAAATAAAATGAATCCCCAAACATGCTCCAGTTTGTGTAGAGAAGCAGCTCATGTTAAAAAAAATATTGGTGTTGTTTAAATACACATCTGGAATCTTGGAGAAAACCATAAATTGTATTTTTACAACAACGGTATGGCTGAAAATAGTATATTATCTAAAGGACACCAGACTACACAGAATTACACGTTTCATATGACATTTTTTGAAGGAGAACCCACAGACCTCATTGCCATATAGCCCCACATAAAAAACCCAATACATACTGTAGCTCAGATCAGCACAATTCTGTAAGTCGGGCAAAGAACTTATGTAAATGCAGCCTATACTGTTTTTAATGGTGGTGGGGGTTAAAGGGGGCAGAATCTAAAATCTTGCCTAGGGTGCCAACACAGCTAGGGCTAGCTCTGGTTACACTTCCGAAGGCAGTCACTACTGTTCCCCGTCATTGTTTTCATGGTATAAATCAGGATGTCTTAACCTTTTTGACCTTGGGGCCCAACTTTTCCAGTACTAAGCGTCCTGGGGCCCATCGTAGCCCATTTGAAATAATAATTTTAAAGTATCACATTTCACTGTTCTGAAATAAACTGCTTAGGGTTAGGTAAAAAAAAAAAAAAACACTCTCTCTACTTCTAAACTTGATTTTGTTACCTCTAGCTACTGCTGCTGATTTGAGGGTTGGACTGAACAAAAGTGTTGAGCTCTGTCTCGTGGTGGTGCTTAATTATGCTGTTTTTAATAATAACCACTGACACAGAACACGAGACACACTGGTTTTGAGATGGTCTCTGGAAGGATGAAGAGGTAGTTTTCAGTCCATTCTGGCTCACCTTGCTCCTTGCTTCATTCATTCTTTCCTTTGGTTTTTATTTGTGTCTCTCACTCACAGTGAACTTGCTCCATGTAACCAAACGTGCAGATTTAATTTGGTGATGTGGCACGTGTGAGGATTTGCGATCTACAATGTTTAGAAGCTGAACTCAATTACACTGAAGCAGCATGTACCACGCCTGTCTCTCAAGACACCTGATTGACCACTGCCTGGTCACGTAGAGCTAAAGCACCAAGACACGCTGCGTCTAGTGTTAATTTACGCTTGTCAAAAGATATGTTGCTGCGCTCCCAATGAGTGCAAGGCCAGGCAGGGCAGATTTAGATCTGAGGTTTTGGTCTGGTAGGGACAGCGTCTGGGTCTGGACCGCGGTCGGCCTTAGTGTTCCAGACACAAAGTCTTGAGTTGAGTCTGAAGAGTGAGCCTATTGTAAGTGAGTGTCTCACAGATAACAGTCATATCCAATTGGAAACAGTTGTGGTCCCACAACCCACCAGTGCAAAATTTTTTTCATTGTGGACTGTGGCCCTATGGTTAAGAAACACAGGTCTAAATAATGATTGGATGGCTTTAAATACTGAAATGGCAAGTTAATATTAATGTATGTATTTTCTACTTTTCCCTGTGTTAGTCCATTTTATTACACATATTTGTATTGGTTTCTTTGTATGTATGCATTACTTGGGTTGTTACCAACATTTCCTCTCAGTAACATGTCACAAATACATTTGTTAGGATAAGTGGCAAATGTGCTAAATACTTATTTTACCTGCTGTATTTACAGCATTTACCTCACTGCAGTGAAGTCACCCATTGTTATTAACCACTGGTTTATTTCCTCAGAGACAAGTCTAGAACTCCTGTGCTGCCTCTCTGCATTTATAAGCAGAAAATCTCAAAATGTGTACATACTTTTCCTTTAGATTTTGTTCAGGAGTTATTACAGAAGCATAAACTTCACACAGAGGACATGTATGAATTAGTCCCAGATGTGAAGGTACTGATAGTATGATTGTACAATTTAAATAGTTACTGTGTGCTGTCCTTACTTTGAATGTAAAAATGGATGTTTGTCAAAAACTTTACCTGTGGTAGTTTTTGAAGTAGTTGACACTCTGGCGTTTGATAGACTCCTGCAGGACCTCAGATTTACTGTCACAGAACTCCTCTCCAACCTGCATCAACCTGCCCAAAAGTGGCACATAATGAAAGGTAAAGAACAGTCAGAACACTGAGCAGGGAGCAGCGCAGGGTCAGACAGGGCAGAGAGCATACAGGTAACCATCAGCTCATCCCAGACAGAGAATATGTGTCAGTTTGCTTTAGTGGGGTGGCTAACTGCATTCCTATGACAGACAGACTATTGGGACAAAGTCTCAGCAAATCAGTATTAGTGTCACTGAGAAATCATGTGCCCCAATAAATAATTAATAAACGTTCTTAGGACTGCGCTCTTTTGGACTGACATGTCTGAGAATTTTCCTGGGATCTGCTGTAGCCATTTAAGTTACGACAGGGAGAAAAATGTTAAGTATTTCATTTTCGCTCTTTTGGATCATAACCAGGTCAGTAGAGCTTCAAAACACAAAAATATGCAAGTTACTGAAACCTGCTACTAAAAAGAAAAACTTCGAAGCCTCCTGGACTTGTAAGACTTCTTGTTGCTGATCACTTTCATAACTAATTTAGTCTGATGTGTTTTCAGGAGGTTGGTGGAAGTGTTGGTCAATGTGGTAAAGATGGGTTCATGAAGGGCATCTACGGTCTGGAACTGAATTTTATTTTGTAAACTTCCCACACCATCCATCCCTAAATGTTCTAAATGGGATTTAAATCAGAGGAACACACAGAATGGTTAAACGAGCAATGTTACACTTCTGAAGAAGTCCTTCAGGTGGGCATTGTAAACTTCAGCAATGTCATGTGCAGTTATCACTGCACAGACGAGGGTCCTCAGAAACATCTCCACACAGCCAGCTGCCATTTGACATACACGTGCTGCCTAAAGCTCCACTGGTCTACTGATAGAAATAGCAGCCCAGGTCATGCTGGAGCCTCTGCCACTGTGCCATATAGAATACCTTTCCAGTGGGATCTCCTTGTCATGTCAGGAATGTGGGAAGCAATCAGGACCATCCAGGTTACATTTTTCTCCTCTGAGATAAAACTTTCTTCCACCTCAATGTTCCATTTGGTGCTCCCTTGCAACGTGCAAATGAAAAGCGTTGAGCTGAGAGACTTGTTTTATTCTTGAAGCCCTTCTCTTGCAGATGCTATTTTATGGTTATTGGGCTGCAGTCAGCATCAGAAAGGGCCTTAATGTAGGTCAAGGATCAGCCTGTGCCTTTACCGACAGCCCGTTGGATCCTCTGGCTAGACTTTATTGTCACATGGCTCATTTTGCGCCTACGGCCCTTTCGACCGCCACCAAACACAGTCACACTAACACATTCATACAGACAAGGTGGGTGAAGTGTCTTGCCCAAGGACACGACGACAGTATGCACTGCCGGTTGCAGGGCTTGAACCGCCAGCCTTCAAGAGAGTAGGCAGTTTGTTTGGTGTTAGTGTCTTTAACTGATAGAGATAATCTTGAAGTCTATTCATTGCATTATTTTTAATCAAGTTATGGTTGAAATTGTGACACTAGTATGTAGAATTTTGAATGTTTTATAGTTTGAGTATTAATATGATAAAGAAATTTGAATCAGTCAGAATGCTGCAAAAATGTATCTAGAATAAGCTACAATGTTTCTAAGTGAGTTTAGTGTTTGACTTAAAAAATGCAGTGACGTGGAAATCACAAAATGGGGTGTAACACCCATTAATAATGCCCACAAATTTAATAAACCACAAATATTATAAAAATGTGTATGTTTCAAGTGTAATAAACTGACAAATGTAATAATTTTCCACAAATGTAACAGTTGGTTCCAACTGCAAACATAATAACCAAATTTTCAACACACATATTATTATTAACTATTATATTATTATTATTATTATTATTATTATTATTATTATTATTATTATTATTATTAACTATTATTTTTACAGTAAGTTTGTGACTTACTGTAAATGTCATAACTTCCCACAAATGTAATGAGAAAATGATTATTGCTGAATTGGGTCCCAAACCTTTACTTTGTCTTTTGTTGAGAATTTTGTAAGCAGTCCTTAAATAACCAAAACACAATATACAGTCATATACAGAGTCACTTGAGGTCAGTCCACACCATGTTATTCCAAAATGAATCTGGCTTTTCTAAATGAGCTTTTGCCTACCTCAAGCGACTGTTTGTGGCATGGTATCACCCTCCCAGACAGCTGTTCTATGTGCAAACTGTGCCAACAAGGGACGACATTATGAGCAAGGTTTGAGGCGAACACAAAATCCACTGTCACCACAATATACAACACATTATTATAATAGTAAAGTTTAAAGTCTTCATTTAACTATTGTGCTAGAGATATTTTTTTTGTAGATGATCTTAAGTAATAGTGCCTAGAAAGATAGCAGCAAATCTGCAGAAGCTGACATCACTGTCTGCAGTATTTCATTGGGTCCTAAGAGAAAGAATATTTTAAAATAAAACCTGGGAGACACTAGAGCAAAGCTGACATTTTTGCTCTAAAATTACTTTTTTTTTACTGGACTTTGCACGCACTAAATGGCACATACTGGCCACATGCCATGGACAGCTTTCTCATTCATTCAGAGTGAAGCTCTGCTGTGATTGGGAGGAACAGCCTTTACAATCTGAACCCAAGTGGTGTTGTTATTGGACTTCTCTATGGTGCCTGTTGTGACAGCAATCCTCGAACCCGGCAATGGACATCCGGAAGTGTTGCCGTCAAGTTGAATAAGGAAGCCTATTGAGCCTGGTTGGCTTGTGAGACTCCTGAGGCAGCTGACAGTGTGTGTTTGTGGAGGCAAAAACTTGGGTCTGGCAGGAGTTTGGGATGGCCATAAGGGATGACTATTGGTTGGCCTCAAAGAAATTCTGGCAAACTGTCTGCCACCTTAGGAGAGGGATGTAGTGCTTCAGCAACAAAGTTTACAACTGATGTAGAGAGCTTTTGACTGACTGGGGATGTTGTCAGGTTGTTGAAAGAATATAACTGAGAATCTCCTCAATCTGACATGCCTTCCATTGCAAAAGCAACGGCTGAGGGCTCTAAGATGGACTTGCTCATCACTCAAGCTAAAGTCACTAAGGTGGTCGAAAAGCTCCTCGGTGGCAAGTCACCGGGGGTGGATGAAATCTGCCCTTAAGTCTCTGCATGTTGAGAGACTGTCTCGGCTGATATGTCTCTGCGACATCGTGTGGCGGCCGGGAACAGTGGCTCTTAGAACGAGGTGGTCTCTGTTTTTAAGAAGAACTCCTCAGCCTCCCCGGGAAAGTCTCTTCCAGGGTACTTGAGAGGAAAATTTGTCTGATAGACAAATGTCAGATACAGGTTGAACAAAGCCGTTTTTGTCATGGATGTCGAATGCTGGACCAGCTCTACACCCTCTTTTGTGAGCTTTCTTATTGATAGACCAGTGCTGTTGTATCATACCTTGACATGTTTCTTTCTGCGGTCTTGCTCAGAAGTTTCACGTGATGTCTTTCTACCTGGAGCTATAGGATGACAGCCCCACAGTCTTGACTTCTTTAGAACTGTGTCAGGTGTGAGGTACTGGTACGCTCCATCAGCCATTTTTACGGTTCCAGGGGCATGTTTGGGGTTGGGGGGTTCTGGAGGAGTTAGCAGCTGAGTGTGAGTCAGATGGGATGAGAATCAGCACCTCCAAGTATGAGGCCATGGTTCTCCACCGTAAAAGAGTGGTTTGCCCTCTCCAGGTTGAAGGAGAGCTCTTTGCTCAAGTGGAGGAGTTCAAGTATCTTGGATTCTTGTCTGCAACAAAGCGGTGAATATACCAGTCTGTTGTGGTGAAGAAGCGGAGCCAAAAGGCGAAGTTGTCGATTTATCAGTCGAACTCTGTTCCTACTCTCACCTATGGTCGTGAGCTTTGGGTAATGACCGAAAAGGACAAAATAAGCTTCTTCCGCGGAGTGGCTGGGCACTCCCTTAGAAAAAGGGACAAGCTCAGAGTAGAGCTGTTGCTCCTCCACAATGAGAGGAGCAGCTGAGGAGGCTTGGGCATCTGTTTCAGAGCTTGCTGGACGCCTCTTTGGTGTAGTGGCCCTGAAGAGACCTAGAAACCACTGAAGAGAATATGTCTCTCAGCTGGCCTGGTAACGCCTTGAGACAGGGGTGCGCCAGGTTTTCAGGGCCCCTTAGAAAGATATAAGATAGGGTCATATCATCAAACTAAGCTAACTTATATCATTATTGTAAGATTTTCCTGGGCCCCTGTCAGTCATGGGCCCTTGGAATCATTCTAACCCTACGGCACCACCACCACTGCCTTGAAATTCCCCCTGGTAAAACTAGAGGCTGGTGTCCTGGGAGGAGGATGTCTGGGCATCTTTGCTTAAACAGTAGAAGTTAGATGATGGTCATTTTTACAAATTTAATGATAGGAAAGTTTGAAATATTTACAATTGACTGTGTGTGCGTGTGCGTGCGCATGTGTGTGTGTGTTTGTAATCATACGTACCAACAATTCAGTAAATTTATTAAGTTTGTCAGTTTTGGTCACTGCATGCTTAAGTCTGCTAAAATTTTTAAAAACAACAGTATATGTTCACAATTCACCAATAGTCAGTTTGTTATTACATTTGTGGAAAATTATTACATTTAAAGTAAGCCATTATATTTTCCACAAATGTAATAAACTACTGCAAATTTAATAGTTATAAAGTTTGTGGAAAATGTTATTCTGTTTGCAGTGGGAAACAGTTGTTGCATTTGTGGGAAATTATTACATTTGTAGTTTATTACCTTTGTTGTCAATTTATTACATTAACAGGTGTTACAGGGGGTCAACCACTTGTGTCTTTCGGTGTGATGTACTTTTACTCATAAATAATGATATTACAAGAATCACTGAAATGAATACTTAATATGCAATGCTTCCTTGAGTCTGATGACATATTAAGTATTTGGTAGCCTTTTTTTTAAACAAGCCAGAATTGAGCATTAAGGGCAAAAATGGTGTGACCACTATTATTGTATAGAGTGACACCACACCATATGACCTATACTTAGATATTCAATAAATATTTATAAATAAATCTTATTTTTATACCTATAATCTATATTAATGTTTATTTTTGATATTCCCCGAGTCTCAGGAACAAATCAGCTTCCTTTATGTAAATACACTAATTTTATGGAGGTGTGAAATATTGTTGATGTTTGCTGTGTCAGAAAAAGTCCAAAACAGTTTGAGAGAGTAGTTTTCTCATAGGAGGTCCAACCTGTCACTGATTCCTGGGCTAAGTGTGAATATAGTTGTTGCACTGTGTTGCAGTACTCATCACTATACGGTGGAGAAATAACAGGTTGTTTAGTTTAATAAATGTATTTGTTTGTTTCTAAACCAGTAAAAATACATAGTGAGGCTTTATGAACTGTATCAAATCAGATTGATTTTAAGGTGAGGTGAATAATACTGATAATTGTTAAACAAAAATAGAAAATAACAGCAAAACACAGTTGATCATTTGTGTCCATAATGAGTTTTCTGGGTGTATGAATATGTTACTTTAACATATATTTAACATATTCATTAGCAGAAAGTTAAATGCATTTTATAGACATATTTTGAACTGTGATATGACATTATGTCATATGGTGTGACATTCAAAATGAAAAAAAAGTAAAAAAAAAGTAAAATAAAAAAAAAGAATAAAAAATGCCTAAAAAAATTGGTGGAACAGAAGGAGAATAGCTCCCGCAAGAGCTTTAAGCAATTTAGCAGATTTTATCAAGAATTTAGCAGATTTTATCAAGATTTCACAAATTAAACTACAATTTCTTTAAAGGCTTAAAAAAGGTGAGGCTGAAATTATTATATCCTTTTTTTTTACATTTTATGTTAAATTATTTGCCTGTCATGCCATATGACGCTGATTTGATTCATGAACAAAATTAAATTTAAATACAATATTTCATTATTTATATTATTTCAATAATTTATTTATTCATTTATATTTCAATATTTATATATATATTTTTTTTTTAAACTTCAGACTCAGTATCCTTAAGTAGTTATTAACCTTAGTATAGTTATTGTTTGTGTTGATTGTGCGTTAAGTCTGATTGTGTGTTTATGTTTGATTAACTGTTTGTGAAGCCCTTTGAGGTGACTTTTGTTGCGATACTGGGCTATACAAATAAAACTGAATTGAAACTGAAAACGGATATTACCCTTTTGCTTTTTGAATCTCTACATACAACTTTGTGATGATCCAAAAGAGCAAAATGCAAAAACTTTAAATTTTTCACCCGGTCTTTATTTTTTTATTTATTTATTAACTTTTATTTAAGTAGATAAAAGACCCATTAAGACCAAGATCTTATCTGCAAAGGCAACCTGGCCAAGGGGTCAGCAGCGCACATCGTTATAAATTATTACAAATAAATATAATAAATACACAGCTAGAAAAGTCAATAACAATAAAACTACTATAATAAAAAGGTTACATATTACAGGCAATCTGGCATTTTAAAGTGCAATAGATAGGAGCAGAGTAACAATTTAGAAACACAAGCACTGTTCATAGTGAGTTTGCTGCTCCAGTCTTAAAGGTACTGGAAGCAGCTTGCACTCATACTGGTTTAAAAATGGTACTGCAGACCAAATCAAAACAATGGTCTGTGAGTGAGATGCTGGTCTTTCTGCTTTTCTGACTGGACGATCGGCATCGCAGGGTTTTAGAACAAAAACAAAAAATGTTAACATAAACAACTTGGGCATTACGTTCATTTTTAATTTTTTTTTTATTGTAAATACATTTGCTGTACCATTGTTATCAGCATAACTAATATTTGATTTAAACATATTACCTCATATCTTAAAACACATGGCTAATTTTTTTGAAATATAAAAAAATACTGCTCAAACCTAGGCTGGCAAGCAAGACTAGATCCCTGTCTATTCTATGCAGAGAACTAGTCTGGTAATGCTCCCACTCAAAGAGTTTTCAGAGGGCGGGAGTAAGGGTTGCCTTACAGTATGTACATGTATCCGTGTTATGTGTGGCAGGAAAACTCTTTGAGGTGTAGCTGGGTTGTAGATATCTCATGTATACTTTAGCATGTTAAAGTATGATAGACTGCTGCAGTAGTTTTTGGAAAGTTGTTGTGCTGCTGTACAGAGCTTTTCTTCATGACTCCAGTCTCCAGATCAGCACATGCAGTCAGTGTCAGTACAGGTGAACTAGATATCAGCAGATACAGTCAGTGTCAGTACAGGTGAACTACATATTAGTAGATGCAACCAGTGCCAGTACAGGTGGACTACAGATCAGCAGATGCAGTCAGTGTCAGTACATGTAAACTACATACCAGCAGATACAGCCAGCCTCAGTACAGGTGGACTACAGATCAGCAGATGCAGTCAGCCTCAGTACAGGTGAACTACATATTAGTAGATGCAACCAGTGCCAGTACAGGTGGACTTCAGATCAGCAGATGCAGTCAGCCTCAGTACAGGTGAACTACATATCAGCAGATGCAGTCAGTCTCAGTACAGGTGAACTACAGATCAGAAGATGCCGTCAGTGCCAGTACAGGTGAACTACTGAACTACATATCAGCAAATGCAGTCAGTCCCAGTACATGTGAACTACATATTAGCAGATGCAGTCAGTGCCAGTTCAGGTAAACTTCCAGTGTCTAGATGGATGTGCACCTGAAAGTCAACACACACTATAATATACTACTATAATATATCAATTTCACTAAGCAGCAACAATAAACACAAAGGTGTAAGTTATTAGTTTTTAGATGGTTAATACCACATTAGTGTCGCACTTTGCATCTGCAACTTAAATTTAACATTCAATTTTGACCACGAAGGATGCATCACTTTAAAAAAAAAACAAAAAAAAAAACTTATAACTTATGCACTGGCTATGAGGAAAAAACACCAGACAAAACATATTGTTTTTTTGCTTAATGAAAAAAGTGGGACATGGGTTTTTATAAAAGTGGTCCTACATATTAGACACTGACTCACAATAACTAGCACTGCTCTTTTTTACTTCAAATTCTCTACCACGTGTTGCCACTCACCTTATTTTGGTGTCAACTGTCTGCTGTCACAGTTAGCCTAATGATTGGACTATTATAAGTCGGAAGGATCTGGTGGTCCTCCCCAGGAAATTTTTTACAAAATAGATGTAAATTCCTGTATTCGGTGCATTTAGATGATGTTATTATATTTTGAGCAGGCTACTACATTGTAGTAAAAATATGGAGACAGCTTATTTAGACAAAACATAGTTTATTATAACAATTTATAAGCTGGCTCTACACTGCTACATAAACTAGGCTTTATATTTATTTAACTTTTATTATTTGTCTAAATGTGTGACCAAGTTTCTCTGTTAGTGGTTCCCCAGTGGAACCCCGTTGGAGCCCCAGCTCTGCTCTGCCCCTGCAGCACAGGATCACAGAGTCTTCAGTCTCATCACACTGAGCCTGGATAGAGGCTCCAGAGGCCACTACAGGCTAAAAAAGTTTCAGTCAGGACGTCTGGACTAATGTTTTATGTTGCTTTTATATTAAAACTAAAATATTGTGAAAAAGGCGTTGCACACCGCCGCAGTAACGTGTGCTTTAGCTCGCATCTTTCTGGACGTATTATTTTGGAAGCTGAGTATGACCATATCTCCACAAGTAAGAGGTTGTTTGTCATCGAATGAAAAGTGACCTAAAGCTTGACAAGTGTAGAACACATCTATGAACTCAAAACTCTCCCCAGTGTCCATCATTTCCGGGTATATATTGTTATTGATCAGGCCCATTAAGCCTTATTTTGCGCTGAGGCACGAGGCAATGGCAGGGTTAGGGTTAGGGTTAACTCTTAATGTGTTACATTAACGCAACACATTAAGAGTTGGTCTTGGATTTTGTGAAATACATTTTTAAATAAATGCGACTTATAGTCCAGTGTGACCTATATATGTTTTTTTCCTCTTCATGATGCATTTTTTTGACCGATGCGACTTATACTCCGGAAAATACGGTAAGGTCTATGTTGCGCCACAAGAGAGCTTTCTCCCTCAGTGCTACAGCTACTGTCAAATGTCGTCAATTAGATAAGAGAGCGACAGTTAGACTGTCTAATCAGAGAAATCTAATTCAAGTTCCTTGTTGTAAGCAGGTAATGTCAGGTTCTACTCAGACAGATCTGAAACTTGCAGTGCTCAATGTCAGATCTTTATGCAACAAATTGTTTTTAATCAATAATTTTATCTCCTCTTATAAGCTGGATTTTATGTTTTTAACAGAGACATGGTTAGACAGCAAGACGGGTAAAACAGATCTTATTGAATCCACTCCACCTAACTTCACTTTTATATCAGAAACACGGGAAAACAAAAAGGCAGGTGGTGTGTTTGCCTTATTTAAGGATGATATAGTTACCCACAGGATGTCATTTGGGGTGTTTCCATCATTTGAGTGTTGTGACGGTTTGGCCCTGCAACAATGTGTTGTTGTTGTTTTTTTTATTATTTTATTTTATTATATCATTAGTTTTTTTGTGTGGGGTGCCAGCCAGGTCTCTCTCCTGACATATAAGATTTTCTGTTAAGTAAGTTTTTGTTTGTTAATTTAGATACAGTCAGTCCAAACGCACACAAGGACATACACTCAAAATGTATACCCTTTCATTCCATCAAATGACAAATAGAGCACATCAAAGGCAACTTCGTTTGGTTTTCTTTATGATTTTCAATATATATATATTAAAAAACAACAAAGAATACACACACCATAGAATAAATGCCTTTCAAAGGCTGAAAAAGTCCATTTAAAAGTTCGTCACGCAAATGTCCAAAGACATGCACTCCAATTCCCATCGGCCTCGGGAGCCAGCACTCCAGCACTTCTGGCTTGAGTTTCCCCCCCGGCAAAAAACTCCACAATTTCTGCCAATGTACAAAATATACACTTAACAGAATTGCTTGCCATTTAACGAAATGCATTGTTTAAATAAAGAAACCAGCAAAAACAAACAATAAAAAAAAAAGGAAACTCACGGGTCAGTCCGAGTCACGTGTGATGACGCAGTGGGGTCCTGACATGCGGAGCAGGGTGGATGGAGTGAGAGGACGGCTACGGGAAGTTAAGTTTTAGAGTGAATTACCTGAAAGGATTTAACTGATTTCAATGCATAATGGAGGATATTTACTGTTGGATGTGTTCAGGCGGTAACACAATCGCGAGAGGCTACACGTCTCGTTTTTGCGGCGCTCGTGCTGCACTGTGGCTGCACGGGGCTCATTGGCACGGCTGTTTTATGGAAACCAGGAAGGAGTAGATTGAACTGTGGCGCGAGCCGGGGACAAATCAGGGAACGCTGCAGTGGTTACGCGTTGTGGGAGTGGTAAGCATGTTTTTTTGTATATTTTATTGAATATGATGACATGCTGGTTGTCCCCAACAAGGCAGGTTGTCACAGTGTGTATCTTTCAAAATGGAGCTAAAAGTATCTCCATCCATAATCTTTATAATCATATACAAGCCACCCCAACACTGTCAGAGTTTTATTGATGATTTTACTCAGATGCTTTCAGTTGTCTGCACAGACTTTGACTGTATAGTCATTACAGGTGATTTTAATGTACATGTGGATAACGTCTGTGACAGAAATGCTAAAGAACTTTGTGCTGTCCTTGAAACCTTTGACCTTATTCAACATGTGAGTGAGCCCACTCACACCAGAGGCCACACTCTGGACCTGCTCATTACTAAAGGTGTTAATATTTCAAATGTTACTGTGGCTGACATTGCTTTGTCTAATCATTTTTGTGTCTTCTTTGACCTGTCTGTTATTCCCAAACCAGCTGCTGGTCCTGCAGTTGTCCAGAGGAGACACATAAATGATAGCACGGGGACTCTGTTTATGGAAATAATTAGGTTTGAAAATACCTCATGTTCCAATGTTGATCAGTTGTTGGACTCCTATACTTCTAGTGTTCTTAATGTTCTGGACACCATTGCACCTATTAAGGTTAAAATGGTTAGAAATAGGCAGAAGGCGCCATGGAGAAATGTGGACTCGGTCAGGGCACAGAAAAGGGAGTGCCGGAGGGCTGAACGAAAATGGCGCAAGTCAAAGCTCCAGGTTCATTATGACATATACAGAAAAATGTTAAATGTTTTCAATCAAATTCTGCGTAGAACAAGGGAAAGGTATTTTTCTGAAATCATTACAAACTGCAGTAACAACTCACGTGTCCTGTTTGCTACAGTGAACAGGTTAACAAACCCCCCAGCTCCATCGCCTTCAGAACTCATTTCCACATCTAAGTGCAATGAGTTTGCAAGATTTTTTAATGACAAGGTTCAGAGTATTAAACGTGCTATAAACTCCACAACACAGATAACAACCCTGCAACTATCCAGACACTCAGAGCTGACACACTTGACCCGTCACTGACAAAACAGTCCAAGAGATCATCTCCAGTCTGAGTTCATCCACATGCTGCCTTGGTGTGTTACCCACTAGATTTCTAAAATCTGTGCTGAACAGTTTGTTACCTCAACTTTCTCATTTAGTTAACATCTCACTGCAGTCTGGAACATTTCCAAGGGCCTTGAAAACTGCTGTCATCAAACCTCTCCTAAAGAAGAGCAGTCTTGATGCCACAGTACTGAACAACTATCGGCCCATATCAAACCTGCCATTTTTAGGTAAAGTCCTTGAGAAAGTTGTATACCAACAACTTACTGACTTTCATCTGCGGAACAACTGCTTTGCTGATTTTCAGTCAGGTTTTAGGCCCAATCACAGCACTGAGACTGCTCTTATCAAGGTGACTAATGACATCCGCCTGAACACTGACACAGGCAAAGTCTCTGTCTTAGTTCTGCTGGATCTGAGTGCTGCTTTTGATACACTTGACCATGTGATCCTGTTACAAAGATTAGAGGACTGGGTAGGCATTTCTGGTACTGCCCTTCAATGGTCTAAGTCCTATCTTGAAGACAGGAAGTACTTTGTTGAAATCGGTAACTGTGTCTCAGACCAAATGGCCCTGACCTGTGGGGTGCCCCAGGGGTCCATCCTGGGACCTCTTTTGTTCAATCTTTACATGCTCCCTTTAGGCCAATTAATAAGCAGCAATAACATATCCTACCACAACTATGCAGATGACACTCAGATTTACATCTCACTGACAGCGGGTGAATATGGACCCGTGGATTCACTCTGTTTACCATCTCAAAAACATCTCCAGCAGGTTAGACTACTGTAACGGTGATATCATGAAATATTTGTGAGGCTCATACTTACTCCATGTTGTTTGAACTATGTCTTTACATAGTGAGTTGAAGCTTAAAGACGGAGCCTATAGGAGCCCCTTTTGTTAAGCTAAATTTGAACTGCGCAGCTGTTTACCTTGGGGGTCCCATTTTAAGCTAAAGTTAACAGTTATTTATGATGGGCACCTGGCTGTGCTCCCATCTTGCCTTTTTTGGTACTTCTGCAACTTGGTTTTGTCAGTTCTAAAGTTAATGCAGTAACGTTACCTTAGCTGCGTTGTTGAAACTAGTCTAATTTAATGCACGTAGTCAGGACTATGTTGCCGCTCGTTAATGTTGACTCATGTTAAGCTAATTTTTCATTCTGTTGCTGTTTACCAGTTAAAATATGCCACCTCTTAATGGTAATTTTATTACATGTTATTAACCTGGTGATTGTTACTCAGTATTTGCAGCTGTTCTAAGCTTCCTAATCAAAGTAAACATTTACTGTGATGTTACATAATAATAAGGAGAAAGAGCTAATTTCAGGTTTTCGCTTTATTTTTGCAGTTTCACTCTGTATTCAAAGCGATGTCAGGGGTGTAAAATAAAGCCACAAACTAAACTGAGGACACGTCTTGCATCATTGAGTCAGAGTTTAGCTCACTGTCTAGTTGAAACTTCTACGTCTCAGCGAGGACAGTACAGATGTTTTTATATAATTACGGTTCGGATATTGTGAGAAATGTCTCGTGCAAGTTTGTGTGCGGGAGTGAGCTTCGCTAACCGAGTAAACTGAATCAAAGGCATGTTAATTTGTTGTGTTTTAGCGATCCTATCTCAGTAAATATAAGGTGTTTTTTGATAAAATAAAGACTGTTTTGAAGCTCGAGAACTGTAGGACACCTTTAAGTGGTAAAAATTCTCACCTGCTTTGAGAGAAATTTGCAATTTGCTCCATCTCGCAGCGTTACATCTCTTGTTTTCAGCTTTTCTTGCGGGCTCTCCCTGTCTGTTACTCTAATACAGTGGACAATGGAGACACGACTGCAACTTTTTTGCAAATGTCGAAGCAAGGCAGGGTCTTGGTCACAGAAGCAAAATAAATTATGAAGCTAGCCCCGCATTAGCCTCTGTGTTGAATCCACCATATTTCCAATCCAACAACGTTTCTGGTGAAGAGTGTGATGCGGCTCCAAAAACCCTGCTCTGATTGGTCCGGCTCCAAGGCAGCCATTGAAATCAATGGCTAATGGAGCATTACCACACCTATTTCCTTAGCTTAATAAAGGAAGTGGGAATGGCAGAACAGGCTAGCTCATAGCAACTTTAAGATTTTTTTTCAGGACTGTACAATATAATGAAATTATAATTTACAGTATAAGTCTATAGTATGGATGGGAATAACGAATGCTTCTGCATTCTGCAGTTCTTTAAAAAGTGATGAGCACTATGATAAAATGAACAGATTGAGACTCACCTGCTAATGACATCTAGCACCACAATAAAATCATCATATTTAAAGTTGGACATGTCTGTGCCCAAGATGAAGGGCTTGACTTTTAACTGGACATCCTGAGGAAAAGAGAGAGAAGCGCCTGGGATTATAAGAAATCTGAAATATGGACAGAAAAATCATTGAAACAATGAAGCAATGTATAGTTTAGACATGGAACCTGCCAGATCCGCGTCAGGCCATGCTCCAACTTTTTCTTCACATAAGAGCGGTCCACCCCCAAGTCATCAGACTCTTCTGCGTCATCTACCGAAAAAACAAACAAACAAAAACAAAGACATGTTGTGATGTTGAAAACTTAACCCGAGAGACCAGGTGGTTTCGAGCTATCTTTGTCAAAATAGATGTCACTCCAACAGAGAACACATGGCTGCTAACGATTCTCCCACTCATTACAGCAGAGGACGCATGACTGCTGATGGCAAATGGCAATTTGAGTTTGAAAAACAGACTTGAGATCATCTTTTCTAGGTTTGATGCCTAATAAATAAAAGAATCCTTTTTTTTTTAATGAAAGACCTAGTTACTGATGAAGTACTCTCACATGAGTTTGTTATATCACAGTTTGACAGAACTGATGTACACTGAACAAAAATATAAATGCAACACTTTTGCTTTTGCTCCCATTTTTCATGAGATGAACTCAAAGATCTGAAACTTTTTCTACATACACAAAATAACCATATCTCTCAAATATTGTTCACAAATCTGTCAAATCTGTGATAGTGAGCACTTCTCCTTTGCCGAGATAATCCATCCCTCCTCACAGGTGTGCCATATCCAGATGCTAATGAGACAGCATGATTATTGCACAGGTGTGCCTCAGACTGGCCCCAATAAAAGGCCACTCTGAAACATACAGTTTTGTTTTACTGGGGGGGGGTTTACTGGGAGGTCTGAGGACTCCAGTCAGTATCTGGTGTGACCACCATTGGCCTCATGCAGTGCAACACATCTCCTTCGCATAGAGTTGATCAGTTTGTCGATTGTGGCCTGTGGAATGTTGGTCCACTCCTCTTCAATGGCTGTGCGAAGTTGCTGAATATTGGTAGGACCTGGAACACGCTGTTGTATACGCCGATCCAGAGCATCCCAAACATGCTCAATGGGTGACATGTCTGGTGAGTATGCTGGCCATGCAAGAACTGGGATGTTTTCAGCTTCCAAGAATTGTGTACAGATCCTTGCAACATGGGGTCGTGCATTATCATGCTGCAACATGAGGTGATGTTGTTGGATGTATGGCACAACAATGGGCCTCAGGATCTCGTCACGATATCTCTGTGCATTCAAAATGCCATCAATAAAATGCATCTGTGTTCTTCGTCCATAACATACGCCTGCCCATACCATAACCCCGCCGCCACCATGGGCCACTCGATCCACAACAGTGACATCAGAAAACCGCTCACCCACACGACGCCACACACGCTGTCTGCCATCTGCCCTGAAAAGTGTAAACCGGGATTCATCCGTGAAGAGAACACCTCTCCAACGTGCCAGGCGCCATCGCATGTGAGCATTTGCCCACTCAAGTCGGTTACGACGACGACCTGGAGTCAGGTCGAGACCCCGATAAGGACGACGAGCATGCAGATGAGCTTCCCTGAGACGGTTTCTGCAGACGGTTATGCAAACCGATTGTTTCAGCAGCTGTCCGAGTGGCTGGTCTCAGACGATCTTGGAGGTGAACATGCTGGATGTGGAGGTCCTGGGCTGGTGTGGTTACACGTCGTCTGTTGTGAGGCTGGTTGGATGTACTTCCAAATTCTCTGAAACGCCTTTGGAGACGGTTTATGGTAGAGAAATGAACATTCAGTTCACGAGCAACCGCTCTGGTGGACATTCCTGCCGTCAGCATACCAATTGCACGCTCCCTCAAAACTTGCAACATCTGTGGCATTGTGCTGTGTGATTAAACTGCACATTTCAGAGTGGCCTTTTATTGTGGCCAGTCTGAGGCACACCTGTGCAATAATCATGCTGTCTCATCAGCATCTGGATATGGCACACCTGTGAGGAGGGATGGATTATCTCGGCAAAGGAGAAGTGCTCACTATCACAGATTTGACAGATTTGTGAACAATATTTGAGAGATATGGTTATTTTGTGTATGTAGAAAAAGTTTCAGATCTTTGAGTTCATCTCATGAAAAATGGGAGCAAAAGCAAAAGTGTTGCATTTATATTTTTGTTCAGTGTATTTCATTGTGGAGATATGAAAGTCCAAATTATGAAACAATTTTTACATGTTCAATATCTGGCAGGCCATAAATGGAGAATGATATAATTTTGGACCCTATGCTTTACACACAATGGACTTTACATGGTGTCTAGCAAAACTTTCAAATGTCATTCATGTGGAGCAAACGGTTGAGCAGGTACAGCCTGTGGAACTGTAGCATTTTGAAGAAGCCATGATTTTGGGCTGACACGCCCACTTTTTTTAACCTTATTATTTCATAAACTACAAAGGATACCAACTCCAAAATTTGCACACTTCCTATTTGTTATATGAACAATAATCATACCAAGTTTGAAAAAATACAAGGTGGTCAGGTAGGATTTTTTTTATGAAATGTGTTGATTTGACATGGAATGACCCACGAGGACACCACAACAGTATGCAATGCCGGCAGCAGGGCTTGAACCGCCAACCTTCGGGTTTACCAATTGCCGCTGAAAATTAGTTTGCAGGTTATGGCGCATGATAGTACGCCAAAGAATAACATCAACCTTCATATTAAAAGCAATTTTATGTATACTATATGGTATACTTTTGTAGAATGCATAAGTAAAAAAAACAAAGCCTAGGATGACATGTGGAACATGTCAACCAAGCCAGCTCCACAACATCCAGACACTTAAGGCACCCAGGGGGCTCTTATCCATCCCGGTGCTTTGCTACTGAGGAGTGTTTTGACCTCCTCAGTGACTCAGCTTTGGCGGGGGACGAGTCCACCACAGAGTCCTCTGCCTCTGCTCGTGTTGGTGGGATTGAAGAGAGACTAGAAAAACACAACCATGTATTCTTGAACAGGGTCTGGACATTACTGTAGTGGTACAGAGTCCTACCAGAGGTGATACAGTATTTTAATTACTGAAATGGCGCAGGCTATTACCTGGAGTGTTCTCCTTTTTATCGTGCTCTTCATGCCACTGCATTGTACAGTGGTAGCTCAGCATCACTTCCCACAATGCCTTGCAAAGGTCTGTCAGACAAGGTATGTAACTATCCAGAGTAATGTGCTGTCAACAAAAGAAACAAAAACATCCAGTGGTTAGTCTTAAAAAGACACTGGTGCAATGAAGCAATGCTTCACTTTATTATCTACAATGGCATCTGATCTTGAAACACTGATGTTATGTAAAACCAATTACTAAGCTGTAATTAGTATTCAGAGTTGAATAATACACAAGAGACAAGAGTGGGTGAGCACAACAGGGCTTTGTACTGTGATGCATTTTCAGAACTGTCTTTAATGAGCTCTAAATTTCCTTTTGATTACACTTAATTGTAATGATAATCAACTGAAATGAAAAACACAATTGTAATAAAAGGTAGCAAATCTGACCAACTGGCCATACCGCCTTGCGGATGCCCGATCCTGTCAGACCTCGGAAGCTAAGCAGGGTAGGGCCTGGTCAGTACCTGGATGGGAGACCACTGGGGAAGACCAGGAAGCCGGTGTGAATGTGAGTGAGTGAGTGGGGACTACGGATGGAAATTAGCTCTGAGCTATAATCCGGTGTATTTACGGCACTAGCCGTTCATTAATACACGCTGTCCAATTCAAATAAATAAATAAATAAATAAACAGTTGAACCTGAATATGCGCAGAAATCATAACAGCACAATCAACAAGGCTACACCAAACTAAGTACAGTCACTCAGAGTAAAATTCCTGGGTAACTGGCTGTTACCACAGCAGCATGTGGAAGTGACATGGCCTAAAACAAATATTAGCATAAGACAGCCAAGATCTCTTATGGTACGTTCACACCAAACACAAATCTGGTGTCAAATTTGCATCATTCGCGTCTAGTTTGATGCTTAAACATCTTGAATTCACTCGCGCAAACTGCGCGAACTGTGCGAACTATTCGCGCGTCAAATTTGTACGAATAGGGCGAATTGTTCGCTTCATTCACATCAAATGAGGGGCATGGCCACTAGGGCTACTCCCAAATGAGCCTATCTCGGTTTGGTCATCTGTGTCCTGCGTGGCTGCGAGGACCTCTCCCCAGGACACTACTGCTGTACAGCAGCATTAAACCCAGTGACAGAGCTGAGAGCGCCTGGGGTTATTTTTTGTACATTAGCTCTCTCTAGTGGTTTTTGGGGTCTAGTCTAGTCACCGGTGCTGTATTTTCTGTTGTTCTGGAGAGTGCAACAACTGCTAATATAACAAGCACATCTCAATAGGCTATTTTGGTAAAGCTATCCCCCTTTATATTTGTCTTTATTTGTGTTCTTGTTGTCACAATGATCAGACCGAGCCTCTGTCACAGGCTCAGATCACATATAACACATCTATAACCACAGCACAGTCACACAAAGCCTAAACAGCCATATTTATTTTATTTTTTTTAGTGTTTTCTATTCTAGTGTCTTCTTTTGATCCCTGTCTTCATAAAAGTAGAAGAGCTGCTGCAGGGTATAGCTTTTAGCTCCGGGTTCACTCTGACACCATCGATGAATCTCCGAGGCAGGACTCTTCTGCTGTTACGTCCTACGTAACCATGTCGCTGCTACAGCAGGTCCCTGATTGGTTAACGCTCCGCGAATATTCGCCAAAGTTCAAATATTTCAACTTCAGCGAACAGAGCGTTGGACGTTGTTCGTTTCACCCGCCGATTCGCTTCTTCGCTTATTCACGGGACTCGTGTGTCAAATGCTCAATTCACGTGATTCGCGTTGCGCTATTCGCGTCATTCGCACCGCAGGACTTTTATTCGCGCCTGAACACGCCTTTACATACACTTAGCATGTAAATCACTCGCGCCAGCCGCCTCATTCGGGTTTTGGTGTGAACATACCATTAGATTTAGATAAAACTGGAAGAAAAAGAAGCACTTAAAATGTGTGAACCATGCTTTGGGGCATAAGAACTGCCTAAAACCTTGAGAATAGCCTCTTCCAGGTCACAGTAGGCCAGGGCACAGCATGTTGTTTGGTGAGAACACAGAACAAACGTGAGGCACTGAGAGCAGCTGTCAAATCTAGACACAAAGGCACTTAGACGGATTAACATTTATCCAAATGGATGGCTGTGGCTCAGCTTCAGCCATGTTCACTACCAAGAGGATCCTGCACATACACATTACAAACACAAAGGAAATTCCAACATTGAGATCTGCTGCTGCATTTTGTATTGTGAATGTTTTTAGAGTCCAAATAGGACAGGTGCTAATGGTGGAGACTCTAAACTCATTCTCATTCTGCTAATTGTAAATAAAGTGCTTTATAGATGTGTTTCTGCTGTCATGATTAATAATCATACTGTGTGACAGTGTGAACTTGTGCTCCGAAATTGCATCTGTGTCTTACTGTACAAAGCAGTAGACTGACCGTGCACAAGTCCTTGTACTGCATCTTCTGGAACTTGGTGTCAGCGTTCCCAGCGCACAGCTCCACATATCCCAGCACCACCTGGAACACTGTGTTGTGGATGGCCTGTGTGAAATGCATGTGCAGCTGGTCCATGGCCATCTGCACAGAAACATTGTGAGGAGAAGGATTGTTCATCTGTCTGTCTGACTGCTTCTGGACTGACAAGGCAAGCAACTTCCCTTTATACGCAAACTAGGTGGCCTGTGTCACATCACAAACCATTCAACATTTTACCACTATGCTGCAGATCTTCTCAGGCAGCATAGTGAGGAAATATTGAATGATTTATGATGTGACACATCTTAAATTGTTTCAGCCCAATTTAAGATTTTTTGCCCTAGAGGCACTATGATGCACTTTTTCCTCTTTCAACTTCATTTGGATCGCCACCAAAACGTTGCACTGATCCATATAAACTGAAACAATTGAAACATTTCATTTTCTCCTAAGCACAGGGGAAATTTCATTATTTTATTAATCAGAATCAACTAATACAACAGACCAGGTAATAAGTCCTAACTAACTGTGGTTGTATTTCTAGGCCCTAGTCAGTGCAGCATTTAACATCAATGTGATACAGTAGAAGTCAGGAATAAGCATGACCAAAATAGAGGTTTCTTACTATTGTAACTTCAGTATGGAAGAGAATTAGGACCACTGTAAAAATAATAATAATAAAAAAAAAAAGTGGGTTGAGTTGAGGTTAAAGTCAGAATTCTGATAGTAAAGTCAGAAATTCAAGTTAGAATTCTAAGGAAAAAAAGTCAGAATTCTGAGAAAAAAAGTCAGAAGTAAGGGTGCATGTTAAGATTGACGTTGTGGGAGAAAAAGAGTACAAAATCCCGACAATAAACTATATAAATGCACTTACTGACGTTGTCTTTGTTTCACTAAATTGAGGTTTCAGAAAATACATTTTTAAAACGCTTTTAAGGAAAACAAAAATGACCGAGAGGGTACTTGTTTTCTTTCACAAAGTCAGTCTTTACAGGTACCCATACTTCTGACTTTATTCTAAAAATTCTGACTTTAACCTCAGAACTCAACCTTCAATTTTTTAATCTTACTGTGGCCCTAATCCTCTTCCGTGCTTCAGGTATAAAAACAATGTGATCTCTTTTTTCCTATAATTGTAGATGTCTAAATGTAGAAAACGTGCAGCGTAAGAGCCATATTTGTAAAAACCTAAAAATAAATAAATAAAAATAATTCATGACACTGGAGAATAAATCAGTACAGAACAGGACACTATTTTTCTAAAAGAGTGTAAATTGATTCTTCATTAAAAAGGGTGAAAGGATTATCTTTTTGTGGCACTGTGTAAAATATAATATAAGACAAAATGCAATAACTTGCAAATCTCTCTTTTTTATTATTTGGCTGGCTTCATGTCAGATGCTTTTCCTGTCACATTCAGCTACATATTGTTATATCATGACTGGAGTAGGCAATGTGGGTGAAGTGCTTTGCCCAAAGACACAACAGTATTCAATAGGTCACAAACATTTATTACCAAACATTGGGTTTATTCCATTATGATGTTTTTCCACGTCTCGACTGTAGTGGTTTTCAGTTGTTTGTTTGCAGGTCTTTCCGCCTTATGTTTTGGTCTTGACCCATTTAATCCCACTGGCAACAATTTGTTCCCAGTTGTTGCTGTTGATCAAATGATTAAAGCTTCCTCTTTTTTAAGGCTCTAAGGCTCTACCGTTGTTATTACATGATATAATAAGGTGTTATTAGTACAAATAGTGCAGCTGAGCTAAGTCTGGAGAGTTTCACATTTCTAGAGTAAAATGTCACATGACCACAGGTGTTACACCTGAAGAGGAGCTGCGTCTAAGCTCTGCTTAAGTTTCAAACAAAAGCCTATTAAAGTATGTTAGCAGCTAGGAGGAGGATTTTTCGTAAACACACTTTTTAAGGACTGTTCAGATGTAATTCCTCACATTTGTTTGGTTTAAGCACAGGATGAGTGGAAATGTCAGTGGCAACAATTGCTGCCAGTGGGAACACGCCTTGTCTATAGGTTACATATTAAAATATAGGCTCACGTATGGTTTTATATGTATTGTTCAACTCTCTCTTCTCTCTGAGTCAGATTGTGAACAAGTTTGGGGTGTGTGACAGAGTGCCCCAGCTTCTAATTATCAGTGTTGGGGGTAATGGTTACAAAGTAAATAGTATGTGTTTGTGTGTACTGCTGTTTTCAGTACGGATGGTTTTCAGTACTGTTTTCAGGTCTGACAGGATCGGGCATCCACAAGGCGGCCATGATGCCCGATACTGTCAGACCTCGGAAGCTAAGCAGGGTAGGGCCTGGTCAGTACCTGGATGGGAGACCGCTGGGGAACACCAGGAAGCCGGTGTGAATGTGAGTGAGTGAGTGAGTGAGTGGTTGGTGGTGGTCGGAGGGTCCGTTGGCACAGATGTGTGCAGCCGCACTTCTGTCAGTCTACCCCAGGGGAAACTGTGGCTACAAAATGTAGCTTACCACCACCGAGTATGGAGTGAATGAAATACCCCTTCCCTTCTGTGTAAAGCGCTTTGGGTGACTTGTGTCATAGTTAAAGTGCTATGTAAATACCATTCCCTTCCCTTAAAGTGGGTGGGGAGTAATGTACACTTACTCTAACACATTATTTTTATCATAATGTAACGCAGTAACGTAACGAGTTACGTTTAAAAGTAACATTACTTAACTCTGATAATTATGCATATTTTATTTCAAGGCATTGAAGCTATATGTGGCCACTTTTTTTTTTTTACAATGGTAGGCCCCTATGTTTATCAATAAAGTCTGTCTAGCTAAGCTAAGCCATTCACAACACTGAGTGTTTTGTACACAAATAAACCACGACTAAACTTTAGTCAACATGGACATGTTATACCTCATTTGAAAGCTTAGACTCTCCACAAATTTACTGGCTTTGTAGCTCTGGTGTTAACTGTGCCCAACAACAGCTGCATGTACACATGTGGCAACCTGAGCACAGAGCTCTTTCCATTTTTCTGAATGGACAATCAGTGATGTGAGACAAAAAATGTCAACATAAATATCTTAGGAATTACATTCAATATTTTTTAAAATTGTGAATAAATCAGCTGTACCATGTTATCAATTAAACTAATATTTGATTTAAACATGTTCACTTCAAATCATGGGACACCTGGATAATGCTTATGAAATGTAAAAAAATATATATACTGGTCTGCTCATAGCACCTTAAAGACACTGATGTTTCAGACGGGTGCTGTGTGAATAGGATGTTCACTGTGCTGCACTAACCTGAGTCTTGCCCAGTAGTGAGTAGGCCAGCTGTACCTTGGTGTAGTGACAGATATCAAAGTGCTTACAAGTCTTGGACAGGGCCACATCAAGCTGCTCCTGTGTAGAGAACAGACACACAGCCAAAGAAGAGAGGAAAAAGAAAAGAATCTGAACAACATTTAGTGATAATGGTCAAAGTATTAAATAGCCAACATCACAACAAGAAAATAAAAATGTGTATAGTAAAGTGACAAGCCAATTCAACTGCATTAAAGGAAAAATCAAAATAATAAAAAAAAAATCCTGATAAAAGCAGAACAGTGCATTGCAAACTTCATAAAACCACATTTTACTAACAATAAAGCATAAACAACATATCAGGTGCAGCTACACATATTAAATAAAGTTAGAAGAAGGGCAACCAAAGATGGAAAAAATAGGTGATTCTAATGAAAAAAATAAGTAGGCTAGTTGGCAACTTTTCTATAAATTGTAGTATTGTTTGGGAGCCAAAACAGCCTGCTCTTCTTGATGAGCTGAGCCAAATAATAGCACTCATTGGAATCACCCATTTCCATTCTTTTAGCAAAGTCCAACAATATCTGTCCTTCTGTGTTGTGTGTATCCTGAAGATCAAAAATGCCCATAACTTCCTCATCACCTCTGTTCCAGCAGTGTAGTCTACATTTTTGTAGTGGGTATACTGTGATGATTTTCTAGCAGCGCCTCATATACACCAGATTTACAGACTGTCCCTGTAGATATCAGCTTCCTTTAACATATTCTGCTGTAGCTGTATTTGTCTTTAATACTGTACTTTCTTTACTTGTACACTCAGCCTTCTGCTTTAGTTTCCTCCTCTGATACCTGACAAAATATTCACTTTAATAAACGGAGTGAAAATGTTCGGTCAATGACTTGTCTCAATAGCTTATTAACTTACCTAGAGATGCGATGCTAATTCGATAAATTACCCTACTTAGATTTTAGCTCAGAGTGTCTCTAACTCCTCTTCCTCCCCTTCATTCCTGCTGTAGCCCTCATACTTCTCTAGTATCCATGTCCAATACCTGGTTTATTGTATTTTTATGAAGCTCTACTCCTGTATTATCTTCTGTCGATATCATTTATTTACTGTCTGAATCTCACGATGCAGAGGCGCGTTCACAACACACGCATTTGTGAACAGGAGACAACCAATGACAGCGCGGGGGAGGCAGGACAAGTGTCAGAGGAGCCAAGGAGAAATAAGTCTTTGGTAACAGGAGGGGAGGAGGAGAGGAGAGAGGCTGAGTGGCTGTAAAGAGTTAGCGCTGGTCTCTGTGAACAGATAAAAAAGTACTGAGGAGATAATGATGGTTACGCATCCATGCGCACTTTGAAGAGTGTATATGGAAATTCTGCAACATTCCTAGTGGGTATACAGCGTATACCTGCATATCATGTAGACTACACTACTGCTCTGTTCTCTGTTATTTTATTTAACTTTAGCCAGGAGGACCAGAAACGCCACGGAAAAGCTAAAAGGAGAAGCTAATCGGAGAAGCTAATACGTTTTGCAAATGCTTTTCCGAAAAGGTTTTGTAAACACATTTAAAAATCGGTTATTCGATTATTTTTTTATTTCTAAATCTGCCATTCCTTTTGTGAACTCTAGCTCCATCGGTGGCATTCACCTTTCTGATCATGCGCCTGTATTGTTAAACATGGCTCCACCCTATAATTTTTTCAAATTTTCCAGGTGAAGGCTCAATTCAAGTCTACTTTCCAGTCCTGATTTTGTATCCTTTTTGAAGTCAGAAATCAATCTTTATTTGGAAACAAACTGGTCATCGGCTCCCTCTGTTGGTGTGGCTTGGGAGGCCTTCAAGGCATTTATTAGAGGTCATATTATACAGTATGCCTCTTTTAAGAAAAGATCTAACATTGCAAAAAACGTTGACTTAAGAGAGTAAGATTGCTATTGCAGAGACTATATTCAAGCAGGACATGAGCCCGGCTAATTTAGCGTCTTCGGTAAAACTTAAATATTAATTTAATATGATTCTGACACAGAAAGCTGAATTTTCCCTATTTCGTCTTAGGCACAGTTTGAAGAGGGAAATAAAGCTGGAAAGATGCTAGCTAGATTTGTTAAAATCAAAGAACTCAGAGTGCTATCCCAGCCATTAGGACGCAGCGTGGTGCTTTAGTGTCTGACCCCAATGAGATCAGTAATGCATTTAGGGACTACTATGTTAGTCTCTACTCATCTGAAACAAAAGCAAATGGTTCTGAGATCTATAATTTCTTATCCTCTCTCTCTCTGCCTTCCCTGTCCAGGGAACAAGTAGACTCACCTAGATGCTCCTAGGAGGAGATTGCAAAGGTAATTAAAGGACTCCCATCCGGTAAGGCACCAGGCCCTGATGGATTCACTGCCGAATTTTTTAAGGCCTTTATTGAGGAGCTTTCCCCCATGCTCCTCCAGTTATACGTTGACTCCCTGGATCGGGGGTGCCTCCCTCCAACGCTAACAGAGGCCCTGATTTCTCTTATCTTCAAAAGTGATAAAGATCCTCTAGAGTGCAAGAACTATAGGCCAATTAGTCTGATTAATTGTGACTGCAAAATTTTGTCCAAAATTCTGGCAACGAGACTGTACAAGGTTATGACTACTATTATTATGTGGGCCATTCAAAATGATGCCTCCCTAAAAGACGCCCCTCCAGCGACAGCCCTCACCCTGGACGCTGAAAAGGCATTTGACAGGGTAGAGTGGCAATTTCTGTTCTCTACCCTGGAGGCCTTCGGTTTTGTTGCAAAGTTGCAAGTCCCGAACTTAACTCTTTACCACCTTGCTTTTAGTCTCAGACATATCATTCACTGGTCACTGCCTCCTGAAAGAGCTCCCCATTGGTATAATCTTGAGAGTGAGTTATGCAGCCCATTTACCCCACTACACCTTATCACTACTAAACTCTCTTTCTAGTACTCAAACCCACCCTATTGTTTCATTTGTACAGTCTGTTTGGAAGAGAATTGCTACTATACTGGGTTTTCATTCACACCTTCATACCATGGCATCAATTTGGCTTAATCCAAATGTGTGCAATGACAAATCCCCATTTGTTTGAGGTCTTTGGGTGAGAAAGGGCATTTTAATGTTGAGAGATCTGTATGAAGGGGGTGCTATTAAATCTTTCAGCGACCTCAAAGTCCAGTACTAGCTTCCTCAGAACCAATTTTGGAGATACTTACAGCTTCGACATATGTTGAGTCATACCTTTGGTTCACTGACATCCGCTCCCACTAATGTAGACTGGCTCTCCCATGCGGTAGAGGTCCTTGGCAAAGGCTATAAGGCCTCAATTTATTATTCAATGCTCCTTAAGAGCTCTGATAAGGGGCCTCCAACCCTTAAACTGGCCTGGGAGAAGGATCTCAATCTACATTTTACTGACTGTGAGTGGGCCAGAATTCTAAAAAATATTTAAAAAAATTTCAAGAGAGCTTAGAACAAGACTTATTCAATTCAAAATTCTAAACAGACTTTATTGGATGTCTTATAAATTATACAGGGTGAAACTTGCTCAGTCCGCAGTTTGCTGGAGATGTGGGTTGGATGAGGGCACATTCGTCCACATGCTTTGGAGTTGCCCTGAAGTTCAGGGCTTCTGGGTGGAAATCCATCGGTATGTCACACAGATTGTTAAGCACAATATACCCCTCTCTTAGGGGCTCTTTATTTTGGGAGACCCATCTTTTCTTGACAGTCTACCCTCAAATGACGCTGAATGGGTCCAAACAGCATTAATGGTGGGCCGTAAACTTATTGTTTCTCAGTGGAAATCCCACTTAGCTCCCCTTATCTCTTTATGGCATAATCATCTTGGCAAATTAGCTGCATTGGAACACCTATCGTACAAGCTGATAGATAAAATGGATAGTTTCCATTTGAAGTGGGACGCATATCTCACTAACTTAGGTGGGACAACTTAGTAATTCATTATTTTTCTCCTTTAATTATACTTAATTGTTCTTTTTTTTTATGAGTGTGGTGGTTCGTTTTTTGTGTATACTTGTTTCCCTCGCTGGGTGACTCACACTGACTTTTTTATTTTGTTTTTTTTGTCTGTGCGTGTGTGCTTTTCTCTTGTATTGCATATTGTACATGCATTGTTGGTTGTGCTGTTCTTACTGTGAAAAATTCAATAAAATTCTAGTCATAAAAAGACGGGCTAATAAAAATATTATGTGCTTAATAATATTTAGAATTTTATTTTTATCTGATATTTAAACATTTATTTTTGGTTTTCTAGAAAAAGCATAACTTATTGGACTTCTGTGCTAGTCACAGTTTGTCCATAACGTACACCATGTTCGCAACACAAGGGTGCCCATCAGTGCATGTGGCACCAGGACACCCTAGGTCAGAGGTCAATGATCGACTTTGTTGGCGTGTTATCTGACCTTCGGCCTGTGTGTCTTGGACACTCAGGTGAAGAGAGGGGCTGAGCTGTCAACTGATCACCACCTGGTGGTGAGTTGGATCCGCTGGTGGAGTAGGAGGCCAGACAGACTCGGCAGACCCAAACGTATTGTGAGGGTCTGTTGGGAACATTTGGGTGAGGTCTTCAACTCCCACCTCTAGGAGAGCTTCAACCAGATCCTGAGAAAGGCTGGGGACATTGAGTCTGAGTGGACCATGTTCTCCGCCTCCATTGTCGACACGGCTGTTCGGAGCTGTGGCCGTAAGGCCTCTTGTGCCTGTCATGGTGGCAACCCCTGAATCCGATGGTGGACACCAGAAGTAAGGGATGATGTCAAACTGAAGAAGGAGTCCTATCAAGCCTGGCTGGCTTGTGGGACTCCTGAGGCAGCTGATGGGTACCGGCAGGCCAAGAGAGCCACAGCCCTGCCAGTTGTGGAGGCAAAAACTCTGGTCTGGGAGGAGTTCGGGGAGGCCATGGAGGAGGACTATTCGGTCGGCCTCAAAGAAATTCTAGCAAACCATCCGCCGCCTCAGGAGAGGGAAGCAGTGCTTCACTAAGACTGTTTACAGTGGAGGTGGAGAGCTGCTGACCTCAACTGGGGATGTTGTCGGGCGGTGGGAGGAATACTTTGAGGATCTCCTCAATCCCACTGACACGCCTTCCATTGAGGAAGCAGAGGCTGGGGACTTTGTGGTGGACTCATCTATCACCCAAGCTGACACCAAGGTGGCTCCCCGGTGGCAAGGCTCTGGGGGTGGATGAGATCCGCCCTGAGTACCTCAAGTCTCTGGATGTGTTGTGGGGCTGTCTTGGTTGACACGTCTCTGCAACATTGTGTGTCGGTCAGGGACAGTGCCTCTACACTGGCAGACCGGGGTGGTGGTCCCCTCTTTTCAAGAAGGGGGCCCGGAGGGTGTGTTCCAACTACATGGGGGATCACACTTCTCAGCGTCCCCTGGGAAAGTCTATTCCAAGGTACTGGAGAAGAGAATTTGGACGATAGTCGAACCTCGGATTCAAGAGGAAGAATGCAGTTTTCATCCCGGTCGCGGAGGAGTGGACCAGCTCTACACCCACAGGATTTCATCTCTGCTTTTTGCAGACGATGTTGTCCTGTTGGCTTCATCAAACCAGGACCTTCAGTGTGCACTGCAGCCGAGTGTGAAGCAACTCGGATGATAATCAGCACCTTTAAGTCTGAGGCCATGGTTCTCGACTGGAAAAGGGTGGCTTGCCCTCTCCAGGTCGGAGGAGAGTTCCTGCCTCAAGTGGACAAGTTCCAGTATCTTGGGGTCTTGTTCACGAGTGAGGTAAGGATGGAGCATGAGATTGACAGGCGGATCGGTGCAGCGGCTGCAGTAATGCAGTCATTGTATAGGTCCATTGTGGTGAAAAAGGAGCTGAGCGACCCGACCCCTAATAAGCGGAAGATGGATGAACTTACTTTGCGATTTCTCATTGCCTATAGTTTTAAGTGTAGCCTAGTTTTAAATGCACACAAAAAAAAACATTGATTTCTCATAATTCCCTCTTTCCAACGCCATGTTTCCTGCTAATAGTGATATACAATAAACAGCAGCCTCTGCTGCGCATTAGTCTTTCTCTAAACAAGAGCAAACGCGGAGACATTTTATGCAAACTGCACACATTAATCTGTCTTTTGGATTTGGTTTACAAATAGGATAGTGAAACAAGAAACCACATGGTGAGCACTCAGTTACTTTGTTGTTTTTTGTTTTATCTCTCTCGGTCTCCATATTCCTTCTTCAGCTTGCGCCTCTGTCACCTTCATTAATAATCCACATGAACAGGGCATGATCCACAGGCTACATCACGGGCATTCTTTCCATAGGGAATTTTTTACGTGGTGCTGGATTGTACCGTGTTTTTCTGAACCCTTCTTTACCATAAGGAATAAGGCTGGATTTACACACAGACACACTACATGAGTGCTTCCTTTGTGACCTTGGAGATTCGAATGAGGACGGCTCGTGATGTAAACTGCGTTGGGTATTCAATACTTTTATGCAGAGGAAAGGCAAAAAACAACCACCTGCAACTTCTGGTGAGTTTCATGTGACCTCTAATGTCTCTCTGCTCAATATGTCGCCTATGCCACATCCTTTCATCTTCTCAAATTTTGCACATTTATGATGAACAAAGATTTGTAGTCTTTTTCCATTTGAATGGAATTGTGGGGGGGGGGGGGTCAATCAATGCCAATGCAGGGTTTGATCAGGGTGACATAACAGAATTTTTTGCCAATTTTCGTACATTTCTATAAAAGCAATTTTTTTGCGTGCCATATAAATTTTTGCTTCATTCTCTAGGGGGTGCTAACGTGCCATATTTTATTTCTTCTGTCTAAATGGATCAAAGTCTGGGGGGTTAATAAGTGTTTCAAATTTGAGGAAAATTGGAGTTCACTTGCGCGAACTATAGCATGTTATGTTTACGTAAAAACTGATAAAATTTTCGCAAAGTTGGTGGTTTCGCTGCATGAAAACCGTAAAAGATTCTACAAAAATTTGGATAACTTTTAATGAACACTTCTCCAGATAAATCTGACCAAATTTGAGCACATTCGTATAAACACCCTAGGAGGAGATAGAAAAAGTACGACATGTACAAAAACTGCTGAGTCATGCTTTTGGATTTTTATTCCAATATGGACACCTTCCTGTTTGTTGTGCAGCACTGCGGTAATAATATTTTTTACTTGTCCTGTCATAATGCATCTCTGTACCAAATTTGGTGATAATACGATGGATTTTTTTTTTTTTTTTTTCTACGGTACTCCCATGGGCGCAATGTTTAAAAAAGTTTGTGGTGGCGCTGCTGCGCCAATTTTTATTATTTGTTAATATGACCTATATTAAAAATTAGCTTGCCACCAACCTGAATTTTGGGCAAATTTTTGTGCGAGTTCATAAATGTTCACTGGGTGAAATTTGCGATACCGTGAAGTAAGAAGAAAAATAATATAATAATAATATAGCCGCTTTTGCGGCTACCGCGATATATATATTTTTGGAAAGCCCGCGCGCATTCCCACCTACTCATGGGGGTCCTGAGTTACGCATGGGCTTCATCCATTGAGCTACTTTAGCTCTGAACAATTATAAATATGCATTTTTCCCACCATAAACCTATATGCACTGAAAGCGCACGATGCCATGAGTGTGCACCGGATTGTTTGGTGAGGGATGAGCGCTTCGCGCTCTGTTTTACCTGCGCTTCGCGCACTTGTTCAATCACCATAGGCCCTGCGCCATCTCTGGGGGCTTGGGCCTAATAATATTCCTTACAATAACAATATAGCCGCTTTCGCAGCTATCGCAATATATATTTTTGGAAAGTGTGCGCGCATTGCTACCTGTTCATGGGGGTCCTGAGTCACTGACGAGCATGGCATGGGCTTTGCCCATTAAGCTACTTCAGCTCTGTATAATTATAAATATGTGTTTTTCCCACCACATACCTATGTGCACTGAAAGTGCACGATTGGTGAGGGAGGAGAGCTGCGCGCTCCGTTTTACGTGCACTTCGCGGACTTTCGGGGCACTGCTGTTCAATCACAATAGGCCCTGCGCCATCTCTGGGGGCTTGGGCCTAATAAAAACCACTGCTCATTGAAGGGTTTCTCATGCTCCACACCACCAAGCCGCCTCCTAACACACCTCACGCGTACAGCACCGCGCCCCGCTGCGCTGGCGGTGACCTGGGCGTAGAGAGCGTCCACCTCAATATCAAATTACCTCTGTCTGCACCAAGATCTGGCGTGCGCCAGTTGGCAAGATAGTGCACTGTTGCTCTGCTGCTCAAGGCCTGCTCCTGTGGAGCCATGATCAGTGCCACTGTGGTGTCCTTCAGTCCAGCCACTGGTAGGATTTCTGGATATCAGCCACTGCTCACTGCCTGAGCACTTTGTCTGTTGAGGCCATCTTCCTGATGTAATCAAGGATCTTGGATGTTTCATCCTGGATAGTGGTTCTGACACTCACCAGTCCTCTGCCTCCTTCCTTGCGCTTAGTGTACAGTCTCAGGGTGCTGGATTTGGGGTGGTCAGGAGCTTCCGTGTTTTCACATCTGTGGTCTGACTCTCTTCCTTTGGCCAGCTTATTATTCCCGCAGGGTATCTAATGACTGGCAGGGCATAGCTGTTGATTCCCTAGACCTTGTTCTTGCCATTGAGCTGACTCCTTAGAGCTTGCCTTACTCGTTGGCGGTATTTGGCTGTGGCTGCTTTTCCAGGTTGCCATTTGCTTGTGGGATTCCAAGGTACTTGTAGCTGTCCTCAATGTCTGCTATTCTGCCATCTGGGAGTGAGACCCCCACTGTATGGACTACCTTCCCTCTCTTTGTCACCATCCGCCCACACGTCTCAAGTCCGAATGACATTCCGATGTCACTGCTGTAGATCCTGGTTGTGTGGATCAGTGAGTCAATGTCTCGCTCGCTCTTGGCATACAGCTTGATGTCATCCATGTAGAGGAGGTGACTGATGGTGGCCCCGTTCCTGAGTCGGTATCCATAGCCAGTCTTGGTGATTATTTGACTGAGGGGGTTCAGACCTATGGAGAACAGAGGCGGGGACAGAGCATCTCCTTGGTATATCCCACATTTGATGGACACTTGTGCAAATGGCTTGCAGTTGGCCTCAAGGGTGGTCTTCCACTACCTCATCAAGATTGCAATGAAGGCTCTTAGAGTTCTGTTGATGTTAAACATCTCCAAGCATTCCATGATCCATGTGTGTGGCATTGAGTCTTAGGCTTTCTTGTAATCAATCCAGGCGATGCAGAGGTGAGTATGTCTGGCTTTGCAGTCCGGAGCAACTGTTCTATCTACCAGCAGCTGGTGTTTAGCTCCTCTGGTGTTTTTACAAATGCCCTTCTGTGCTGTGCTCATGTATTGATCCATGTGCCCACTTATCTTAGCCGCTATGATGCCTGACATGAGCTTCCATGTGGTGAGTAGACAGATTATTGCCCAATAGGTGGATGGGGACTGTTCCCTTCAGGGGATCCTTCTGGATCAGGATCGTCCGGCCTTTGGTTAGCCATTCAGAGTGGGTCCCATCCTGTAGCAGCTGGTTCATTTGTGCTGCCAGGCGCTCATGGAGTGTAGTTAGTTTTTTCAGCCAGTAGGTATGAATCATGTCAGGCCCTGGTGCTGTCCAGTTGTTCATACCTGAGACTCTTTCTTGGATGCCTGCCACTGTGATGGTTACTGGTTCTTGTTCAGAGAAGTTGCTATGGTTGCCAATCTTGGTGTTCTCTGGCAAATATCCTGCACGGTGTTGGGCTGTAAGCACAACCCCCACCTGTGGACGTCGGGCCTTCATACCACCCTCTGTCTGTTTCTGACCATTTGACCAGACACATGCACATTTGTGGCCTGCTGGAGGTCATTTTGCAGGGCTCTGGCAGTGCTCCTCCTGTTCCTTCTTGAACAAAGGAGGAGGTAGCGGTCCTGCTGCTGGGTTGTTGCCCTCCTATGGCCTCCTCCACATCTCCTGATGTACTGGCCTGTCTCCTGGTAGCGCCTCCATGCTCTGGACACTACACTGACAGACACAGCAAACCTTCTTGCCACAGCTCGCATTGATGTGCCATCCTGGATGAGCTGCACTACCTGAGCCACTTTTATGGGTTGTAGACTCTGTCTCATGCTACCACTAGAGTGAAAACGCTGCCAGCAATCAAAAGTGACCAAAACATCAGCCAATTCAATTCAATTCAATTCAGTTTTTAGTTGTATAGCCCAGTCTCACAACAAAAGTCGCCTCAAAGGGCTTCACAACAGTTGATCAAACATAAACACACAATCAGACTTAACACACAATCAACACAAACAATAACTACACTAAACAGACCCAGGACACACCTGTCCTTAGACCCTCCTTCTCGGTAAGGAAAAACTCCTAAAAAAAACCCAGCTGTGGGAAAAAAGAAGAAACCTTATGGCGCCCAACTGAAGGAGCCAGAAAGCATAGGAACTGAGAAGTGGTCTGTGGTCGCCACCTGCAGAACCACTCCTTTATTGGAGGTGTCTTGCTAATTGCCTATAATTTCCACCTGTTGTCTATTCCATTTGCACAACAGCAGGTGAAATTGATTGTCAATCCTTGTTGCTTCCTAAGTGGACAGTTTAATTTCACAGAAGTGTGATTGACTTGGAGTTACATTGTGTTGTGCAAGTGTTCCCTTTATTTTTTGAGCAGTGTATATACTGGTATGTCTCTTATTTCTGTGTCTCTCATCATTATATGAGGTAGGCAGTAGCGCAAAGGGTCTTGCCTAAGGACCCACACTGGAAGTTGGAATTCGTCCTGGCCGGGATGTGAACCATATTGATACAACAGTATTTGATATCAATATAGAATCACCAAATAAAATATTGTGATATTTTGATTTTTTATTCCCTATTATTATAGGGAATTATTTACAAAAGTGTTCTGGAAAATGAACATCTTTGTGTCTGTGTCTGTGCACAGTTCAATTATGTGCCCAAGTGCCCAGGCAGTGGTGCAAAGGGCCAATCCCTTTGTACCACTGCATGGGCGCTTGAGCACACCATTTATCATACATAAGTATCCCTGCAGACAACAATGATGATTTAAAGAAAGCAATGCTCTCACCTCAATTTGTTCCAAAGTGTCCTGAAGTTTAGAATTCAATTCACTGTTAAGACAAAACATACCCAATCATTAATTGCACAAAAGGACCTATTATTAAGTATTTGTATCAAAAATAAAAAGGACAAGAAATAAAATAAATATATTAATTTAAGTAACCTATTGACATACATTTTACCAAGCAATCGATTCTATTATAACTATAGTTTTTGCTCAACAAAGGGTTCTTAACATTTTGAGGAGCAATGTGATGTTAAGCATCTGACTAAGGTCCACCATAAACCAGACGTGACTCCAGAACACCCTCAACCGTCACACAAAAGGCATAAATAAGAAATGAAAAGCTAATTAATCTGTTCCCTGAAGGCAGCAAATAAAAAATAACATGGAAAAAAAACTTCACTGGTTTTCAATTAAAAATAAGAGGAGTGAGGAGAGGCTTTGAGGAGTGATCTTCACAGCAGGGGAGGGAAACAGCTCCCAAGGATAATTCACAGTTCTCTGCTCACAAAAATCCTAACATTATGACATACTGTATCTGATTTATACATGAATACATACTCATTGAAGGTGAGATGGTGAAAATGATGCATTTATTTACTGGTTTGGATTTTAATCCATTGAAATGATGTCAAAAGTGCAAAGGTATCTTTTTTTGAATTCAGGGTTATCTTTTCTCTCTTGCAATCATTTTAGAACAAATTATAATATAAATGTTATTTTTATATGTGCAACAGGAAACACTCCCATCTGAGGTGGTGATAGCTTGTTACGGCAAAAGCTATCATGGGATCTAGCACACAATTAACTCCTGTTTTAACATGAACTATTATCATTGGAGACAAAAGAGTGATTAATACTGACTTTTTTAAATTTATATATAAGAGATGCAATATTAATTGACATTATCAACTCATCATAATATCATATTTCTCTTTGTGGCCTAAACGTCACTATATTGAGTAGTCGATGAGTTGGTTGCAACATTATTTTACAGACATGTTTAAGGCCTTAGGCTATTTGTATTTGCATTCACATCCATATTCTCCTGTTAGTTGTGACCAGAAGTGTTCTTCAACATTGCTGAACTGCTGAATGCACGTCACGTATTGTGTGATACACAAATGCAGATTCAACAATTCACAAGCAGAACTGCAGATTTACAGATTACATTCTCTTCAAACGCACGTACCAAACGTGAGGCATTTTAAGAACAATTCTAAAATATTTTAATTAGAATTTATTTGCAAAAATCGCTGCATTCAAGTCACAAATAAGGGATTTATTGTTCTACCTTCATCAATACAATTTATTGAGACATACCAACCTGCCTCAATAATTCAACACACAGTAGTGTGTAGGTCCACTTTTTCCAAAGTGGGCCGAAGCGAACCCAGAGCTGGAACCCGAGTGAACCCAAATTGGAACGGTACAGTCTGCTTTTTAGGGATGCTTTAGACAGCTTTGAGTGCAGGTCGGGTCTCTGTACTGACCCAGCCTCCAAAGCTCCAAAGCTCCCCGGTGACATTTGATCCTTATGACCAATGCAGACTGTCTGTACATATGTAAATACTGGCTTTTATGCTCGACACAAAACAAGTAAAGAGAAATATGGTCTTGCCAAAAAAAGGTTTACGAATTGCTCATTTAAATATATGGAGCTTGCCCAATAAAGTTCAGGATTTATCTAATTTAATCAAGACTAATAATTTTAATATAATAGCTTTATCTGAAACTCACTTAGACAGATCTATAAATGACTCTGAGATAGCTGTAATAGGCTATAATGTTTTTAGAAATGACAGAAATAGGTATGGGGGAGGAGTAGCTATTTATGTGCAAAGTAACATCTCTGCTAAAATTAGATATGATCTGATGGTTTCATCTGTTGAAATAATTTGGCTTCAAATTCAACTCCCTCACATTAAACCAATAATTGTTGGCTGTTGTTACCGACCTCCTAGCTCCACTGTGCAATACACGGATGATATATGTGCTATGCTTATGAATGTGACGGATGAAAATAGAGAAATGTACCTACTGGGTGATTTTAACATTGATTGGTTGTCATCTTGTGCTTTGAAAGAAAGATTAGTCACAACTTTGAATATTTGTAATCTATCTCAAATCATCAATGTACCAACTAGAATTACTCTGAACACAGCAGGTGTAATGTCCAAGTCATGCATTGATCACATTTACACTAATGCTGGAGAGCTTTGCTTTGGGGCTGTATCTATTCCAGTTGGCGTTAGTGATCATAATGTCATTGTTCTGGTCAGAAGAGTGAGAGTACCTAAGGCAGGACCTAAAATTATATTACATAGATCTTATAAATCCTTTTGTCCAGAAAGATTTATCTCTGACATTAAGTCACTAAATTGGGACATTATTTATTCTGAAAAACACACAAACACAGCTTTAAATATGTTTGCAGAGATGCTTCAAAAGGTAGCTGACAAACACGCACCATTAAAGAAAACTACTGTCAAAAAGACCATGGCACCATGGCTTGATAAAGAACTAAAAACCTGTATGGCCCATCGGGATGAATTAAAGCAAGCTGCTGTAAAAACTGGTGATCCAAACTTGTGGGGAAAATACCGTAAACTCAGAAACACAGTAACAAAAATGAACAAACAGAAGAAAAAAATCATATTATTTAAATAAAATTTACAATTCAAGGCATGATGGAAAGAGACTCTGGCAGGTTTTTAATAATATACTTGGAAGATCTAAAAATAATGATCCTGCTCTTATTGAAATTGATGATAAGTTTTTAACTAAACCTGCTGATATTGCCAATTATTTTATTAACTTCTTTATTGATAAGGTAAATGATTTAAGACAGAATACAATTGATTTAATTAATGGACAACATAAGCATATTAATTATAGTTGTAATAAATCAATAGAGCTAATAAAAAAATATATAATGAAAGACAAAAATTGTAACTTTACCTTTAGTTCTATACAACTACATGAAGTTGAAGAACTTTTAAGCTCTGTAAAAAATAATAAGCAGTTTGGGCTAGATTATCTTGATGGGAAATTAATAAATTATATGTCTGATTACATTGCCAAACCTGTTTGTCATATTTTAAATTTTGAGTTTAAAAGAATGTTTATTTCCACAAGCTTGGAAAGTAGCCAAAGTGATACCCATACCCAAAAATAATAAGATCGCATTCTGTGGTGCCAATAGTAGACCAATTAGTATCCTGCCTGTTTTTAGTAAAATCATGGAAAGACTAGTGTTTTCTCAAATTTTAAACTATTTCACAAATTTTAACCTTGGCTCTGAATCTCAGCACGCCTACAGAGATGGTCATTCTACATCTACTGCACTCGTGCAAATGACTGATGATTGGCTGAGTCAAATTGATGCCAAAAACTATGTTGGTGCTGTCCTCCTAGATTTTAGTGCGGCTTTTGACGTCATTGATCATGGTTTATTGTTGAGAAAACTTTCTGCATATGGTTTTAAGGACTGTGCAGTAAAATGGATGGAAAGCTACTTAACTAACTTGGTGTTCCCCAAGGCAGTTGCCTTGGTCCTCTACTCTTCTCTATTTTTACTAACGATCTTCCTTTAGTTTTAAATAGTGCATCTATAACAATGTATGCAGATGACTCTACATTATATAAATCTGCAAATAGTTTAAGTATTTTAAATGAGGTACTGCAAAGTGAACTGGATTGTGTATCCAGCTGGGTAGACAGTAATGGGCTGGTGTTAAACACTGGTAAAACAAAATATATAATTCTTGGTTCTCATCACTCATTAAGGAATGTGCAGCCTTTGTCGCTCTCTTTGAAGGGCATTTCTTTGGAGCAGGTGCATGAGGTTGAGCTTTTAGGGTTAACTATAAATGAACAATTGAATTGGTCTAGTCACATTAATAAAATAGTGACTAAAATGGGTAGGGCTGTTTCTGTTATTGGAAGATGTGCCTACTTTATGACAGATTTGTCAGTCAAACAAGTAATACAATCAATTGTGTTATCCCAACTCGATTATTGCTCTGTTATTTGGTCATGTGCTCCAAAGAAAGACATTCATAAGCTTCAACTAATGCAAAACAAAGCTGCACGACTGGTACTGAACTGCCCATTTTGGACGAGTATTGACCGTATGCATCATGTTCTATCATGGCTACAAGTTGAGAATAGATTATATAAGAACCTTCTTGTCTTTTTTTATAATGTTTGTATTAATATGAAACCTAAAATCTTGCATTCCAAAATCTTTTTTGTTCATAACAGACATAGCCATTCTACCAGACAACAAACAAATGGTGACATAGTTGTCCCTGTGGCGAGAACATGTGCTATGCAGAAAACAGTTTTGTACAGGGCTGCAACTCAGTGGAACAGGTTGCCTTGTTCATTGAAAGAATCAAATAATATAAGATGTTTTAAAAATAATCTCAGAAAGAGACTACACAAAAGTCCGGCTTTTTAGTCATATTATCTGTTTTGATTACTGTTTTTATGTTTGATAGCACTACTGTTTTGATTGTATAAGTGTTTCTTGTACAGTATATAACCAAGTTATAACGTATTTTTTGTATGTATTGTTGAATTTTGTATGGTGTTTCTTTATGCCATGGACCCCAGGAAGATTAGTTGCTACTTTGGTAGTAACTAATGGGGATCCATTTCAAACAAATAAACAAATAAACCTGCACCATACCATCTCTATATCTGAAAATGTCAAAGAGACAAGGGAAGTAAAACACGGCAGAAACAGAAAATTGTGTCTGTACTATGACTACTCACTGAATACATTAATTTTCACAAAATGGACATTGTTCCATTCTCTATTAAACTAAAAGGATGGAACTGCAGCGGTCCAACAAGCTGTTGCCTTCTTTACTTTGTTTTGCATGTTTTGTCAAATGTTTAATTACACTATTTTCTGAACATTGTTGTTGTTTACAAAGCATTCATTCAAATTAGTCTACAGTATGATCTATGATTATGTGAGAATGTTAATAGCCCCTTAGGTACTGAATAATTACATTTGTTTTAAAAAAGATTCTTTTGAAAACTGAAAATTAAAAATGTTTTTTTCCATGAAATATTTTCTTCTTTTCAATTAAACACAATATTTTGTGAATATAATTTGTTCATAATTATGCTCTTCTTTAGTTAGTTTTGAATTCATATCTCTGTTTGCAGCACTTTTTTGCATTTGGCACAAGATTTTAACCATAGTTCAACTGAAGTTACATTAAGTTACATCTTCCTTGTTGATTGGAGATAATGCTGCAGGCCGGCATACAAATGTGTTTGAACGTAGCCTAAGCCCGTTCTTTTACATTTACTTCCAAAGAAGCATGTATTAGTTAAACAATAGTGTTACATGAGTAGCATTTGAAAAAAAGAATTAAATCCCTAACGTTGTTATTCCAAGTTGCTAATATTGTTATGTGAAGCATTATACATAAAATGCTTATTAATCATATAGTTTGACAGCAACCCTTGACTTTACAGCTTCAGTAAGCTCACAGCAGGGCAGACTATATGCACACAATAGCCTACAAAGTGAGCTGGGAAAGCTTCGGCCCTACAAAATGTTCTCAGTAAGTCTGCATTGCTTATAGGCCATCAGTTGATCTGGATTTTGAAAATCTGCATTGGCCATAGAAAAAGCCATATCAGTTTATCTCTATAGTTTATACTGTAGCTGATTCATTCTTACAAAAGCTATGTTTCTGGCTTAATGTACTGTAGTCAAAATATTCAAAATAGTTGTTGGGTATTGATTGTTTTATTTTTTTAATCCTAATTGTGCTAATTTTACTGACTTTGTGTGGACACAAAGAGCCTCTGTATGGCAGACCTGATGCAGCTGTAGTGTTTGAAGGTGCTGGCAGCTTTTTGACACTCCAGACAGAGCTGGATGGCACCTGGATAGTCCTCCTCCTGAACAAACAGAGGACAGAAGACATTTATCTTCACATAGGTATCTGGCACTTACAAATGCTTTTATCTATGAAAAAACAAAGAGAATCTGATAATAATTTTTCTTTCCTTTGCATATTATTGTGTTGTTACAGTAATCATTGTGGTTGTAGGAGATAATGATGATATTAATCTTATTCCATTTGATAGCTTACAATTAGAAAAGACATTTGTTATAACAGCTAATGCTTGTGTTTGTGCATTATCATCATTTGACATACAGTGAATAGTAGTAACTATAATTTAGTGATTGGTATACCCAGGTGTACTGTATGTTTCCTTTTTACCTCAAGCATCTCACTGAGCCGCACATCTGTTCTTTGCTGCAAACACAAAGAGACATACATGTCAAAACACAATATATGTAGATAAAAGTCTTAACTGTTTCAGCACAATGCTCCATTTATAGCCATGGCATTTGGCTGGAATTGAAAAAAGCTGGCTCTCTAGACACCTCTAAAAATCCACAAAAGACTGATTGACATTATTTTCTTAATTCTCAAGACCCTTATTTAATGTCTGTCCCAAGTGTTCGCACAGAGGTCAGTAAATAGCATTCCATTATTCTCCTCCTTCAACCTGGAACAATTTACAGTATCTGGAAACTTAAGGAACTGATGCCAAGTTTAAATGTAAAAAAGAATAATCAGAAACATTACTTTATTGCTGTTTTTAGGTGCTTATTTTACTAGAAATATTGTATTCTATGTAGTTGCTGATGTAGCGTGTTGTTGTATTTGGCAGTGAAAACGTGCCTTAAGGTTGGGACACACCAGGCTGATATCATGCATATTGTCTGTCCCATTTCGAATCTGAAAACAGTATCCTAAAAAATTGTATGAAATGAATTGTATGTTTTCATGCTTTTATTGAATATCTTTATAAACATTCACAATACAAGATTGAAAAAGTATGTGAACCCCTAGGCCAGAGGTCGTTAATAGGCGGACCGCGGTCCGAATCCGGACCCAGATGCCCTCCCATCCGGACCCGAACCTCTGTCCCACTCCGCGGGTCCGAACCCGTTCAGCCTGTTCACTCCCCGGGAGTGCAGCGTCGCCTTTCTCAGAGCGCGTCAACAGCATCGTATCCTGGTGCTTTAAAACTTTAACATGAACAGTGCGGGGGTTAAATCAGCTGTGTTTTCTGTTACTGTCCAACAAAATGAGAGGAGTAGGTCCAGAGTGAGTGCCTCATATTCACCAGAGAATTAAGAGGAAACCTGTGTTTTGAGGCGCAGTACGTTCCACTTTAGTTTTAATGGGTGAATCGTCTCCTGCGTAAAAGCAGACAGAAAATCTTGCGTGTGACGCCATCAACCAATCAGATCTGAGGATTTGGAAACATGGAGCGGTGACTGTGAGACAGACAACGGAGAAATGAGAGAGACAGATGTAGAAAGGAACAGAGGTCAGCTCTAAACTCCTGTGTCTCCTGTGTTCTGAGCCAAGGACCATTATAAAAGCATTTTGTTAGATTTTTTTAACTGTATTTGATTAACATAAGAAAAAAAAAAACTTTATTATTTTATTATTTGATATCCCCTAGTTTTAAACTAATGCTTATGTTAGCAAAATGCTATTGCCATAATGTAGACACTGATGTAACTACAATGATTTTATTTATTTATTTTTGAGGTACAAATCAACATTGTGATGCTCCGGACCTTTGCGCGAGAAAATTTTCACCAATTGGACCTCGGTGAATTTTAATTGGTGACCCCTGCCCTAGGCTAATGACCTCTTCAAGAGCTAATTGGAGTCAGGTCTCAGCCAACCTGGAGTCCAATCATTTTGAGAAGAATGGAGGTCTGGGTTAAAGTGGCCCTGCCCAGTAAAAAACACACACCAGTTTGGAATTTGCCATTCTGAAGAAGCATTGCTTGATGTGAACCATGCCTCGCACAAAAGAGCTCTCACAGAATACCTACAATTAAGAATTGTTGACTTGCATAAACCTGGAAAGGGTTACAAAAGTATCTCTAAAAGACTTGATGTTCATGAGTCCACGGTACAGCAGACTGTCTATAAAATGGAGAAGGTTCAGCACTGCTGCTATTCTCCCTAGGAGTGGTTGTCCTGTGAAGATGACTCCAAGAGCACAGCCCAGCATGCTCAATGAGGTGAACAAGAACCCTAGAGTGTCACCTAAAGACTTACAGAAATCTCTGGCACATGCTTAACATCTTTGTTGACAAATCTACAATGGGTAAAACATTAAACAAGAATGTACTTCATGGGAGGACACCACGGAGGAAGCCACTGATGTCCCAAAAAAAATATTGCTGCATGTCTGAAGTTTTAAAAGAGCACCTGGATGTCCCATAGCACTACTGGCAAAATATTCTATGGACAGATGAAACCAAAGTTCAGTTGTTTGAAAGAAACACACAACACTATGTGTGGAGAAAAAAAGGCACAGCACACAAACATCAAAAACTCACCCCAACTGTGAAGTATGGTGGAGTGAGCATCATGATTTGGGGCTGTTTGGCTGCCTCAGGGCCTGGACGGATTGCTATTATCGACAGCAAGATGAATTCCCAAGTTTATCAAAACATTTTGCAGGAAAACTTAAGACCATCTGTCTGCCAAGTGAAGCTCAACAGAGGATGGATGATGCAAATGGACAACGACCCAAAGCTTTGAAGCAAATCCCCAATTGAGATGCTGTGGCATGACTTCAGAAGAGTGATTCACACCAGACATCCCAAGAATATTGCTGAACTTAAAGAGTTTTGTAAAGAGGAATGGTCCAAAATTCCTCCCAAGAGTTGTGGAGGTCTGATCTTCACTACAGAAAACCTTTGGTTGAGGTTATTGCTGCCAAAGGAGGGTCAACCAGTTATTAAATAAATAAATGTTCAATAAAAACATGAAAACATATGTTTGTTTTTTGCAGCATTGGTTTAAGCAGACTCTGTCTATTGTTGTGACTCAGATGAAAAGATCACATTATATGACCAAATCATGCAGAAATCCAAGTAATTCCAAAGTGTTCACATACTTTTCCTTGCAACTGTATATAAGATATTGAGTATACCATATGTCTCTTTTAAACTGCATAAAGGTTTATTCATTTATTTATTACTTATTTCCATTTTAACCTCAAACTCATTTTGAGTATTTAACCTTAGCCAGAATTCCATAACAATTATAACCTGTGAGGAAGAAATGTAATTTCCATGGACCAGATTTGGCTTGCAGATCACAGTTTAGAAAACACATGGGGACCTATTTTCTGCATGGCATTGGCGTGGTGGCGGTGGCTGAAATTTGCTATTTTGTGGAGCCCGTCTACGTCTACATCTCCGCCAAGACCGGGAGGCGTGGTGGTCTGAACAAGAGGTGTGTCGGTCCGAACAAGAGGCGGCCTGGTCTAACACCAGGGCGTGGTGTGGGCCAGGGAACTGCTCTCACTAAAGCAGTGGTTTGTATCTGAAGCAGGTGATTTCAGCAAAGCACTGCACGTGCAGACATACTCACAATATAAAGTCAATAAAATAAAAGTTAGAAGTATTAAAAAATATATGATTTAGGCCTTACTACTATTGTGCACTTGGAGAGAAATGTCACATCAATTCCACTGTCTTTATTCATTTATATGGAGCGGACCATGTGACAGTGTAACGCACCGTGTTTGAAAAATATCCGTATAAAATCTACGCAAATCGAAGATACAAATTGCTGTGCATCGCCTCATGAACATATTCGTTTTCAATATATAACAGTTGAAATGAGTCAATATGGCACATGCCTCTGGGTTACATGAGGATGCAATATGAAACTCACCAGCGGCAGGTCTTTTCTGTGTGTAAAAGCCTCTCCAGCACGCATTTCTTTTAGCAGCAGCGGGTCAACCTGAGGTCTTTCCCCTTTCACTTTTCCCCTCTGGCCAAGTTCGCAGATGTAGCATAAATCCACTCAGCACTTCATCCGCTGCACGGTTCTAACCTGTGCTCTCAGGGGCGACAGTTCACTTTCATTAAGACGCAGTAATTGATCACGCGCTCCATGGATGAGAGACAGACAAACGCATCAATTTTGCGTAAAATGGCACAGATCACTTGGTTGGCTGTAAAGCACGGCTTATTTTATGATGCCTCACTGTAAATGTTTTTTATGCTTATTAATTTATTATTTTGTATTATTACTGCTGTTGTTCTTTGATTAGTGCCTTATTTTCTCTTTTTTATAGGCTACTGCTAAGAAATTATTTTCGTCTAGACTAGGCTATATTTTTTTGTTTGACTGGCTTGATTTTTACTTAATTTGAGAGCTTTATATGATTGTTTTTCCACTGTAAAGCCAAAATAAATAGGCTACATCAATAATAATTATTATTGTCTACCTCAAGAGCAGATCTCATCCTGCGCAAGCGACATAGGTTACATCACAGAGCCTCTCACCTGTCTCCCTCTGTCCTCTCCTCTCACCTATCTCCCTCTGTCCTCTCCGCTCATGTGTCTCCTCCTCACCACGGATCGCTGTCTGTTTATGCCGCTCTGAGTCTGGACACCGGATATCAGTAGCTACTGCTTTGCGCAGGCAGTGAGTTCATCTTAAAGCAGCGATTTTAACGTTAGGTTTCTCTTAATTCACTCACCAATATCATTGTTCACTTGTTCAACTCCAGTTTCTTCTTTTGCTTTTCTTTTATAATTCTCTGTGTCATATTTCTTCTTTTAAGTCCCTAAATAATTCTGGCCATTGAATTAGTTTCTTATTTTTGTATTCAGATAATTCAATACAATAAGGAAAACAGATAGCCACATTTATGGGGCTCATGTAATGTTTATTAACTATAACGTGACTTATCTTTATTATTATTATTATTATTAATGCCCCACGAAGTCTATAAAATGCTGCATAAATGTTTTCATTCTCATATTACTGATCCTCTCGTCATGTGCTGTGAGTGGCACTGTGAGAAAGTTCTGATTGGTTCAGAGCAAACATGCCTCTCACACTGAAGCACGGCCTCTTTGAACTTTTTCCCAGCCCAAGTTCAGCCTCTTCAGACCAACGTCTACGCCGTTTAAGTAGGGACAAAATCGATCTGGACACGCCCCCTAACATACCTCCGTCTACGCCACCGCCTCCGCCAAGATCGTCTATATATGGCCCATGGTGTTTATGGTTTGTGGCTGCAGCAAACCACTAAACCAAACTCACGTTGGACCCAACCACATCATCCTGTCTCTGAGACAGCAGTGGGACTGATACAGCTGCTGGACATCTAATTTAGGTAAGACTTGCATTATAAAATAATAACTTAATAACCTTAATAACCTGAACACCTGTTAGTGGGACATTTACGTCTGTTTTATCCTCTGCTGAGACTGCTCCACCTCAGATATGGTACTGGTTTGGTCCATGCTGGTTCAGTTCACTTGGAGCGGAGTCGCTCCGTGAACAGTGAAAGTCTAAAATACGTGCACACCTCTTCTGACAGTGTGGCTTATTTCATGTCTGTGTGTATAAAGCCTGTGAGAAAAGTGCTGCTGCCACTGCTGATTTATATATTGAAGTGGATTGGGAACTCATTACTTGATGATCCAGCTGTTTGCTCTGGATCCATGCTATTCCCCGATACCAGTATCAGATCGATGCATCCCTTAGAAGATTTATACTACATAATCAGATTCACTCTATTCTATGTCTGTATTATTGAAATAGCATTATGGAGCTAAAACACTACTCAGTGATCATTTCCCTGTTGAAATTGTGCATTATAACAATAGTCAGAACAAAATAATAGTGCAATATATGAGTATTATAGAACATTTAACACACATGTAAATATTATGTAAATAGTTTTCTGCATAATTACAGGCTCAATATTGACTTCAGCCACAGAGGCTTCTTGGAATATAATATGATATTCCTCATACATGTCCATTTAATGCTTACTGTGTCTACTTCCTTTTTTTTGTTTGATTTGCCTTACTGGCCAAATGTAATGTCAAAAGAAAGCTAGGAGCTGTGTCTTCCATCTTGTAAGGTCATTTTAAGACTTACAAGCAAACAGTTTTATTTCATTTATTTAATTCTCTGGACGCTTACAAACAGAATTAGACCATTTTTGTTGGAAATTATCACAGTGTAGACTGATGGGACACATGCGTGAATAAAGTAAAATCTCAAGCATTTTGTATTTCCAGAAAGAAGCTTTTGGTGCACGTAATGTTGTTGTTGAGCCTCGAAATGGTTATATCACCGGAATGACATGAAGCTTTAAGCTTTATAATTATATAAAGCATGTCTTTGTGGTCAAAGAACACAGTTGTGGACAAGTCTGTATAAAAAGTGCAGGTGTCCCCTGGGGGTACAAGTAAATGTTAAGAGGTAAAAAATAATATTGGATGCAATTCTGCTAGTTTAATGGCAGTGTGATTGTTACCAGAGTCTTGATGGTTCTGAGGGACTTGAGCAGCCCGGTCAGCAGCTGGCGTCTCCTCTGGTTGGCCAAAAGGCCTAGGCTGGCTTCTGTGAATCCCTCCTTTGCTGTACCAAGTTGCCTTCACACAGAAAAAGAGTAGAAGAAAAATATTAGACTAGAGACTAGAGACTGGGAAATTTTCTGGACTGATCAACTGCCATTCTTATGAGGATGTGACTAAATGTTACACATTTATTCACATCCTCATAATCCTCACATCCTCGTGTAACATTGATGTGAATCAATGTTACACATTTTTATTTCTCCTGCATTTTGAAGCTGTAAAATACAAAAATAGTGAGTGTTTTTTCAGAAATAAATTATTCTGTTCTCCACCCAAAGATTAGATTTTTAAGATATCAGAGGAGAGCATGGAGAGACATTCAGAGACAGTCTGAAGTTGAACCTGTGTTGCAGAGATGACCTGTCCTGCAGTCATCACGCCGCATGCTTTACCGACTGAGCTATACCACGGGGCAAAGTACAGCTATCACACCACAAGACATCAGAAAGCGTTCATGTTAATAGTCTATGAGGAAGAGTGGGTATTTTTCATATAAATCAAATAATAGTAGAGTAGTCGCAATAGCAGGGCTCGCAAAATTTAAAAAAACCTAATAGCCCTGATAACAATTCAACACTGAATTGCCTGACACCATCATACTGATATATACAGTTGCGTGCAAAGGTTTGCATACCCCTTAGCATTTTTTTATTGTTGCCTTACAACCTGAGATTGAAATGAATCATTGAGAAGTTTAGCATTTTTCCTTTATTGTTGCCTTACAACCTGGAATCAGTCACTTTATATCACATGACAACAACTATGAAAATGCAAAATATTTTTTTATTGTGAAGCAAACAAGAAATATGACAGGACAGAAAACTTGAGTGTGCAAAAGTACTGATACCCTCAGGTTAGTACTCTGTAGAACCACCTTCTGAAGGACTTCCAGCGCTAACCCTTTTCTAGGATAAGTGTTTATAATAAGCTTGGTTCAAAAAATCAGTGGAATTTGTGCTCATTCTTCATCTAAGAACAGCTCCAGCTCCTTCAGGTTGTGCAGCACTGTTAAAAAAAATTCCTGTATTTAATCCCATCCTTCATTCCTTCAGTTCTGACCAGTTTCCTTGTCCCTACCAATGACAAATATCCCCACAGCAGGACACTGCCATCACCAGGCTTCACTATAGAGAGGGGCCGTAGTCAGGTGCTAGGTTTGTGCTACACATGGCATCTTTCATTTATGGCTCATTTTAATTGTATCTGGACAGAGAACCTTCTCGTGTTTGGGGAGTCTTCCACAAGCCTTTTGGCAAACACAAAACATGTATTTTTATTACTTTCACCACCACGGTCTGCCAGTCCAGAGGTATCGTCCCTGACCGCCACGCGATATTGCAGAGACGTGTCAGGGGTTGCCGCCAGACCCTATGGCCACAGCTCCGAAAGGCTGCATCAACAACAGAGGCAGAGAACAGGGTCCACTCAGACTACATGTCCCCTACGTCCCCCAGGATCTGGTTGAAGCTCTCCCGGAGGTGGGAATTGAAGACCGCCCTGACAGTGGGCTCAGATAGGCATTGCCAACAGACCCTCACAATACGTTTGGGTCTGCCGAGTCTTTCTGGCCTCCTACTCCACCAGCGGATCCAACTCACCACCAGGTGGTGATCAGTTGAAGTTGATCATCGACCTCCGGCCTAGGGTGTCCTGGTGCCACGTGCATTGATGGACACCCTTGTGCTTGAACATGGTGTTCGTTATGGACAATCCGTGGCTAGCACAGAAGTCCAATAATAGAACACCGCTCGGGTTCAGATCAGGAAGGCACTTCCTCCCAACCACGCCCCTCCAGGTATCACTGTCGCTGCCCACATGAGCGTTGAAGTCCCCCAGTAGAATGACGGATTCCCCAGTTGGAGCACTTTCCAGCATCCCTCCCAGGGACTCCAAGAAGGCCGAATCTTCTACACTGCTGTTCGGCCCGTAAGCCAAAACAACAGTAAGAGACCTGTCCCCAACCCGAAGGTTTTGGGACGCGACCCTCTCATTCACCGGGGAAAACTTCAACACATGGCGGCTCTGCATTCTTATCTAAAGCACTGTCCTTAAAGCTGAATAAATAAGTGTGCCATAAAAGCTTAGGAACATCTTTTTCCTTACATTAAAAAAATATGCAGCCCACCTAAATGCACCATCGCGCAAGTTATGGCACAGCACTCTCTCTCCGCGATCTGTCAAATTACTCAAGCGGGACACATACAGAGTTTATCTTTAGGAAAAAGAAGTCTGCACTCTCTCAAGAAAACGCGAGAAGCGCTGTGCAGGACATAGAAAGATCCTCCAACTATGGGCCATGACGCACACCCTGTCCCTGGACAGACCTACTTCTGGTACTTTTTTATGCCCGCTGAGGCATGAGGGGAAATGGCAATGAAAATCATAGGCATGAAAGACATTGCCTCCTTGCAAACAATTTCTGAAAACACATCACTAAGGCTAGCAAAGAAAATTAGAGATGACTCAGATCATGTTTTACATCCTGAATTTTAACTCCTACCTTCAGGCAGATGCTTCAGAACTATTAAATACAAAAGCAACCGCTACAGGTTCTCCTTTCTTCCTACATCAGTGGCCCTGCTTAACAAATATTTTTAGATGATATTATCAGTGGGATTTTATGTATGGGGTCTGTTCTCCAATTTAATTTAAAGTTGTGATGTATTTATTGTATATTTAAAATCTCTTTCAGTAGCCGTATTTGTACATTGCTGTGTTAACATGCACTCAACACAGTGCAACACGAATGAACTGTGACACTGTATTGGTACTGTACTAGGAAGTAGACGTTGCACACTGTGCAGTATTTATTTATTTGTGTAATTGTAAATTGTATGTATGTGTGTTTGATGCAGCTCTGAGTGGCACTGTAGCCCACCAAAAATTTCCTTCTGAGGACAATAAAGTTTACCTAACCTAACCTAACCTAACAGACCGATAAATCGACCGCATTACTGCAGACGCTGCACCAATCCACCTGTCAATCTCATGGTCCATCCTTCCCTCACTCATGAACAAGACCCCGAGATACTCAGAAGAAGCAGCCAACAGGACAACGTCATCTGCAAAAAGCAGAGATGAAATCTTGTGGTCTCCAAACCGGACTTCCTACGGCCCCTGGCTGTGCCTAGAAATTCTGTCCATAAAGATAATGAACAGAATCGGTGACAAAGGGCAGCCCTGTTGAGTCCAACCTGCACTGGGAACAGGTCTGACTTACAACCGGCAATGCAGACCAAGCTCCTGCTCCGTTCGTACAGGGACAGGACAGCACTTAGCAGAGGGCCCAAGACCCCATACTCCCAGAGCACCCCCCAACAGGGACACAGTCGAACGCCTTCTCCAAATCCACAAAACACATGTAGACTGGACTGGCAAACTCCCATGAAACCTCGAGCACCCGAAAGAGAGTGTAGAGCTGGTCCACTGTTCCACGGCCAGGAAGAAAACCGCATTGTTCATCCTGGATCTGAGGTTCGACTCTCTGCCAAATTCTTCTTTCCAGCACCCTGGAATAGGGTTGGGTGATAGAACGATATTACCGTACCGGGGTATGTAAAAATCCTGAGAGTACCACTTTCAATACCATGGTTTAAATCCCTGGGGAATTGTAAAACTTTTTTATTTTTTTTAAATACCTAAAATCCGTATCAAGGTTCATGCCAATATAGTGGGGATCAGTGTAAATCTTTGTGTAATATAAGCATATATTTTCAAATTACTGGCAACAGCATAATATTATACTTTAATTAATTAGCTCTCTCAAACGACGTCATGGCGGCCTGACGCACCATGCGCAGGCAGTGCCTTGTTAAAGCAGCCAAACTGTCTGAGTTGGTACCCAAAAAACGTTCTGATCTTTGATCCTGTGCCGTGTTGTCTAAAGCATCGGGCTTAAAGCTGAATAAATAAGTGTGCCATAAAAGCTTAGGAACGTCTTTTGCCGTGACATTAAAATAATTTAAACGCGTCATCGCGCTGTTACGACCCATACGGGTGAACATATTTAAAGAGGACATGGGAGTCAAAAGGGTTATAAGTCAAAGGTTTGTTTTATTTATTTGACTTGTTTTTTCTTGGTTTTGTTGTGTTTCCTTAGGTCTTCTTTAGTTAAACAAAACCCCTCAAACAAAACCCCCGTGCCCAAAGTAACAAAAGAAAGGTGGACACTGGGAAGCTGGCCCAACAAAACATAAGGACAGCGCGGTGGACAAGCCAACCCCTATGGGGCCGTAGTCCTGCCACCGCGCTGCTACCCCTACCCTAACGCAAAACAACCCGAAACTAAGCCCTAAACAAAAGAAAAGCGAAAACAGGACAGTCGGTCTCCCCAGGTCAAACAAAAGCTAAAGCTAACAAAAAGTGCTACACAGGCCTGGAGTGGGCCAGCGGCATGGCAGGTGGAACCGCCGGTGCTCATGTATGCGAGCGTGCACGAGCGTGGAACTGGAGAGAGGAAGCCAGAGCAGAGAGAGAGCGGGCGGCGCACAGGTAACCTATATATAGGTTCTGGTGAGCAACAAAGAGAAAAAAACAACTTAGTTAACTTAACGTACTTAAAAAAAACTATCATAATACGGTCAAAAGAACAAGACCGAATAAGCAAAATATACAAAAAGGGAAAAATAACTAAAAGTAGGCAAAAAAGGTGGGCCAGCACCTAACAGCGCAGTTACTGCATGGCACTCTCTCTCCGCAATCTGTCAAACTACTCAAGCGGGAGACACATGGAGGATAGCTTTAGCAAAAAGAAGACCGTGCTCTCTCAAGAAAAGAATATAGCACTGTGTGTTAACATGAAGCTCTATGTGCTGTGAGAAAAGATCCTCCACCTATGCGCCATGACGCACACCTCGCCCCTGGACAGGCCTACTTCTGCTACTTTTTTATTCACGCTGAGGCACTAGAGGAAGCACGTCCTGAACAGTACTGATTCAGGTAGGTGAACCAAGTAGAATACCATTAATAAACTGCCCAAATAAGTGAAACACATTTTTTGTATTTACTACACATCTTTTTTGTCCAAAAAATAATGGATGTTCCTACATTTTCAAAGTACCGTTTTAACTCAATTTTAAAGGCAAGCCTTAGCCTTAATGCACGTGCATTGATGGACACGCTTGTGCTTAAACATGGTGTTCGTTATGGACAAACTGTGACTAGCACAGAAGTCCAATAACAAGACACCACTCGGATTCAGATCAGGGAGGCCGTTCTTCCCAATCACACCCCTCAAGGTGTCACTGTCGCTGCCCACCTGAGTGGTGAAGTCCCCCACCAAAACAATGGACTCCCCAGTCGGTGCACCTTCCAGCACATCCCCCAGGGACTCCAAGAAGGCTGGGTACTCTGTACTGCTATGTGGCCCGTAGGCACAAACAACAGTAAGAGATCCTATCCCCGCCCCAAAGGCGCGGGGACGCAACCCTCTCATTTACTGGGGTAAACTCTCACCGCGGGCAACGCCAGAGTGGTGGAGAGTCTAACCCCTCTCGAGCAGCTGGGTTTCAGAGCCGAAGCTGTGCGTGGAGGTGAGCCCGCCTTCAACTGCTGCCCGATCCACATTGCACCGGTCCCCTACAGTTACCTCTGTGGGTGGTGAGCACACAGGAGGTCGGGCCCACGTCACTTGTTCGGGCTATGCCCGGCCAGGCCCATGGGCAAAGTCCCGGCAACCAGGCGCTCGCATTCCAGCTCCAACCCCAGGCCTGGCTCCAGGGTGGGGCCTCGGCTGCGCCATACCGGGCGATGGTAAGGCAGTATGAAAAAAAAAGATATCGCCCAACTCAGGCTGACTATAGAGGTAGGGAATAAAAGAAAGCATTACCTCCTTGCATTAGTGCAAATGACTGCTGCCAGCTGAAGGTTGGTCTGAAGAGCTGTCACTCTCTCCAACTCCTGAAAACAAAAACAATCAAAAATTACAATCAAATATTCATTGCTGGGTGGTCCTATCAGAAATATAAACTTTTCCTTACTAACAAACAGTACTTCTCTAATAAAGCCACTTGAATTGATGGTGACATTAAAGTAGAAAATAAGTTAATGTGTATATGTGCTATTGACATAACATTTTCACCAGATGTCTCTAAAACCCCAATTAATATTCAAGGCAATGCCTTGTATTGGCTTTTCAATTTTTTGATGCTATGTCAGGCCTTTACTGCAGCTGTTTTCAGTCCTTGCTTGTGGGTTTTTTTGTTATGTTTTGTCTTAAACAAGTGAAATGCAGCTCGATTGGGCTGAGATCTTGTGACTGACCAAGCATTTGGCTCAATCTGAGCAGTAAGTTTATCCCTATACACTTCAGAATTCATCCAGCTGCTTATGTCTTCTGTCACATTATCAATAATCTTCGCCACGCATGCATCACACTGCTCCACCATGTTTTGAAGAAGATGTGGTGTGCTTTAGGTCATGAGCCATTCCAAGCATTCTTCAGACTTTTCTCTGCCCATCATTCTGGTACAAGTTGGTCTGAGTCTCATCTGTCTAAAAATCCTGTTCCACATCTAGTCTGGCTTCTTTAGCTGTTTTTGGTCAAGTCTAAAGTGGCCTTTCTATTTTTCAGGTTGATGAATGGTCTGCACCTTGTGATGAACTCTGTATATCCTCTCATGAAGTCTTCTCGTTATGGTGGACCTAGACACTGAAAGATCTACTTCTAGGTGTGTTCTACACTAAGGTGAATGCTGTGAAGAGGTTTTTACCATTTCAGACTGCAGGTTGTGGGTTCACAGCAACAGCTTTCAAATGCAAATGTAACACCTGGAATAGGGATGTCACAATGTTTTAAAAAAAAAAAAAAAATGTATTAAATGCTGCTGCTGCTAAACCTGTTTGACCGATTCTTAACCTCCCCTAACCCCGCTCCTACCACTACCACACAAAACTCAATATATATACAGACTTGGCATGTGCAATATAGTCTATATGCCTTAGATTGGGGTTTTAATTGTCCCTTTTTTTTGACTTATTCCTTTATTCTATTGTGTGTGGGTGGGTGTGTGAGAGAGAGGGTGTATGTATGAGTGAGTGAGTGAGTGAGTGAGTGAGTGGGTGTATGAGTGAGTGGGTGAGTGGGTGAGTGGGTGAGTGGGTGAGTGGGTGAGTGAGTGAGTGAGTGAGCTTCCAGCGGGACCAAATTACCCAAACACCAGATGTTTGACTTTCAACATATTATTGGTGCTTTGAACTGTATTTTACAATACTTAAAAATAAGTGTTTACAATTTAAGCTGCCACAGATGTGTTTGTGGCATTAAAAATTTAAAAATTGCCCTAAAATGGCATTGAGAGCCCTTTAGAATATAATTATGTTGTAATGCTGTTGGTTTTGTTAGTTTGTTTTTCTTTTGTGTTATTTGGCTGTGCCACAAATAGAATTTAGAGAACTGAATCGTGATTATGTATAGGGTCAATCTCAATGAAAAGCTTAGAGCCCTTTAATTTGATTTGAAGTCTACCAGACAGTCAAAGAGGCAGAAAGCGGTGCGGCTGAGGAGCGCACCTGTTACAGCCTGAGCCAGAGAGAACAAGAGTGGACTTGGAGTGGCAGAATAATTACCTAAAAGGTACTACTCATTTAATTTTTTTTTTAAAGCATTAAAGAAAGAACAACAACAGTAACAACTAAGTCTGTAGTGACAGTATCAATAGAGGAGATAAGCCAACGTCAGCATTAGCTCTGCTGCACAAAAACATACCCTAGTTTTGCGCTGCAATTAATCCATTGGACAAAAACTGTTCATAAATACATATATTTTCCCATGACACATGTCAATTCCGCATCTTTTCGCTTGCAAATGGCTTTAAGATCAGAGCGGAGTTTAAAATAGGTGATTTTACTGATAATAGGAGCTTTTCCTGCTTTCATCATTGAAGCGGCAGTTCAGATGCTGCTGCTCTCTCACAGAGCAAGAAACTGGACATTTTCAGTTTTCATTTGTTACAAAATAGCATCTTGACACTTTTACTTGTTTAAATTATTACAGTTATTATTGTATAAAAACCTCAAATTTGCAATCAAAAACTACATTAAATATTCCACTTTTCTATTACAATAAAATCTAACTCTAAGGATGAATCAAAGCCATGATTCATTCATCATTTTTAATCGAGACTGAACAATATGAGAAAAAAAAAAGTGATTAAATTTTCTGCCATATCACCCAGCCCTACAACAACAGCACTGATACAGTACTGGAGGACCAGTGTTGTTGTTTAAAATAATACTAGGCTAATTTCAGGAAGAGGAGCTGAATTAGAATATAATAAAGATATTTATGACATTATGATGATGTCTGGCCTGAGCCCGTGTAAACCTGTTCCGAGTGACAGCTGACAGCCCAGCAACTCACAGAAGGGGAAAGAGGTGGAGGATGGGCACTGCCTGCTGCTCATGGAGTATGTGCAGGGAAAGCAGATGTCACTCAAAAGGTCACTCAAAATGTCGCTAGATTTTCACTTTGCTAGCACACATGCTGTGTCCCAGCAGAGGACAGTGTCCTAGCATTTCAATCAATTTCTCTTCGAGTTTGAGTTTGCCTGTAGATTTTGTGCAAAACGGAGCGGTAGAGGGGTACGAGGCGAGAGAGGTTAGGGAAAGGAGCAGTGGCGAGTTAAAGCGTGTTAAATGTGGGTTTGACTCACAGTGGTATGAAGTGGGGAGAGAGTACAGTGCTCTGAGATGTGGAGGAACTGCTGCGTTTAAGCACCAAACAGAACGTACCGGGGGCTCTGAGAAGTGACAGACGAGAGCCCCCCGCAAGACACTGTAACTTCTAAAATTCTCGCTGTTATTCTACCGTGACATTTATAATGCAAATAATAGTATAATGGGTTAATCCTGACATCCCTTTATCCACTCATTTTATGATGGAATAATGAGGAAAATAGCCCATGCAGCCCATGAAATGTCCAATTACTTCTGACCTCTTGAAAAAGAGGCTGCTACACATTAAAGAAGTGTTGCTAACCCCTTCCTCCCATTTGGATGTGAATACTATCTCATTACAGCTAAGAGTCTGCACCTTAAGCACATATATATAATATGTGCTTAGGTACGTTTGTATGATTGCTCAGCTGACGTCACTTCCGGTGAGTTCACTCCGTCATTGATTCTACTGTAATACACAACTGTTCTTCGTCATTTGACCAAATTGAATTATTTAAGACATATCTTCTAGCAGTTTAACTTAGTTACTTTGTGAGAAATCTAGTATCGTATATAATCGCTTCGTGTCCAAGCCACTTTCAGTAATAGTTTACTAGTCTCTGTCAGTCTTTAGCGTATCTTAGCCTAGCATTAGCATGGCGTCTCCGTTCACCGCCTTCACCCCTCTTTTCTGCTCAATGTGCCATATGTTCAGCGAGAATCCTGCCTCCTTTAGTGATGATAGCAGTAGGTGTGTGAAGTGTAGTTTGTTTTTAGTTTTGGAGGCCAAGTTAGAGCAGCTAGAAGCGCGGCTCCACACAGTGGAGGTTGAGGTTAAGCCAGCTAGCCAGGTAGCTATAGGGACCGCGGACCGCGCTAGCAGTAGCAGGAGCGCTAGCCAGACTAGCCCCCCAGCGCCTCCCGAGCAGCTGGGGGACAAGCAGGACGGCTTTGTAACAGTAAGAAGGAAGCATAGTGCTAAACGCAAACACTTAGACCACCCAAAGCTTCCCGTCTGTAATAGGTTTTCTCCCCTCAGCGACACACCCGCTGAACCATCGACTCTGGTGATTGGGAGCTCGATAGTTAGAGACGTGAAGCTGCCAGCGGCTACGGTTAGGTGTTTTCCGGGGGCCAGAGTGGGTGACATCAAAGGAAACCTTAGGCTTTTAGCCCAGAGTAGGACCAGGTTCTGTCGAATCGTGATTCACGTTGGTGGTAACGACGCCCGGCGAAGACAATCAGAGGTGCTCAAATTGAATGTAGGGTCGGTGTGCAAACTTGCTAAGTCGATGTTGGACACCGTAATATTCCCTGGTCCATTGCCGAATTTGACTAATGATGAAATGTACAGCCGCTCTTCATCATTCAACTGCTGGTTATCTAGATGGTGCCTAGAAAACGGCATAGGCTTTATTGATAATTGGCGAGCGTTTTGGGGAAAGCCCGGTCTCTTACGTAGAGACGGCATTCATCCCACGTTGGATGGTGCAGCGTTGCTGTCCAGAAATATGGCTGATAGCATTAGTCGTTCAACCTGACGAGCCAGAGGTGGGACCCGGGCACAGAGCAGTAGTTTAAAACACTTCTCTGAGCTTCCTTACGAGCTGGTACAAACCCAGTATAAAGGTATTTTAGCAGAGCAAATAGAGACTGTGTCTGTCCCCCACCTAAACACTTACTCCAGCAAAAGACAAATAAGAGTGAGAGCCACAAATTTAACAAATTTAATAAAAATAACTTGTAGACCTATTAATAATATTAATAATAATCAGAACAATGACGTAATTAAATGTGGATTATTAAACATTAGGTCAATTTCCCCTAAATCCCTGTTAATGAATTAATTAACGATAATAAACTTAACCTACTGGCCTTAACAGAAACCTGGCTACAACAGGATGATTATGTGACACTTAATGAAACTACTCCCCCAAGTCATGTAAACTTTCAGACAGCGAGGAGCACAGGCCGAGGTGGAGGAGTGGCAGTAATATCACAGTCTAGTTTACTTATTAGCCCCAAATCTAAACACACATATAATTCCTTTGAAAGCCTAATACTAACTATAAATCACCCTAACTGTAAGAAACAAAAACCAGTTATGTTTATAATTATCTACCGGCCTCCTGGTCCCTATTCTGAATTTTTAATTGCGTTCTCTGACTTTCTATCCAGTATAGTGTTAGACTCAGATAAGATTGTAATTGTAGGGGACTTTAATATTCATGTTGACGACAACAGCGACTGTCTAGGAAATGCATTTGCAGTCTTATTAGACAGCGTAGGTTTTACTCAAAACGTAAATGAACCCACTCATTGTCACAAGCACACCCTGGACCTTGTTTTAACCTATGGTATAGAGATTAGTGAGCTTGCTGTTCCTCATAACCCCATACTCTCAGATCACTTTCTAATTACCTTTCAGTTTATACTCAAAGACTTTACTGTTCCAATGAACAAAACCCAGATTAGAAGAACATTATCAGACCAATCTGTGTCAAAGTTTAAACACATAATAAAGCCAATATTTAGTACAATGTTGAGTGAGTTTGTTGAGAACAGCTCCCATAGCTCGAGTCCCAGTAAAAGTGATTGGTTTGTTGACAGTGCCATGCAGTCTTTAAAGACAGCTCTAGACAATGTAGCTCCATTAAAACAAAAGGTTGTTAGGCCGAATCGAGTAGCACCATGGTTTAATGCTGAAACACGTTCCCTTAAACAAGCAACCCGTAAATTAGAAAGGCTATGGCGTCACTCCAGCTCAGAGCAGTCTCTGAATGCCTGGAAATATAGTCTTTTAAATTATAAAAAATCTCTGCGTGAGGCCAAAACCAGATACTATTCAACTTTAATAGAAGAAAACAGGAACAACCCTAGGTTTCTGTTCAGCACTGTAGCCAGGCTGACCACCAGTCACAGCTCAGTAGAACCTCATATCCCTGTTACTCTCAGCTGTGAAAACTTTCTTCAATTTTTTAACGACATCAGAGACAAATTAAATAATATTCTCCCTACAATCAGCTCAGAGCAAGCCAAAGCTGTAAAAATGGAGGCCACTATAAAACCATCTGTAACTTTAGACTGTTTCATTGGTGTAGATCAAACTGAGATAACGTCAGTCATTATGTCCTCCAAAACCTCAACTTGTCTTTTAGACCCAATTCCTACCAAACTTTTTAAAGGAAACTCTCCCCCTAATTAATGAATCTATACTGAACATAATAAACACCTCCCTAGAAACAGGCTATGTGCCACAGCCGCTTCTGAAAAAACCCAGTCTAGATCCTGACATTTTAGCCAACTATAGACAAATGCTTCCATAGTCAAGCCAGTTACGGAGCTTTCTGAGAAGTTCGACAAGTCCGACACTATGATAGAGAGGATGGCCACTCTAGAACAGCACATATCTGATCTTGAGGATGGGTCAGCAGTGAGTGCGCCGCGGCTGGACTCCATGGAGAAAACCCTCCAAAAGACGTTGGAACGGCTTGATAACTATGAGAACCAAAGCCGTCGCCAGAATATAAGGAGCATTTGGCTTAAAGATGGTGCGGAGGGAAAAGACCCAGTGGCGTTTTTTGAGGGGTGGATTCCTGAAGATTTAGGAATGCAAGAGAAACGGGTCAAGATCGAGAAAGCCCACCGCGTGGGACCTCCCAGTGGGCGAGACAGCAAACACGGCTCGAGAGCGGTCCTGGTGAGGTTACACAACTACACTGACAAACAGAGGATCCTTTACGCTGCGAGGAATAAAGGTAGAGTGAGAGTGAATGATCAAGAAATATCCTTCTATCAGGATTTTTCTGCTGAATTGGTCAAGAAAAGGCAGGAGTCCGCAAATGCTCGACGACGGCTGCGGGAAGCGGGCATCAAATATGCGTTTGTGTACCCTGCAGTGATAAGAATCTTTCATCAGAATGGGACGACCACATCTCTCGCCAACATGAAAGAAATCAACGACTATATTAAGGGACTTTCTAAGTAACTTCACACAGGTAAACAGCTACTCCTGTGAACCTGTGCTTTTAGCCATTGGATTGAGGATGTCCCAGTTATATGACGACGAATATGTAGCATCTGGCATAAATATGTACTTAAACCTCATCTATTACTTTTTGAGAAGTAAGTGTTAAACTCATATTACCATGGGGAGGCATATGTAAGTCTTCTGCTTTGTGTTCCTACTAAGTATTCATTACAGCTCTTGTGTTATTTTTCCAATATGCCATATTACCGGTATGTCATTGATGTGACCCAGGGGGAAAGCGTGCCATGTTTTTTGGCCTTTATTTTCATTTTCTCATTTTCAGGTTGGTCAAGTCCCCTCCTGCTATACTCTAGTTAAAAGGGTATGACGAGATTACTTTTTTCTTTTTGTACTTTTTACCATTTGATGGTGTTGTATTTGTTTTGCTTAATTATTGTTATTCCAAGTTGCATGTTTTGTTTTTGCTTGGAGCCATTTAAGTTCTGTTTTTCAGCACAGACAAAGTTGAAAGTTGGACATTTATCAAAGTTAATTTTAACTCCCCAAATACAGCATAAATTAAATACATCCAACTACATTTTGACATGAATATTAGAGTTCCTACATGGAATATTAAAGGGTCTAATAATTTAGTTAAAAGGAAAGCTATCCTAAACAGTTTTAAAAAAGATAGAATTCAAATAGCTTTTTTACAAGAAACACATCTTAATGATGAGGAACATAAAAAATATCTAAGAGAATGGGTTGATCAGGTGCATTTTTCATCTTATTCAACAAGCAAAAGGGGTGTAATTATACTGATACATAAACAACTGCCTTTGACAGTTACTGATACGTATAAGGATACAGAAGGACGAGTCATTTTAATTAAGGGAATTCTTTATGGGGAAAATATTTTGCTGGGAAGCATCTACGGCCCCAATGTATATGATAAGGATTTTTTTGCTTTGCTTCTTAATCAACTTGCAGAGATGGATTCCCCAAACATATTGTTGGGGGGAGATTTTAATTGTTCCTTATGTCCCCTAATGGACAGGAGCCCACCTCTAAACAGTCAGTCTAAAATTGCAAGAGCAGTTAAGAATATTTTAGATGACTTCGTCTTATTAGATATTTGGAGGCACCTTAATCCCTTCTCAAAAAGCTTTACGTTTCATTCGTTGCCTCATTTATCATTGACACGCATTGATTACATATTTATATCTAGGCACTTGGCTTATTTAGTAGGGACATCAGATATAGGAGTTATCACAATTTCTGATCACGCTCCTGTTAGCCTAGAGATGCAGCCACCCAGACCTTTTGGACCGTACTGTCTTCCATCCATCCATCCATCTTCTTCCGCTTTATCCGGGGCCGGGTCGCGGAGGCAGCAGTCTAAGCAGGGACACCCAGACATCCCTCTCCCCGGACACTTCCTCCAGCTCCTCAGGAGGAACCCCAAGGTGTTCCCAGGCCAGCCGAGAGACATAGTCCCCCCAGCGTGTCCTAGGTCTTCCCCGGGGCCTCCTCCCCAGGGAGGCGTCCGGGAGGCATCCGGAACAGATGCCCAAGCCACCTCAGCTGGCTCCTCTCGATGTGGAGGAGCAGCGGCTCTACTCCGAGCTCCTCCCGGGTAACCGAGCTCCTCACCCTATCTCTAAGGGAGCGCCCAGCCACCCTGCGGAGGAAACTCATTTCGGCCGCTTGTATCCGGGATCTTGTCATTTCGGTCATGACCCAAAGCTCATGACCATAGGTGAGAGTAGGAACGTAGATCGACCCGTAAATCGAGAGCTTCGCCTTTCGACTCAGCTCTTTCTTCACCACAACAGTGACCGCATTACTTCAGACGCTGCACCGATCCGTCTGTCGATCTCACGCTCCATCCTTCCCTCACTCGTGAACAAGACCCCGAGATACTTAAACTCCTCCACTTGAGGCAGGAACTCTCCTCCAACCTGGAGAGGGCAAGCCACCCTCTTCCGGTCGAGAACCATGGCCTCGGACTTGGAGGTGCTGATTCTCATCCCAGCCGCTTCACACTCGGCTGCAAACCGTCCCAGTGCACACTGAAGGTCCTGGTTTGATGAAGCCAACAGGACAACATCATCCGCAAAAAGCAGAGATGAAATCCTGTGGTCCCCAAACCTGACACCCTCCGGCCCCTGGCTGCGCCTAGAAATTCTGTCCATAAAAATTACCGTACTGTCTTCTGGAAGCTTAATAGGTCGCTATTTCTAGATGATGATTTTATTAAACTATTAGAATAACAGACAGACTTTTATCTTAATTTTAATGACAGTAATGACGCTGACCCTAGGATTGTATGGGATGCCTATAAAGCATACATGCGTGGTGTAATAATATCATATACAAGCCGCAAAAAGAAGGAACGATTAATGGAACAAACCAAAATCGAAAAGAAAATTTAAAAATTGGAAGGAGAATATTATGTATCAAAATCAGATGATGTGTTAAATGAATTAAAGATATGTAGAGCAAGGTTAAGTGACTTAATTACAAAGAAAGCTGAAAGGGATATTTTATATGCACAACAGAGACTCTTTGAATTTGGCAATAAACCAAATAAACTATAAGCAAGGCTAGCAAAGAGTGTCCCTACCAACTTTTTTATCTCAGCAATATGGGATGAAGAAGGCCATCGTCACATGGATAACAAGCATATAAATTAATGTTTTAAAAGATTTTATGAGAATTTGTACAGTTCTGAGGTTAATTGCGAGAGAGTAAAGAAAAGCCAGTTCTTGAACAGTTTAACTATGCCACAACTGTCACAAGACCAAGCAAATTTATTAGAAGGCCCCATAACACTGTTAGAAATCGATGCAGCTATTTCATCACTTCAGTCAGGTAAATGTCCTGGAGCTGATGGATATCCTTGCAAATTTTTTAAAATATTAAAAGGCAAGATAAATAAATTATTACTTATTATTACTATATTATTATTATTATTTATAATGCGTCTTTTGAACACTGTAGATTGCCGTAAACTCTGTATGTTGCTAACATAACAGTGATACCAAAAAAAGATAAGGACCCAGAAATGTGTTCTTCTTACAGACCAATAAGTTTGCTCAGAGTGGATGTTAAAATTTTGTCAAGGATACTGGCTAAATTACACACCACTTGCCACAGTATCTACCTTTACATAGGCTGGCTGTTTCTCCAAGATCAAATCTGCAACCTTTTTAGAAACCTGCAGAAAGACAGAAAGACAAACATTAGAAACAACCATATCAATCACTATATTTTGTTTCATTTGCATTATAATTAAAGCATGACTTATAAGTGAACAAGCAGCTGCCCTTTTCACAGCATATTAGGCTTCTGCAAACAGACAAGTAGTAGTCATGAAACCTGTGCCTCATGTCTGCTTTCTGTGGCTCCTTTTGTGCTTGGTACGACTCAGCGAGACTGCTGCACTCGGATAACAACATTGATCCAAGTGAACTGTGACGATATAAGCGCTACAGCTGCTGCTGTAGAGGGGACCAGCTCCCTGGTGTGGATATAGAGCAGATTCAGTAGTTGGGCTTTCTGGTGTGCATGAAGAGTAGATTCAATAGTTGCTCCCTCTGGTGTACATGCAGAGTGGATACAGTAGTCAAGCTTTCTGGTGTGTATGTAGAGTGATTTCATTAGTTGAGCTCTCTGGTGTGCATGTAGAGTGGATTCAGTAGTTGGGCTACCTGGTGTGTATGTAGAGCAGTGTTTTTCAACTTTTTCAGACCAAGGACTCCTGTAAGATTAAAAAAAAAATTCGGAGACCTCCTCACTAGCGAACCATGTAGTCCTATTCACTGATACTATAGAAAGAATATTGTTGTCCAAAATATTACTGTAACAATATGAAAAGTGAATAGTCAATAATAGCACAATTTAAAAAAATATGACAATAATTGTTCTCTTGTCTGTCCCCTTGTTTGCGCTTCCACTGGAGCCAGTTTGGGCTTGATAGCCTCCCTGGTCCCTCACTACACACTGCCACAATACTAAGCCTGAGGCAGTTTGTAGTCCACCTCTTTTTATATTAGTGATATTGCTGGGCATTAATTAAATTTAATGCAATTAATCTCAGTCACTCACTAAAAGCTAGAAGAGTTTAACCTATTTTCCAATTCCAAAGTCTCTCCTCCTTCTCTGGCTGTCATGTTCCCCTGCTGCTGCTGCTGCTGCTGCTGAGTCTGCTCCAGTCTGCTCACTTCTTTCTTATTTAGAAGTACCAAATAGTTATGAGGTGTAAATATCTTTCTTTAGGCGTTGGTCAAGTAAAACATCATTAATACGATCTGAAAACACCACGTGTTGCTGCTAATAGCCGCGCGTCTATTTACCAGGCTATATTTAACATTATTACTGGTACTAAGATTTTAGGAGTTTGTATCTCAGTGATTCCTGGGCCTATTCACAAATACAAACACTGTTAGGAAGCTAAAAGTCCTGTCAGGCTTTGTAAACTGGCTCATTCGCAGTCCAGCTTGGTAATAAACTCTCTTGAATTCATTAAGTTTAGATGCTTTTGCTCAAACAGAGCAGACAGTAGTCTGCCGCTCTGCTGTGTGCCGCTGGGTCATGTGACAGCAGCGACACAGAGACAGAGGCAGAGGGAGCACTGCTGCAAAGTTTTCTCTCACTCAGCTTTTACTCAGTCTGGTAGACAGTCTGCCTCAACCATCTCTCTCTATGGGTGGTCTGTACACTGCCCACTCAACTAAAAGTTACATGGGGATGTGATAAACGCTGTTACAAAATCATATTTTTTTATTATATCTGCTTGCGTACCACCAGGGGCGCTGGCAGACCACAGTTTTGTTTTGTTTTTGGGTTTGTTTGTTTTTTTTAAACATATTTTTATTGTTTTATGGGTTGCATAGAAGAAAAAACACCACTAGATCAAGAGATAAATCAAACATGTGAAAAGTAATTAATTAAATAATAGTGATGACAACAACAACAAAAAAACACATAAGTAGTAGATTAGAGTACCACAAAATTCACTGAGTGCAATAAATAAGCAAACTTAAAGAATAAGGAAAGGGGAACCTAAACAACAGTTGCGTTTTCTTCAGCATTTACATCTTCTTCATGAAAGTTATGTTTCAAGAAATGTATAAAAGACTGTCTATATGTCCCAGAATGTATCAAGCTTATTTCTTGAAATGTAGGTTATTTTTTCCAGAGCCAAGATTGACGTTAATCCACACTGTGACAGTCCACACACTTTTTGGTCCTTCCAGGATCTGGCAATGCAGCGCTTGGCCTCCAAAAAAACAATGTTCAGTAAAACCTTGATATTTTTTGAAAATGCTAGTCCATCAGGATAAACAGACAAAATACACAGTGTAGGATCAAGGGGGATCACTTTCCCAGTAACCTGACTCAACATATTCAGTACCTTACTCCAGAAGCCATTGACTTTAGGACACTCCCACATACAATGATACAAGGAGCCCTTCTGAACTCCACATTTAATGCATGTGTCTGGAATGTTTGGGTTAAAGCGGTGTAGTTTAACCGGGGTGATTTACTGTCTAGTTAGCAATTTATATTGTAGAAGTTTAGACTGGGTGTTTATTGTTTGAGTTTGAGCCAAAGCGCATGACTTCCAACAGACATCTTCTGGTATATCCACTTGTAAGTCATATTTCCATGCCTCCAATAGTGATTGTGCTGTTTCATTGAAATTGTCTACAAACTGTTTATATAATATGGAGACCTGACCTCTTCCATTTGAGTGTTTTACAGCAATGTTTTCAAGAATGGATAACAAAGGGACTTTCAAGCATGTACCCTGGTGGGTCATAACAAAATTTCTTAGTTGAACATATTTGAAGAAGTGTTTTGATGGAATACCAAAAAAGTCTTTCAACTGCTCAAAAGACATAAAAGCATCCTCTTTGTACAGATCAGACACCTTTGTTATAACTTGATCAAACCAGAATCTAAAGCCCAGATCGGCCTTACTAGGTGGAAAGTTCTCATTACCAAAAACTGGAGTGAAAAAGGACAATTATTGCAATTCTCCCATGTATTCATGGCCATCATACCAAATCTTGATTGTATTTTTTAAGAAAGGATTTGTAGTCTTCTTGATAAGTTTCTTCTTATCAGCTGAGTAAAGGTATAAATTTAGCGGAATATTAATAGATAAAGACTACAATGAGACCCACGCAGGTGTCTGGTCTGTAACAAAGTAGAACATAGCGGCTCTGATTTGCGCAGCCCAAAAGTACCAAATAAAGTTTGGTAGTTGCAGTCCCCCTCTATCGTATGGAAGATACAACAATGACAGTCTAAGCCTAGGTCGTGTGTTATTCCAAATAAAATTTGTAAACAGTTTTCTTAAGGTCCAAAAAAGAGAGGTTGTATACTGTTGCAATGAGGCTATTGTCATGCCTCATGTCCTTGTCTCGTGTTCTGTGTTTGTTTCCTTTGTTTTATTTTGGATTCCCAGTTTCCTTGCCTGCCTCTTGTGTTTCCCGCTTGTTTGATTTCCTGCCCCGCCTTGATGTTTTTCACCTGTGTCTCATTTTCTTGTGTATTTAGTGTCCTGTGTCCTCCCCTGGTTTTCGTCGGTTCATTGAGTTTGTTGTGTGTCGTTTGGTTTGGTCTAGTCTTTCGTGTTCCCGTGGCTGTACCTCTTATTTTGTGAGTACCATTAAAACTTTCTTTGAGTCCGCATTTTGGGTCTGTCCCTCCTGTTCTCCGCAACACGCAACAGCTATGTCTGAATAATCTGATTTATATAGATTCTGATAAAAATGTGAGAAACTAGCTGCGTTTCCATTGACCATCAAATTGCGCAAATTGGATTTGCGAATATAAATTCGCCTAATGGAAACACGACAATTTTGAAAAAACTCGCATTTATCGAAAAAAAAAAAATTGCGCTTGGATGAGGTGGTTTTTCAGGCATAACGAAATTGACATATTTCGCAAAACTGCAATGGAAACGCTTTTGTCGAATTAAACGAGTCACGTGACCAACAACCGGCTACCACTCAAGTCAGCAGGAAGTCTCAAGAGGTCCCACAAAATCGCAGCTCATCATCATTCGGAAATGTTGAATCCACAGCTCTTCTGTAAAATCGCCAACTACAATTTCCCAAAGATGCTTCATACGTAGCCGCTCCCATGTATAAGGGGCTTGCTGCTCCATGGCCTGAATAAGACGCCGACGTCTCCTTTGACAGCTGATAATGAACGCTAGTGTCGTGGCTGAAATATGGATATATCTGCCGTAACTCAAAGTAATGTTTACATCCATCACCATGTTTTTTGAATGACTTATCACGTGAGTAGGTTTGTTTTTATTCACATATAATTTAATGGAAACAGTGTAATTGCGAAATTGTGTTTTTTCGACATTTCTAGAATAGATAAAATTTTGCGCATATGTGTAAAGGAAACGCAGCTAGTGTCATTAATTTCCTTTGGGTCCGTGCAAACGCATCCTTCATCTTTACGGACTGAATTTATTGATCTTATGCCTCAATCTTTTTAATGCACCAGGCTTAAAGTTTACTAGCTCTTTTCACCTTTTTTGTAGTCTGAGTAGGCTCTTAGTAGCTTTATTAACTGACAAAACATTATATTTGGCTCCTAAGTTTGTTAATTTCTGAGAGTAGTGAATAGGAAGGGCTCCGATGAATTTAATCTTGAACATCTTTAATTCTGTTTTCTAGATTCTGTCCTAGATGATTTATATTTAAAGTAAAATTTGTAAAAGCTAATGTGGATCGGGCAGTAGTCGAAGGCGGGTGCCTCGACGACCCGATCCCCGGACACAGCTTCTAGCTGTAGGGACATGGAATGTCACCTCACTGGGGGATAAGGAGCGTGAGCTTGTGCGGGAGGTTGAGCGATACCGGCTAGATATAGTCGGGCTCACCTCCACGCACAGCTGAAACCCAGCTCCTCGAGAGAGGCTTGGACTCTCCACCACTCTGGCGTTGCCCGCGGTGAGAGGCGGCGGGCTGGTGTGGGCTTGCTCATAGCCCCCCAGCTCAGTCGCCATGTGTTGGAGTTTACCCCAGTAAACGAGAGGGTCGCGTCCCTGCGCCTTCGGGTTGGGGACAGGTCTCTTACTGTGGTTTGTGCCTACGGACCAAATAGCAGTACAGAGTACCCGGCCTTCTTGGAGTCCCTGGGAGGTGTACTGGAAGGTGCACCGACTGGGGACTCCATTGTTTTGTTGGGAGACTTCAACGCCCACGTGGGCAGCGACAGTGACACCTGGAGGGGTGTGATTGGGAAGAACGGCCTCCCCGAATCTGAACTCGAGTGGTGTTTTGTTATTGGACTTCTGTGCACAGTTTATCCATAACGAACACCTTGTTCGAGCACAGGGGTGTCCATAAGTGCACGTGGCACCAGGACACCCTAGGTCGGAGGTCGATGATCGACTTTGTAGTCGTGTCATCTGACCTTCGGCCGTGTGTTTTGGACACTCGGAAAAGAGGGGCTGAGCTGTCAACCAATCACCACCTGGTGGTGAGTTGGATCCAGCTGGCGGGGAAGGAGGCCGGACAGACTCGGCAGGCCCAAACGTGTTGTGAGGGTCTGTTGGGAACATCTGGCTGAGCCCTCTGTCAGAGGGGTCTTCAACTCCCACCTCCGGGAGAACTTTGACCAGATCCTGAGGGAGGCTGGAGACATGGAGTCCGAGTGGACCATGTTCTCCACCTCTATTGTCGATGCGGCCATTCGGAGCTGTGGCCGTAAGGTCTCTGGTGCCTGTCGTGGCGGCAACCCCCAAACCCGGTTGTAGACACCGGAAGTAAGGGATGCCGTCAGGCTGAAGAAGGAGTCCTATCGAGCTTGGTTGGCTCATGGGACTCCTGAGGCAGCCGATGGGTACCGGGCAGGCCAAGTGTGCTGCAGTCTGGGCAGTTGTGGAGGCAAAAACTCGGGTCTGGGAAAAGTTCGAGGAGGCCATGGAGGGGGACTATCGGTCGGCCTCAAAGAAATTCTGGCAAACCGTCCGCCGCCTCAGGAGCGGGAAGCAGTGCTTCACCAACACTGTTTACAGTGGAGGTGGGGAGCTGTTGACCTCAACTGGGGATGTTGTCGGGCGGTGGAAGGAATACTTTGAGGATCTCCTCAATCCCACCGACACGCCTTCCATTGAGGAAGCAGAGGCTGGGGACTCAGAGGTGGACTCGTCCATCACCTAAGCTGAAGTCACTGAGGTGGGTGGAAAGCTCCTCGATGGCAAGGCTCCGGGGGTGGATGAGATCCGTCCTGAGTACCTCAAGTCCCTGGATGTTGTGGGGCTGTCGTGGCTGACACGTCTCTGCAACATCGCGTGGCGGTCGGGGACAGTGCCTCTGGACTGGCAGACCGGGGTGGTGGTCCCTCTTTTTAAGAGGGGGGACCGGAGGGTGTGTTCCAACTATAGGGGGATCACACTCCTCAGCCTCCCCGGGAAAGTCTATTCCAGGGTACTGGAGAGGAGAATTCGGCCGATAGTCGAACCTCGGATTCAGGGAAGAACAATGCGGTTTTCGTCCTGGCCATGGAACAGTGGACCAGCTCTACACCCTCTATTGGGTGCTCGAGGGTTCATGGGAGTTCGCCGATCCAGTCCACATGTGTTTTGTGGATTTGGAGAAAGCATTCGACCGTGTCCCTCGTAGCGTCCTGTGGGGGGTGCTCTGGGAGTATGGGGTCCAGGGCACTTTGCTAAGGTCTGTGCGGTCCCTGTACAACTGGAGCAGGAGTTTGGTCTGCATTGCTGGCAGTAAGTCAGACCTGTTCCCAGTGCATGTTGGACTCCGGCAGGGCTGCCCTTTGTCACCGGTTCTGTTCATTATTTTCATGGACAGAATTTCTAGGCGCAGCCAAGGGCCAGGAGGGAGTCTGGTTTGGGGACCACAGGATTTCATCTCTGCCTTTTGCGGATGATGTTCTGTTGGCTTCCTCAAACCAGGACCTTCAGTGTGCACTGGGGCGGTTTGCGGCCGAGTGTGAAGCGGCTGGGATGAGAATCAGCACCTCCAAGTCCGAGGCCATGATTCTCGACCGGAAAAGGGTGGCTTGCCCTCTCCAGGGTGGAGGGGAGTTCCTGCCTCAAGTGGAGGAGTTTAAGTATCTTGGGGTCTTGTTCACGAGTGAGGGAAGGATGGAGCGTGAGATCGACAGGTGGATCGGTGCAGCGTCTGCAGTAATGCGGTCGTTGTATTCAGTCTGTTGTGGTAAAGAAGGAGCTGAGCCGAAAGGCAAAGCTCTCAATTTACCGGTCGATGTACGTTCCTACTCTCACCTATGGTCATGAGCTTTGGGTCATGACTAAAAGGACAAGATCCCGGATACAAGCGGCCGAAATGAGTTTCCTCCGCAGGGTGGCTGGGCGCACCCTTAGAGATAGAGTGAGGAGCTCTGTCACCCGGGAGGAGCTCGGAGTAGAGCCGCTGCTCCTCCACATCGAGAGGAGTCAGTTGAGGTGGCTCGGGCATCTGTTCCGGATGCCTCCTGGACGCCTCCCTGGGGAGGTGTTCCGGGCATGTCCCACTGGGAGGAGGCCCCGGGGAAGACCTAGGACACGCTGGAGGGACTATGTCCCTCGGCTGGCCTGGGAACGCCTTGGGGTCCCCCCGGTAGAGCTGGAGGAAGTGTCATGTGGAGAGATAAGTCTGGGCATCTTTGCTTAGACTGCTGCCTCCGCGACCCAGACCTGGATAAGCAGAAGAAGATGGATGGATGGATGGAAGCTAATCATTTGCCTTCTCAAAAAAGCTTTGAAAGCCTTCCACCTTATACTTGCAGATGTGTGGTTAGTGTTGAGCTCAACGTAATAGTCAATTTGTCTACCTACATATTCTAAAAATTCCTTCAGCCAAAAAGATTGTAGGCGCCATCTAGGGGTGGAAGGGGAAGGTTTGGCTAATTTAAATGGAAAGAAACAATGGAATGATCTGATATTACTATGCTGTCATACCAAGTGTTAGATATCATAGATGTCAAGGCTGCCGAGACCAAAAAATAGTCAATTCTGGAAAAAGTAAGATAGGTGCTAGAGTAGCAGGAAAATGCAGCCTTTTCTTGGTACAACATCCTCCATATATCAACCAAATTAAAATCTATTATGCATTGCAACAATTCCCTTCTTGTTTGCTGATGTGTAGTGTCCACCCCAGATAATCTGTCAAGTTCAGGTTGAAGCGTACAATTAAAGTCACCCCCGATAATTCAATAGCCAGGAAGTGGTGCTAGGAATAAAAACAAATTCCTAAAAAATAAGGGGTTATCATTATTACATCCATACACACTAACAAGGTTGAAACAAACTGAAGAAATCTCGCATTCAATAACAAGATACCTGCCAAAACTGATCAACAGAGGTGTTAATAAGTTGAAAGGGCACCCCTAGATTGAGAGTTATATGGGGCATGAAACACTTGGCCTGGCCATCTACTTCTTTACTCTAATAATATCCTCATTACATAAGTGTGTCTCCTGCAAAAACACCACTTTGGCTCTCAATTGTCTAATCCTGGACATGACTTGTTTTAACTTGACTAGCCTGTTCAACCCTCTCACATTCCAAGAAGTAAACTGGAGATAAGGTAAATTAGCCATCTGAGTTAAACAAGTATTGCAAAAAGTCTGCTGGGGAATGAGAAGAAAAAAAAAAATCTAACTAACAAACAGAAAAATGTCAATGGTGTGGTGCAAAACAAGGAAAAAACTTCAGAACAGTAGAACAATGTGAACAAGGGTGCATCTCCAAATCCCCCTAAAATGCACCAACCCCATCCAGTATAAACGCTTCCTAAAGACTCTGAGAAGGGCCAAGCTATGGGGCTGAGCTGTTCCACTGGTATCCAGCCATAGAGGAACAGCATACAACTAACAGTCAGTAAACAAAGCCCCCTTTTATATTGTTATGAATCACCAAATTTGGAAAAGTTATATATACATAAAGTATATGAATACTCATGTCACATTGACCCCCACAGATTATGGACACCCGCCTTCTTTTAATTGTTGAGCAAACCTATACGCCTCAGAAGCATTGTCAAACACTGCAACGTTTTAACCCTAACCCTAACCCGAGATTTGTCCGCATAATACAAAAACTTCATCACCACCAGTCTGGGGCGCGCTGCTGCAGCTGCGTCCGCCTCAGGGGGCCTCCCGATTCTGTGTGCCCTCTCGATCAGCAGCGGTCCGGGAAAGTTGTCAATCCCAAGCAAAGGAATCCATTTGGCCAGAAATGAGCACATATCACCGCATTCCGCCTTCTCCGGGAGGCCCACCAGACGAAGGTTGGAGCGCCTACGGCGATTCTCTAAGTCATTCACTTTACGTGTTAGTGCCTCCGGTTCACTCTTCAAAGACTTATTATCATTCCTTTGGGTCGTGATGTTGTCTTCAATGGTCCCGATTCTATCTTCAGTCTGCGAGACGCGGGTAAGCAACTGACTGAATCTCATTCTGCACTCCCCGTATTGCAATAAGTAGGCCATCAATTCTTGAGGCGAGATCAGCTTGCAGTGACTTAAGAGCTGACATAACATCAGGAGATGCTAAAGTTGACTCACTAGCTTCACTAGCCCGGTTAGCCTCACCAGCATCGGCTGTTAGCATAGCACTCTCTCTCTAGCCTGCTGCTCAGGATCACGTGGCGTCAGACTTTTGAAGTTTTTGTGTCTGCTTCGAGCCTTTCGCCGGCATGGTGGTAGTCTTTCATTTAGCGCAGGTGATAAGCTCAAGATTAGGAGGTTATTTAGATGTTGGTGGTTAAATTAGTTGGGCTCTCTGTTGTGTATGTAGAGTGCAGGGTTTCGGCAAAAAATAAAAAAGGTCCATATTGGAGATGTTAATAAACATTGCACGTGTAGCACCCCTGTGATGCCGAGGTGATGCCGAGGGGGCGTTATCTCCCTCCACGGATACCCCCCCCTCCACAAAATTTTGTATTTCCCTACCTGAAAACGGCCTTTCTGAGCATATCTTGGTGGGCGATATTTTGATGTATAAAACACCATGCTGTTGAGATACCTTAATCTGGTTATTCTCTCTAGTTTTTCATAATCCGAGGCCCCATGCATTTGTGACAAAATTATTTATTTACAACTCTCCAGCAAACACACATAACAATCTGAATCACGACAGATGCCCAGCTGTTTTTACTATTGCTCAACTTGGGAATGCGAGGGCTTGTGGGCACCATTCTGATCACGTCACTGCGCAGGGAACTCCATCTAATATAGTGACCTACTGCGCATAACGTCACGGAAGTTTTCCTCTTGCGCAGGGTTGAAGTATATATTTCTGTGACTTTTGGGCTTCAACTGTGGTTAAATCACCAAATCATCTCTAAATGAACAAGAGATCGTGGTCAAAGGAAAACATGGCTTTTTACCATACTTTTTACCAGCAGTTCTCTATAAACATGGTTATTATCGTGTGAACTCATAACTTCCAACATAAACTCGCTCCTCTCCCATGAACTCGTGGTCTCCCAGAGCACATACATTTTGTGTGTAATTTGGGTGAAAAACGTAACCCAGCGCCAGCCGCGAGGGTCAAACTTCGGCGAGGGTTAGATTTTCTAGGAGAGTCGCATCACAGCCACGGTTGACGGGTCCGTCAAGCCTCGCGTCTCACGCAGGCAGTGTGGCTGCTCTGATCTGCTAAGCTGGGTGCTGAAGTGAAAACAGTTCCCTGACAGTGTCACCATGCTGCAGTTACGCATCCAGTGTGTTTGGGGCCTAACTGCACAGTATGAGGTACTAGCTGGGGTAAAATAACATTTGATTAGCTGGGGGAAAATGTCCGTTTACCAGTCAAAAAAAGGGGGTCGCAAGAACCCTGGAGTGATTACAGTAGTCGGGCTCTCTGGTGTGCATGTAGAGTGATTTCATTAGTTGGACCCTCTGGTGTGCACGTAGAGTGATTTCATTAGTTGGGCTCTGTGATGTGCATGCAGAGTGGATTCAGTGGTCGGGACTCTCTGGTGTGCATGTAGAGTAATTTCAGTAGTCGGGCTCTCTGGTGTGCATGTAGAGTGATTTTATTAGTTGGGCTCTTTTGTGTGTGTATATAGAGTGATTTCATTAGTTGGACTCTTTGGTGTGCATGTCGAGTGGATTCAGTAGTCAGGCTCTCTGGTGTGCATGCAGAGTGGATTCAGTAGTCAGACTCTCTGGTGTGTGAATGTAGAGTGAGTTCAGTAGTCAGGCTCTCTGGTGTGCATGTTGTAGAGTGATTTCAGTTGTCAGGTTCTCTGGTGTGCATGCAGAGTGGATTCAGTAGTCAGGCTTTCTGGTGTGTGCATGTAGAGTGGACTCAGTTAAGTAATCAGTTGTACCAGTATTCAGCAAAGTTGGAATATTGCGGTAAATGCAGTGACAGAGTAAATGAATGAATGAAAGAATTAGGGGCCATTTAAAAAAACTAAATAAAATGTGAAAATCTGTAGTAAGCAGGAGGCTGGCCACTGGTCCTGTGCACCCTGTTGACAAAGACACACTGCACAAGAAGCCAGTGCAGCAACTTTCATTACAACTTTTAAATCCTGTGGTCTTCCCGGGCAGTGCCGACGACTCTGACAATAACAGGGATAAAAAGGAATTATGAATGTATTAAGTATTGTATCACTGTATTTTGTGATCTTGTGGCCATTTGCACTGGGGCTGTGGGGCTTCACAGTCCACATGGACAATAACACCTCTTTGATAATTTTTAAAAGATTGTGTATTCATAAAATGTAATGGAGTGGTTCTCCTGTAGTTGACGTAAGACCAATCGGCAACCTTATCATTCCGTATTTCTCAAAACGATTGTCATTTAAATAGGATGTCAGGATTAATACATTTTAATATTATTCGTGCTTAAAATGTCACTATAGGATAATCCTAAAAATTTTAGAAGATGGACTTTCTTTCTCATTGTTAGTACATGTCTATAAGGTCCTTCAGAGTAAAAAAAGGAATAAAACATGTCCAAGACTGGGGCAGACTGTGTGTGTGTGAATCAAGCATATCATAAAAAAAATCCTCTGTGTTTTCTTTTGTGGTGTCAAGAATTGTGAAAATCCAAATATCGCTTTTTATCTCAATAATTGTGACACTAAAATTTGACATTGTGACATCTCTACATGTAAATTGGCCCTTAGTGTGTGTACTCACAGCAGCCTGCTGCCTCTTCAGCTTGTCTCTGTATTGCTCCAGGTCCTGCAGGTTCAGTTCAGGAGGAAGTTTCTGTTTAAAGACATTGGTCAAGTGGTCATTACAACTGCACAATATCACACACACATTATATGGTCAACAGAAACATGACAGCCCTTAGACTCACTAAAGGCTGTTATTGCTATTGTTTTGTATGAGTTAAATTAATTGTACTTATACAAAACAGTTTACAATGTTTAACTGCTGTGAATAGGGCTGAATGATTTTGGAAAAATATCAAATTGCAATTTTTCTGACAGATATTGCGATTACAATTTGATTTGATGTATACATACATATACATATAAATATATAAATATTCGGGCCGGGAATCAATTAAAAAAGATTAACTAATTAATCGCAAATCTGAAAAAAAATTAATCGCGATTAATTGCGATTAATAACTACCAGTTATTAATCGCGATTAATCGTATTATGAATTCACTTACAAACACAAAATTGTAAGTTTAGAACATTTATTTTGAATTAACCTTCACATACTTTACTGTAAACTTGTGCAATGCAAACAAAACTTGCAACGAAAATAAATTAATAGTCTTTTTGCGACCTGTAACTCAGACAAAGCTTGCCTAAATAAGGTACAACCAACAAATACACAAAACTTACCTAAAAAAGCATGTGTAATCTCTTTTAGAACTTTAACATAAATATGTTTAATTCTTCAATTAATAACAATTGTTGTGGTTCACAACAGTGTAAATACTATGAACTGTGTTACTCCAGTGGTAATTGAACTCATCCTTGCATAGACTGCACATAACTTTTGTTTTGTCGATATTGCTGTCTGGTGACGATTTGAAGCAGAATTGTCCATTTAGCAATGTGTCTTTTTGGTCACTCATGTTCCTTTAGCCTGCTCGTTCACTTGTTGCATTAGGCTCGTCCGAGATGAACTGTGCCTAGCCTGGATTGTTAACGAGAGCGCACAGCCACAATGAGAGGAGGGGAAATACGCCTGTACTGAAGTCGGACAGTTTGTGGCTCATATCATGCACCATCACGCCCGAAATCCACTTCTCACGTGTGTTGGTTTATCCATGTCAAAACTGTAACGTTTAGTCTGTATTTTTTTCAAAAGAGGCGGGGGAAGAAGGAGAGGAGGGCAGTGAAGTGTCGTGCGTTACGTTTCTAATCAGCACTCACAAACTCAGATCCAGTTACCGGTCCATTCACTGCTGACAGGTGTGCGTTTTCCCATCATGAACTGAGCTGTGCAGCCTCCGCAATAATTTCCCCAGCCCTAATATATATATTTTAAAAAATTGTCCTCTCGCCTTCCGCGGGCAGTCTAATCCATCCAAGCTCGGGTCCTCTACCAGAGGCCTGGGAGCTTGAGGGTTCTGTGCAGTATCTTTGCTGTTCGTAGGACTGCACTCTTCTGGACTGAGATGTCTGATGTTTTTTCTGGGATCTACTGTAGCCACTCTTCCAGTTTGGGGGTTACTGCCCCGAGTGCTCCGATGACCACGGGCACCACTGTTGCCTTCACTTTCCAGGCCTTCTCAAGTTCTTCTTCGAGGCCTTGGTACTTCTCTAGTTTCTTGTGTTCGTTTTTCCTGATGTTGCAATCGCTTGGTATTGCAATGTCAACCACAACGGCTTTCCTCTGCTGTTTGTCCATCACCACAATGTCTGGTTGGTTCACCATTACCATTTTGTCTGTCTGGATCTGGAAGTCTCACAGGATCTTAGCTCGGTCATTCTCTATCATCTTTGGAGGTGTTTACCACCTTGACCTTGGGACTTGCAGACTGTACTCTGCACAGATGTTCCTGTACACTATACCAGCCACTTGGTTATGACGCTCCATGTATGCTTTCCCTGCCAGCATCTTACAGCCTGCAGTTATGTGCTGGATTGTCTCAGGGGCCTCTTTGCACATTCTGCACCTGGGGTCTTGTCTTGTATGGTATATCTGGGCCTCTATTGCTCTGGTGCTCAAGGCCTGCTCCTGTGCAGCCATGATCAGTGCCTCTGTGCTGTCCTTCAGTCCAGCCCTTTCTAGCCATTGGTAGGATTTCTGGATATCAGCCACTTCAGTTATCTGTCGGTGGTACATCCCATGTAGGGGCTTTTCCTCCCATGATGGTTCCTCCAGCACCTCAGTCCTCTGTTTTCCACTGCCTGAGACATTCACTCAGCACTTCGTCTGTTAAAGCCATCTTCCTGATGTATTCAAGGATCTTGGATGTTTCAACCTGGACAGTGGTTCTGACACTCACCAGTCCTCTGCCTCCTTCCTTGCTCTTAGTGTACAGTCTCAGGGGGCTGAATTTGGGGTGGAACCCTCCATGCATGGTCAGGAGCTTCTGTGTTTTCACATCTGTGGTCTGAATCTCTTCCTTTGGCCAACTTAATATTCCCGCAGGGTATCTGATGATTGGCAGGGCATAGCTGTTGATTGCCCGGACCTTGTTCTTGCCATTGAGCTGACTCCGTGGACTTGCCTTATTCGTTGGAGGTATTTGGTTGTGGCCGCTTTTCTTGTGGCCTGTTCAGGGTTACCATTTGCTTGTTGGATTCCAAGGTACTTGTAGTTGTCCTCAGTGTCTGCTATTCTGCCAGTCTGGGAGTGGGACCCCTACTGTATGGACAACCTTCCCTCTCTTTGTCACCATCCGCCCACACTTCTCAAGTCCGAATAACATTCCGATGTCATTGCTGTAGATCCTGGTTGTAAGTCAATGTCTCTCTCACTCTTGGCATACAGCTTGATATCATCCATGTAGAGGAGGTGACTGATGGTGGCCCCGTTCCTGAGTCGGTATCCATAGCCAGTCTTGGTGATTATCTGGCTGAGGGGGTTCAGACCTATGCAGAACAGCAGCGGGGACAGAGCATCTCCTTGGTATATCCCACATTTGATGGACACTTGTGCAATTGGCTTGCAGTTGGCCTCAAGGGTGGTCTTCCACTGCCTCATCGAGACAGGTTATTGGCCGATAGTTGGATGGGACTGTTCCCTTTAGGGGATCCTTCTGGATTAGGATTGTCCAGCCTTCAGTTAGCCACTCAGGGTGAGTCCCATCCTTTAGCAGCTGGTTCATTTAGGGTTAGGGTGGCACGGTGGCATAGTTAGCACTCCTGCCTCACAGCAAGAAGGTCCCGGGTTCGATTCCCAGACCGAGTGGGGCCTTTCTGTGTGGAGTTTGCATGTTCTCCCCGTGTCTGCGTAGGTTTCCTCCAGGTGCTCCAGGGCACATCCTCACAGGCAGAGTAACCCTTTTCCTTGGTGTCAGCAGAGTCAAAACGATGGTAAAAGTGGTTCAGGTCATTAACAAAGGTAAGGCAGTTCTCTGAACAGTAGTCTGCCTGAACCTTTTTTGCTCTTCCCATCATTCTGTTTAGCCCCTCCAAGGCCTGGGGCGGGGGGGTTACCTGAACAAAACTTAATTTCAATTTTATTTTTGAAGTCAGTTTTAGCCTTCTGCATTTTAGATCTTAACTCCCTTCTTTTACTGTTTAGTCCCTCCTTGTCAGCTTTTATGAATGCCATTTTCTTTTCATTTAGACAGCTTTAGGTCTTTAGTGAGCCATGGTTTGTTATTTGAGTAGACACAGACTGTTTTATTGTTGACAACAGATTGCTCACAGAACTTTATATATTATGTAATACAGTCTGTAAGCTCATGTGGATCTGTGATCAAGTCAAAGAACACGTTCCAAATTGTTGTTTCAAAACAGTCTTTTAGCCTGTCCTCACATTCAGAGTTCCAGACTTGGACAGTCTTCACACTTGGCTTTACTCGTTTCACCAACTGTCTGTATTTTGAAAGTAAATGAATTACGTTGTGATCTGATTTGCCAATAGGGGGTCTGCATACTGGTTTATATGCGTCATTGATGTTACCAAAGCACAAATCAAGTGTTCGGGTAGAGCATGTGGGGCACGTTATATATTGATGAAGAGTCGGGAGATATGGTGAGAGAGACAGCGTATTAAAATCCCCCAGGATGAACACCGGCTGATCAGCTGATCGCGACATTACTGAGTTAAAAGTCTCGGTTATGTGTTCGGCAGCTTTTTTATTATTTGGCCCGGGTACATAAACCAATATAACAGTAAGCTGTCCGAATTCTCGAGGTAAATAAAACGGTCTGAATGACACAACTAGCGTTTCAAAGTCCTTTGTGCAGACCCGTTCGTGTATTGCAAACTGTGTAGCCCACCTCAGGTCATCAAACATGCACAAGCCACCGCCAATGGACTTTCCAGAAGCCCGCTTGTCTCGGTCAGCCCGTATTGTAGTGTATCCAGGTAGCTCCACGTTGCACTGATTGTTAAGCCAGGTCTCCGTGAGGCAAATCAAATTACTCCGGCGAAAGTCCTCCTCGTATTTTACAAGCAATAACAGCTCATCCAGTTTATTGTTTAAAGACCTTACGTTAGAAAGCGTTATTACGGGAAGTGGGTGCCTGCTCCCACGCTGTTTCCGTCGATTTCGGATCCCTCCGCGTGAGCCCCGCTTTTTCTTTTTTGTTTTGCGCCGCAGAATACAGTCTAATGGTAGAGGTTTATCCACAGTCAGGCCTCTGGCATTCGGCCACAGAGAGAGCAGAGCTTCTCGGGTATAAGTCAAGTTTTGTGTCTTGGTCTGAGTGCTGTGTGTCTGGCATGACTGTGCACTGCCTGTCGCAGTCTAGGTGAGCAGAACAAAAATAACGGCACAGGTGTAGTAAACTTTCTTTTTGAAAAGATGCACGTCAAAAACACTTGAAAAAAGCAGCACAACCACTTAAAACGTTACTAAAAGCTATAAAAAAATCAATATAAAACAATTTCTTCATTCATTCAACACATCAGTGAACACAGGGTCGACCGCCATTAGGCCGCGCCCCCAACAAAGAAGCAAAGTCAAAGGCAAAGCAAAGTCTGTTTTATTGCGGTTATTGTGCCTGACAGATTTTCTTGCCTGTTTAGAAAGCGTTTATGAAGCTCTTACTGTTTTACGCAGAAACAGTGGTCAGAGACAGCCTGTGTCCATCAATATAGTCCACTTTTTAGAGAAATCCACGTGGCCTCAACAAGATACCAAATAGCATAGTCTTCATCTCAGCACTCATTCATTCTTTAAAATTTTTATTTTCTCTGTAAAAAGCGTTTATTTCCTCCTGCTCTTGCTATCTCGTGTCGAAGGATACTGTGCTTGTGAAAGCAAAACCAAACTAGCGCACATGGCTCATTAGCACTTGTAAACACAATTGCACACTTTTACAGACAGATTTCTGTTTTAATGCGTTTGTGCTGCACCCAAATCGTTTTGAATGTTCTGAATCTCAAAAATCCTTTACACTGTTTCTGATTGGTGAGCATTACTGTCTGTTAAAAAATACATGGGCATGAACACACAGCCTCGACGAAGATGTTATAAAGCCTAAATAATCGCAGCTTCTGCGCTTTGCTAATCGCATCAATGCAAATCGTGATTTAGATTCGATTTAGATTAATCATTCAGCCCTAGCTGTGAGGCACTCTTAGTTAGCTCTTTCTTCTAAACAAAGGGCTTTTGGAAAAACACTTTGCCAAATCATGGGTTAAAGATGTTATTTAGTAAACAACTTCAAACTCTGCTTGAGAAAAAAGATATTACAGATCAATGGCCCAAAGGATGATGCATAATTACTTTCCTCTTGACTGAGAGTCTCATTTCAGATGGTAGAGCTATACTTTGATAAATCTAATGAGATTTCACACCCTTCTGCTGAGCGGATGCAATCCATCAATCGAGTCGTCAGAGCTTTGCAACGTGAGTAGAGAAACAGCAGTGCAGGTGGGACTCTGTCACTCACACCACTTCCAGCCACATTTTCTCATTACTAATGCAATATTTATATTTTCTGAATATCTGGAATGTGAAGAGGCTAACTGAGTCATTAAATTATCAAATGCGGCCTGGAAACAAATTTTCCAGAATCAAATACTAAAAAAGAAATACCAACATGCACAGAACTGCAAATACACCATTATACACCATAGAGGCCTGTGAAAAAACATACATAAACAAAAACACGCAAATTACTGCTGTTGCACGTGACACGACGCTGTTCATTTTTGCCAAACTGCTGCCACATCTAAATGAAGGAAATTACTATGATAAAGGGACTCGTTTCTCTGTGATTATTAGTTTTTAGCATCTCCAGAGTCTCCACAGTCAGTATTTAAGCTGCTCTAGGCACTAGCAGCACCATTAGCCACACCAGAGGAAACAGTGTGCCGCTTGGAGGACGCCAACTTTGCTAAATTCGCTTTTACAATTTTGCTATTTTTGACAATGTCCAAAATTAAAAAAGCAAATTAATCAAATTAATTTGATTGGACAATTGGGAATGTATTTGTAGAACAAAAACAAAAGAAAAACAAATTGACTATTATGTTTTTTTTTTAAATTTGTTAATAAATCAACTGTACCATAATAATCAGTAAAACTAATATTTGATTTAAACATGTTTACATCATATCTTGGCACAAATGTGAGTAATTTTTATGAAATATAAAAAAATTTTTCCTGCTCATAGTATCTTTAAATGGTCTAAATGTGTTGGTGTTGAGTCAGAGGAGTGGTGTGAATGTGTTTTTGTGTGCGAGTGTATTTTGGTCTATGATATTTTTGTAAGACTTGACTTATATTACTCCCAATATATATTTCTGGAGGTGTGAATTTGTGATAAGCTGCTTCTCTAAGAGGCATTGCTTGTTACTAAGTCACAAAAAAATTACGATATATTTTTTTCTATTTTAACATTGTAACTTTTTTATATCTACTTTTATATTCAATTTCTGTTAACAAGATGTATGCAACAATTTAAGTTTATTAAGGAGACACAAATAGGCTATGTAAAAAAAAAAACATCTAATACTAAGTCTGCAAATAAAAATCATTGAAAAATCATGAACATAAAATTGTAAATCGAACTAAATCATGACCTAAGTGCATCGTTACATCCCTACCCTTTAAATCTCTGTGTACCACCAACACTGCACACTTGTACCATTTAAGGGGCTATATTATGCTTTTTCTGTCTTTTAAATTAATTTAGTACACACCTACATCAACATCTTACATTTTGTTGTTCAGAAAATGCAATAATTACTGAAAAAAAACATAATTTGTCTTTGTGAGAAATGCTCAGATTAGGTACCGGTCACTTTAAGAGCCAGCCCTCCCCACTGTCCAGCTGTTGTCGTGGCACTTCAGCGCTCCTCACAACAACAGATGCCGGTGTAGGGTTGTCTGCTGCAAAGGATGGGTTTGTTTAGTTGCTGCGGGAGAGCCGTTCTGGCCTCTCACAAATTCAACATACCGTATTTTATGCACTATAAGGCGCACCTAAAAGCCTTTCATTTTCTCAAAAACCGACAGTGCGCCTTATAATCCGATGCACCTTATATATGGATCAATGTTGGTTAATTATGGCTACCGTATTCAGGGGGCGTCGCCGAAGTGACAGCGGTAAAAACGGTAAAGGGGAATTCCAGTCCCACACCACTTGTGTATAAAGGCCCCAAAATGGCACCTTTCAAGAGACTCGCTTACGACGCAGAGTTTAAACTCAAGGCTATCACTCACGCAGTAGAACATGGGAATAGAGCAGCAGCGAGAGAATTCAACATTAATGAATCAATGGTACGGAAGTGGAGGAAGCAACAAGATGACCTGCGCCAAGTAAAGAAGACTAAACAGAGTTTCCGAGGGAACAAAGTGAGATGGCCACTGTTAGAGGACAAACTCGAACAGTGGGTTGTTGAACAGAGAGCAGCAAGTAGAAGCGTCTCTACAATCACTATTCGAATGAAGGCAACAGCGCTAGCACGCGACATGAACATCAATGAATTTAGAGGTGGTCCTTCTTGGTGCTTTCGTTTTATGAAAAGACGTAATCTATCCATCCGCACACGAACTACTGTCTCGCAGCAACTGCCAAAAGATTACCAAGAAAAGCTGGCCACTTTCCATGCATACTGCAAAAACAAGATCACTCAAAACAAGATCCAGCCAGAGCACATTATCAACATGGACGAGGTTCCACTCACCTTTGATATTCCGGTGAACCGCACTGTGGAGAAAACGGGGACCAGTACGGTGAATGTACGCACCACAGGGAATGAGAAGTCATCCTTCACTGTAGTTCTCGCCTGCTAGGCTAATGGCCAGAAACTTCCACCCATGGTAATTTTCAAGAGGAAGACCTAGCCAAAAGAAAACTTTCCAGCCGGCGTTGTAATCAAAGCTAACCCAAAGGGATGGATGGATGTAGAAAAGATGAGTGAGTGGCTGAGAGAAATTTACGTCAAAAGACCGGGTGGCTTTTTCACACAGCTCCGTCCCTATTGATCTACAACTCCATGCGCGCCCACATCACAGATGGTGTCAAAAACCAAGCCAAGCACACCAAGTCAGTGCTTGCTGTCATTCCGGGTGGATTGACTAAAGAACTCCAGCTGCTAGATATTGGTGTCAACAGGGCGTTTCAAAGCTAGACTGTGAACTGCGTGGGAGCAGTGGATGACAGAAGGCGAACAAACGTTCACAAAGATGGGGAGACAGCGCCGGGCGACATACGCCACTATCTGCCAATGGATCGTGGATGCCTGGGCTGATATATCAGTCTCATATGTGGTCTGAGCTTTCACGAAGGCAGGAATTGTCACTGAACTGCCAGACAACAGCAGCGACACTGACTCAGATAATGACGACTTTGACGAGACGGAGCCGGGCACGTTGGATTCCGTACTTGCCCAACTGTTCAATTTGGACACTGAAGAAGAAGAATTCGAGGGATTCGGGGATGGGGAATGAACTGAAAAAGTGAGTGTTTACAACTGAACAAGGCTGGGAGATATTGTGAATATGGACATTAACGTTTGAACAACATTGAGTTATTGAGTTATTGTTATTGCTTTGCACTTTTTCGAGAGCAACTATATTGTGATTGCACTAACGTTTGATTTACCATAGCCGTATCAGACTGTTTCTTTTACTGTGTTTACTGAATCAGGAAAAAGTTCCCCTCCACGTTTGTGAATGCACCAACTACGTGATAAAAAGTTGCACTACCTGTTATACTTTGCTGTTGGTAAAAGATAAACTGTGTCGCGAAAATACTACGTCACTGACGTTACATCGGGGAAAAAATAAAACAGCTGTTCGTGTGCCATAGGCCTGTTTATGGATCCTGCCGCAAAAGAACAAGGAGGCACGGCCTTTGCTCCATCTAGTAGAAGAGCTCAGACGTCGCCCGGTCAAACAAGGTCTGCGTCAGGTGTTGGGGAACCAGAGCAGTCTGATGAGAAGTGGGCTACTGGAACAAGACGGAAATGGACGAGATGCGAGAACAAGGCTCTGTTGGAATGCTACTACTCCAGTAACCCTAGTCAGAGGGGTTACATGAAGAGAATGTGGGAAATATGGCAACTTTGAAACCCACAATCAACACTCACTGCTAAACAACTAGTAGATTGACAAGATACAACACATATGCTACGGCAAGGGGGAGCCAGGACGCAAGGTCAGAGGGGAGTTAACACCAACTCCCCATCCAGAGTTTGGGTATGAAGCCCCAATAAGCACCATCACGCTGAGCGAGGCAGCAACTGACCTGAGAGATAAGATCATGGCTAAAATGAACACCAGGCAACCCCGACACAAGTTACACAGGCTGAGTGAAGTACCTTCAGAAAGTCTCCTGGAAGATGTGAATGCAGCTTTGGGAACAATACCTACGATGACCATCACTGAAACCAATGAGCTGATATACACTTCAGCAGCAGTGATCCTTGAGGAGCTTGGCTATCAACCAAAGAGCAACCATAAAGATCCATATCCACCATGGAAAAGAAGGTTAGAGGCTAAAATCAAGGCAACTCGGAGAGAAGTGAGCCAACTGTCAGACCTCCAGAAAGGTGCAATGAAACAACAAGCACCCAAGAGGTACAGCAAGATGTCCATACCTGAAGCATTGGAAACTGCCAAGCAAAGACTCCAAGCCTTGGCCACCCGACTAAAGAGGTACACGAGAGAAATCGAAGCAAGGCGAATAAACCGGCTGTTCTCAACTCAACCAGCTTATGTGTACTCTCAGTGGCAGGGTAATAACAACAGAGCAGACCCACCAAGGCTGGAGACTGAACAATACTGGAAAGGCATATGGGAGAAGGAGGCGTCACACAACAACAGTGCACAGTGGCTGGAGGATCTAAGAGCAGACCACAGCAACCTCCCTGAACAAGAACCAGTAACCATCACAGTAGCAGAAATCCAAAAAAGAGTCTCAGGTATGAAAAACTGGACAGCACCAGGGCCTGACATGATCCACACCTACTGACTGAAAAAGCTAACTTCACTCCATGAGCGCCTGGCAGCACAAATAAACCAGCTGCTAAAGGATGGGACCCACCCTGAATGGCTAACTGAAGGCCGGACAATCCTGATCCAGAAGGATCCCCTGAAGGGAACAGCCCCATCCAACTATCGGCCAGTAACCTGTCTCCCCACCACATGGAAGCTCATGTCAGGCATCATAGCGGCTAAGATAAGTGGGCACATGGATCAATACATGAGCACAGCACAGAAGGGCATTGGTAAAAACACCAGAGGAGCTAAACACCAGCTGCTGGTAGATAGAACAGTCGCTCAGGACTGTAAAGCCAGACACACTAATCTGTGCACCGCCTGGATTGATTACAAGAAAGCCTATGACTCAATGCCACACACATGGATCATAGAATGCTTGGAGATGTATAACATCAACAGGACTCTAAGAGCCTTCATTGCAAACTCGATGAGGCAGTGGAAGACCACCCTTGAGGCCAACTGCAAGCCAATTGCACAACTGTCCATCAAATGTGGGATATACCAAGGAGATGCTCTGTCCCCGCTGCTGTTCTGCATAGGTCTGAACCCCCTCAGCCAGATAATCACCAAGACTGGCTATGGGTACTGACTCAGGAACGGGGCCACCATCAGTCACCTCCTCTACATGGATGATATCAAGCTGTACGCCAAGAGCGAGAGAGACATTGACTCACTGATCCACACAACCAGGATCTACAGCAGTGACATCGGAATGTCATTCGGACTTGAGAAGTGTGGGCGGATGGTGACAAAGAGAGGGAAGGTAGTCCATACAGTAGGGGTCCCACTCCCAGACAGCAGAATAGCAGACATTGAGGACAGCTACAAGTACCTTGGAATCCAACAAGCAAATTGCAACCTGGACCAGGCCACAAGAAAAGCAGCCACAGCCAAATACCTCCAACGAGTAAGGCAAGTCCTAAGGAGTCAGCTCAATGGCAAGAACAAGGTCCGGGCAATCAACAGCTATGCCCTGCCGGTCATCAGATACCCTGCGGGAATAATAAGCTGGCCAAAGGAAGAGATTCAGACCACAGATGTGAAAACACAGAAGCTCCTGACCATGCATGGAGGGTTCCACCCCAAATCCAGCACCCTGAGACTGTACACTAAGCGCAAGGAAGGAGGCAGAGGACTGGTGAGTGTCAGAACCAATGTCCAGGTTGAAACATCCAAGATCCTTGAATACATCAGGAAGATGGCCTCAATGGACAAAGTGCTCAGTGAATGTCTCAGGCAGTGGAAAACAGAGGACGAGGTGCTGGAGGAACCATCATGGGAGGAAAAGCCCCTACATGGGATGTACCACCGACAGATAACTGAAGTGGCTGATATCCAGAAATCCTACCAATGGCTAGAAAGGGCTGGACTGAAGGACAGCACAGAGGCACTGATCATGGCTGCACAGGAGCAGGCCTTGAGCACCAGAGCAATAGAGGCCCAGATATACCATACAAGACAAGACCCCAGGTGCAGACTGTGCAAAGAGGCCCCTGAAGAGCGCAGTCCTAGGAACAGCAAAGATACTGCACAGAACCCTCAAGCTCCCAGGCCTCTGGTAGAGGACCCGAGCTTGGATGGATGAAACCGCCCGCGGCGGGCGAGAGGACAATTTTGATGTATAAAACACCATGCTGTTGAGATACCTTAATCCGGTTATTCTCCGTAGTTTTTCATAATCCGAGGCCCCATGCATTTGTAACAAAATGATTTATTTACAACTCTGCAGCAAGCACACATAATCTGAATCGCAATGGATGCCCAGCTGCTTTTACCATTGCCCAACATCGGAAGGCAAGGGCTTGTTGTGGCCACCACTGTGTTCACATGTCACTTGTGCAGGGAACTCCAGTCTAATATAGTGACCTACTGCGCATAACATCACAGACGTTTTTTGGCCACTGTGATCTTGCCAAAGAGTCCAGTGAAATCTCAATAGCCAGCGGCATCTTTTTTTTTTCAAATTTTTTTCACGTAATCTCTGGGCATTTTGAACTTTGTAACAGTAAGCATGTGCTGCAAACCAATGGTTTAGTAAAGCTGTATACGACTGAATTTTAACCTGATCAAATCTTTTGAAAGTTGACAATTTGTAGCCTAATACGTTTTAAAATGCTTTACTGTCATTAATATTACTACTGACTTACTCTGAGTCTGTCCCTCCCTTGTAGTTGACTTTTGGTTCACCACGCACGCACATGATCCACTATAGAGGCAGTTTATCCATCTCATGCTGGAGCCTGATAGATCTGTCTCTCCCCCACACACTCTGTTCCAGGCCTAACCACAGCCTGGGACGCCTCTCTAGCCTCCTGTCTTTAATTTGTTTAGCGTTGGCTGTTTAAAGCAACTCCAGGTTGTTCATGTTAAAGCCTCTTCAAGAACCGAGACGGTTGGGCTTCAACCAAAAAGACCCGGGACACACGCTGCTCACTGCAGGCTGTGTGCCCTGAGTCACGTGACAGCACGGCGACACAGAGCGGGGCAGAGACTGTGGTGGATCAGAGTAGGTTTAAATTGAGTGGAGCTGTGACTCCTGATCCAATGGGTGAAAATAAGTTGCCCCAAACATGAGAAATCTTTAATTTTTGCGTTGACAGTTAGGTCTAATTCTCGTCCAATAATAAGACTTTTTTCAGCATGAGAAATGCGAGGTGTGGCGTGTGAGCGTGTGACTCACAGTGAATGCGTGAGACTTGAGAGCCCTGCTAATGGCACTGCTGCATATCAGACCTAATTGGCTGGTATCCTTACCAGAAACTGCGCACTTTTGTTTTCATATCAGTTTGTTAATCTACTGCAGCAGCCCTGTTTTACTATGGTATATGGCTCTATAAGACAACATTTAAATAACTGGAACTGAAGTTACATTACATGCAGCTTTGTACTTGTAGATTGAATCTAAGGCATGTGAAAGCATTTTAATGTAGTCTAAATATCAGTTTATTTATATTACCTCACTGACATTTTGTCAGCCAGCATTACATGTGGAGCCTCTGAAAGCAAGTCAAGCCTTACAGTCACTCCAAGTCAGTTACATCAGCATGTGAATGTGCATTATACCCAAAATACTAATAATACAATACATAATTAATAAAAATAATCACCTAAAGCAGCCCTTGACTTAACACCAGTTTTAAAGTGAATATTGTTTTCACTGTCCAAATCCTTAGAGGCCATTGTAGCAGCCCTGATACAAATCTGTGAGATCTGGTCTTAAGATGCTATGGGAAGTCCTAAAAAGCAGCTCAGAGCATCCACATCTATGGAGCAGTTAGGGCTCTTAATCTTAAGTTCATAGGAAACATCCAAAAACACTTTATATCAGCCTGCAAAGCTCAAAACAGAAATAAAAAGATTTTCCTAATTTCTCTGTAATAGAACTCGTAGAACATAAAATCCAAAAGCATTTTGTAGCTCTCCACAAGCTCTACTTGCAAAGAGTTTGAGTAAGATTGTCTTACTGGTTTTCTAAAAAAAAAAAAAAAAAACTCATTATAATAGCATTACTAAAACAAATGGCTATATTAATTTCTTTCATTTAAAAAAAAAAATCAGCCCTACATATCAGTCTAAATAAATACATTTTAAAAATCGGCAGTACTTATGGGCCAAGGCTGCTCTGAATTTAAAAAACTGGCATTGGCATCAGCCATAGAAAAACCCACATCGGTCGATGTCTACCATTTAGTAATGTCATTGACACGATCATGCCGATGAGTGATGCAGTGTCATCTGAGGGCCCCAAGACCACGAGTGCCAATAAAGGTCTTCGGCCTTGTCCCTAACACAGAGATTTCTCCAGTTTCTGTGAATCTTCTGATGTTGTTAGGATCTGTAGATGATGAGATTTGCAAAGCCTTTGCAATTTGACTTTGAGGAACATTGTTTTAAAGTATTCCACAATCTTTTTACTCTTCACTCTTTCACAGATAAGAGTGCCTCTGCCCATCTTTACTTCTGAGAGACTCTACCTCTCTAAGACATCCCTTTTATAACTAATGATGTTACAGACCTTCTATCAATTAACTTCAAATAACTTCATTAGCATGTCACTGTGGTCCCACTCAATCTCTCTCTACAGCCTGAACCGGTTTAGATCCATGGCCAGCCAGGCTGCAAGGCTTGTTTTGTGCATTTATTGAGCCCATGCCAGCTCCTGGGAAAGCAAAGAACACTGCCACTGTCCCAGTTCAAGTCCAGAATCCATTTCTAAACTAGTGCTCGAGTTCTAGTTCCCCCTCTGTCTACGTCATATCCAGGTAAGGCGCAGTTTCCAGAAAGAAAGCTTTTTCATTATAATACTGACAAATAGTGTTGTAAAACGTATATTAACCCTTTACACAAGTATTAACAAAGCAGATTGATGAAAAAATGAAAACCTGTCATATGACTTTTAAATTTAAAATGTGATTTGCACAGATGGAATCTTCTATCTATCCTTCCTTAAATTCAAGGATATACGCAGTAAAAATGTATCCTACCACAGTTATTATACACTGCTCAAAAAAATAAAGCGAACACTTAAACAACACAATGTAACTCCAAGTCAACCACACTTCTGTGAAATCAAACTGCCCACTTAGGAAGCAACACTGACTGACAATCAATTTCACATGCTGTTGTGCAAATGGAATAGACAACAGGTGGAAATTATAGGCAATTAGCAAGACACCCCAATAAAGGAGTGGTTCTGCAGGTGGTGACCACAGACCACTTCTCAGTTCCTATGCTTTCTGGCTGATGTTTTGGTCACTTTTGAATGCTGGCGGTGCTTTCACTCTAGTGGTGGCATGAGACGGAGTCTACAACCCACACAAGTGGCTAAGTAGGTAGTGCAGCTCATCCAGGATGGCACAGCAATGCGAGCTGTAGCAAGAAGGTTTGCTGTGTCTGTCAGCGTAGTGTCCAGAGCATGGAGGTGCTACCAGGAGACAGGCCAGTACATCAGGAGACATGGAGGAGGCCGTAGGAGGGCAACAACGCTGGAGCAAGGACTGCTACCTCCTTTGTGCAAGGAGGAACAGGAGGAGCACTGCCAGAGCCCTGCAAAATGACCTCCAGCAGGCCACAAATGTGCATGTCTGCTCAAACAGTCAAAAACAGACTCCATGAGGGTGGTATGAGGGCCCGACATCCACAGATGGGGGTTGTGCTTACAGCCCAACACCGTGCAGGATATTTGGCATTTGCCAGAGAACACCAAGATTGGCAAATTTGCCACTGGCGCCCTGTGCTCTTCACAGATGAAAGCAGGTTCACACTGAGCACATGTGACAGACGTGACAGAGTCTGGAGACGCCGTGGAGAATGTTCTGCTGTCTGCAACATCCTCCAGCGTGACCAGTTTGGCAGTAGGTCAGTAATGGTATGGGGTGGCATTTGTTTAGGCTGCACAGCCTTCCATGTGCTTGCCAGAGGTAGCCTGACTGCCATTAGGTACCGAGATGAGAGCCTCAGACCCCTTGTGAGACCATATGCTGGTGTGGTTGGCCCTGGGTTCCTGCTAATGCAAGACAATATTAGACCTCATGTGGCTGGAGTGTGTCAGCAGTTCCTGCAAGACGAAGGCATTGATGCTATGGACTGGCCCGCCCATTCCCCAGACCTGAATCCAACTGAGCACATCTGGGACATCATGTCTCGCTCCATCCACCAACGCCACTTTGCACCACAGACTGTCCAGGAGTTGGCGGATGCTTTAGTCCTGGTCTGGGAGGAGATCCCTCAGGAGACCATCCGCCACCTCATCAGGAGCATGCCCAGGCATTGTAGGGAGGTCATACAGGCACGTGGAGGCCACACACACTACTGAACCTCATTTTGACTTGTTTTAAGGACATTACATCGAAGTTGGATCAGCCTGTAGTGTGTTTTTCCACTTTAATTTTGAGTCTGACTCCAAATCCAGACATCCATGGTTTAATAAATTTGATTTCCATTGATAATTTTTGTGTGATTTTGTTGTTAGCACATTCAACTATGTAAAGAACAAAGCATTTAATAAGAATATTTCATTCATTCAAATCTAGGCTGTTATTTTAGTGTTCCCTTTATTTTTTTTGAGCAGTGTAGAAATCCCCCACCCAAGCAGGTTTTGTGTGACTCTGCCCACCTAATGTTCCTCTTATTTTATTTATCTAGTGGTACATGTTAATACTGTAGCAGCCAAGTTCTTGTGTTCAGTTAACTTATTTTAAATGTATGTAAGAACATGCAAAGCTGAAAAAGGACTTATACTTAATTGTAAGAAAGACATTCTTTGTAACAATTTTTGTACCTTTTTCTAATAAAACTAATTACCAAAAAAAAAAAAAAAAGCAATGTTCCCTGGAGTTAAGCATGGCTAACATCCGCTTACCCATTTACAACACTGAGTGGTTTGTACACAAACAAACCACAGCTTAACTACAGTTAGCATGGACATGTTATTATACCTTGTTTGAAAGCTTAGATTGTCCACAATTCAGTCACGGACGTCACGTGCACCATACAGTGGCTAACACACTTAGCAACAGTACTCCTCAATGTTTATTGAGACCCAGCACTATTATGTTTTTGTTATACTTTATTTTCTCATAGAGAACCCTTTTAGGTTTATTGCCAACTTGTTTTGTAGCTCAACTGTTAGCTGTGCCCACAGCTGCTGCATGTACAGATTGGCCCGTGTGGCAACCAGAGCACGGAGCTCATTCCACTTTGGTTTAGAACCATAACAAAAAATGTAAAAATAAACAGCTTGCCCGTTACATTAATGTTTTTATTTTTTATTTTTATTGTGAATAAGTTAGCTGTACCATTGTATTTAAACATGTTCACCTCATATCTCGGGACACAAGTGGGTCATATTTATGAAATATAAAAAACAAAATTTAGGAGTTTGGTTCGCATTGCCGGCAGTAAGTCGAACCTGTTCCCAGTGCATGTTGGACTCCGGCAGGGCTGCTCTCTATCACCTATTCTGTTCATAATTTTTATGAACAGAATTTCTAGGCGCAGCCACAGGCTGGAGGGATTCCGGTTTGGGGACCACAGGATTTAATCTCTTCTTTTTGCAGATGATGTTGTCCAGTTGGCTTCATCAAACCAAGACTTTCAGCATATGCTGGGGCGGTTTCCAGCCAAGTGTGAAGCGGCTGGGATGAGAATCAACACCTCCAACCACCTCCAAGTCCGAGGTCATGGTTCTCGACCGGAAAAGGGTGGTTTGCCCTCTCCAGGTCAGAGGAGAGCTCCTGCCTCAAGTGAAGGAGTTTAAGTATCTCAGATACTAAAGATGGAGTGTGAGCGTGATATTGACAGGCGGATGGGTGCAGCGTCTGCAGTAATGCGGTCATTGTATCGATTTGTTGTGGTAAAGAAGGAGCTGAGCCGAAAGGCGAAGCTCTCGATTTACCGGTCGATCAACATTCCTACTCTCACCCTCACCTATGGTCATGACCGAAAGGACAAGGTCCCAGATACAAGCGGCCGAAATGAGTTTCCTCCGCAGGGTGGCTGGGTGCTCCCTTAGAGATAGGTTGAGGAGCTCAGTTACACAGGAGGAGCTCAGAATAGAGCCGTTGCTCCTCCGCATTGAAGAGGAGCCAGCTGAAGTGGCTCGGGCATCTGTTCCGGATGCCTATTGGTCACCTTCCTGGGGAGGTTTTCCGGGCATGTCCCACCAGGACGAGGCCCCAGGGAAGACCGAGGACGCGCTGGAGGGACTATATTTCTCAGCTGGCCTGGGAATACCTTGAGGTCCCCCCGATAGAGCTGGAATAAGTGTCTGTGGAGAGGGAAGTCTGGGCATCTCTGTTTAGACTGCTGCCCTCGCGACCTGGCCCGGATAAAGCGGAAGAAGATGGATGGATTGATGGATAAAAAACAAATAATGCTCATAGCACCTTTATAATGGAAAAACACTTACAGTAATGAGAACCCCGTTTTAATTTGAAGACTGTGGAGTTTTTAATTTTTGTGATTAACTTTATTAAAATAGTGGAATGCCTTTTTTTTTTTTGTAGAATGCTTTTTTTTTGTTTTTTCTTAAGATTTTAAATTTGAGACATGGCTTTATTTCAGTGTAATATTTTTATACACCATCTGCTATTACTTTTATAGTGGACAAAACAATATTCATGATGCTCCTTTTTAATGTAGACCTACATTTTAATTTAATTTTATTTTATTTTATTTTTTTTTGAGGGATGGGTTTCTTTTTTAGGCAAGAGGTTTTTTTTTAGTTTTTTACCTCTACCTCTGCTTTTGTTTTTCTTCTGGATAAAAACTATTTTCATGTTTCACCTCAGGGCCATCACACTTGTTTCATACTCCTCCTAAGAGTTTTCCATTAGAGAACAGAACAGAAAAGTATATTTTTTACCCATACTGACCTGCAACTCATATTGGACCATATCAAAAGAGTCACTGGAGAAGTAGATCTCCTCAATACTGTCAATGATCTCCTGCTCAGCTCGAGGGTCCAGGGCCTGCTCTCGAAGCTCTCGCATCTCTTCCTGAAATGAACCACACAGGACAATGTGTGACAATTGTTAGCATTTTTTAATCTTTTTAACCTACTTAAACCTCCTATCCATGACCAGTATGCATAATAGACATATTTTTCAGTATCTAAAGCAACAGTGTATAATTCTATGCTCCTGCCACAACCTTTGGAACCCAGAGTTTTTAGAGGCTAAAGGCAGAAGCTAAATCGCTTAGCAATTGTATTAGCTAATGAATTAGCAAATAGATAAGCAATAAGAACAAGGATTTTCCCCTTTAAATTTAAATTTTAAGTTTGTATTGGTAATCAAAATTATGAATCCAACTATTTAATTTAGTTTTAAAAGGGTATAAATCAGTTTAGCAAATTTAATATTTGTTGTTTTAATGGACAATAAAATGATCATTTGGAAAAGGCTTTCACAATTGTTCTTTTAATATGAAGATTAATAAATTTGTAAATATTAATTTCTCATTTAAAGTATAAGTTACAAACTCTTGCATTTTTTTATGTACTTCTAAAGGTCCTCTATAATGGTAGTCACAGCTGCCCTGAGGTAGACTAACAGAGACATGTCTGGCACTCTGACATTCAAGAGATTGTCATGTTTATTTATTTTTAAGAATAAAAGCATGTCCCTGCTTTCTGGCAGTAGTTCAAAAAACATAAACATGCTTATTTTTCTCCTCAGCTTAAAAGCTTTATAATCAAATAAAGATGTCAATATTTTGCCTAACCTGCCTCTGCTGTTTGTGGAGGTCTGATGCCATATACACTTAAAACCATATATACTAATTGAGGACCAACGCAAACATTTACTGTACAGATTTGGAATTAACATGATTATACATCTAAGTGATAATAATGGAAAAATAAATAAATAAATAATTTTAAAAAATGCCTTTTTCATTCAATTAAAAACATTTGCTAAATATATGAGGTTTTGTGCATTATGTCAAATACAGTATTTTTAGAGTCAACCGATATGGGATTTTCTATGGCTGATGCCAATTTTAAAAAATCAACCAGCTGATGGCCAATAAACCCTGCGACTTTTTATTTATCTTTTTCCTTTGTACCGATATGTAGGGTCGATTTTCTTAATTTTATGAAAGAATTTCATATTATATAGCCATTTGTCTCAGTAAACGCAAGTTAATGTGTTAGAATTGAATAGTGAGAACAGTTAAAGATCAATTTTTTTTTTAGGAAAACCAATAAGGCAATCTCAATCAAACTTACTGTACGAGTAGAGCTTGGGGAGAGCAACAAAATGCTTTTTCAATTTTTGTTCTGAGGTTCTATGCCAGAGAAATGAGCTTTTCAGGCTGAGATAAAGGGATTTTGGATGTTTCCTATGAACTGCAGTGTAAGATATATAAACTGTATAAGATGGTTGGGGACACACTGCTTCTCAGGACTTCACAAAGCACTTTAAGGCCAAATCTCACAGATCTGTAGCAGGGCTGCCACAATGGCCTCTATTTAGACTGTGAGAAAAGATAAAGATGATTTTTTTTTTTTTTTTTTGAGAAAACCAATAGGGCCATCTCAATCAAACTTGAGAGCTTGGGGGAAGCTACAAAATTCATCTTCATTCATTCATCTTCATCTTTTCAGGCTAAGATGAAGGATTTTTGGAGGTTTAAAATAAACTGCAGGTGAAGAGCCCAAACTGCTACCAGATGGATGGGAAAGCTGGGGTCCTTTAGTCACATGGTTGCCCGGACATGTGCCTAACCAAAAATTGGCATTAAAGAGCAAGAATTGTCCGATTGACTAAATAAGGCAAAAATCAGACCGATATATTAGCCGTCGACCTCTAGTATTTTTATTTTACTAATAGAACACTTAATGGTACTTTAATAGCAGGATTCTAATTAAAAAAGTTTAGTCTTGTAATGTGGTGTGAACTGGTTTGTAAACTGGCAGCTACAAACAGCACAGCAGCCCAACTCTCAGACACAATTCTGAGTGTTAACAAAAGTGGAAAGTTATTTAGTTAGCACAACAAATGTGATGAGTAATTTAATACATAAATTCCAAATGGCCAAATTGTAATGAATGTTTGGCAAATACCAATCTGCTTCTAGTATCAAGAACAACATATGGTTTGTGTTACAAAAATAACTCTTGACCACTGAGCTTTCGTCAATTAAAAAGACCATAGGTTAAGTATGCAGTACAATATATTATGATAATAATGTAAACAGCTTACCTGGTTAGGAATCCTCATGTTTTCCACAGGGCTGACATCAGGCAGACTCTCCTGGGGGCTCTTTAGACCCTATCAAACACATAATTGTGCAGAAAATCACTGTCTACAGAATTTATTACAAATCCTTCAAAGACCAAGACACAGGCTTTCGAGAGTAAGAGGAATTTCATAAAACTAGCGTTAAAACGTCCATCTAAAAGCCAAAATTCATGGTAGCATTAAGCATTAACATGGGACTTGATGCTAAAGTAGTCCCATGAAGACTAGTCTGGATTATCTCTGGGAGACTGAAAAGGTTTCTTTTTAAAGTAGGACCCTCCCTCTCTAACTGTACGCTATGATGCAGAAATGCTGCATGTCAGGCAACAGAAGCATCCGAGTCCTTCAAAACAAACAAACAAATAAATAAATAAATGCCAAATTTTTAATATATGTACTTTCATGGTACGGGTACCACTGTTGGTACATGGGCTTCTTATAGTGGTACTCAGGAGTCTTTTGCAGTTCAAGTCCTTGACTTTAGTTTATAGCCAGACCTGGTTTAGTCCTAGTTTAGTACTGATTTTATTCTGTTTTTGTACTGCTTATATCCTGTTTTAGTCCTAGTTTAGCCCTGGTTTAAACATTATTTACATGTGTTTGCCCTAGTCCTGTGATTTAGGCACATTTTAGCCCTATAAAGATGGAAAGCCAAATATTTTCTAAAGGAGTGTGAAAAGTTTGAGAATAACTGTTCGAAACACATAGAAGTCGAACTAAAGACGGACAATGCGCACAGCCGGAGTATGCTCTGCCTGTAAACATAGTGACAGTGAAGTTAAGGTTGGGTGATGTTTGCTCAAGTGCCTAGCCTACAAAGCCACAATATTAAAAAAAAAAACAACAACAACTGTATGTTCACTGTCTTTGACTGTTTTTACATGGCACAATATTTAGTAGGCCTATATTCAGATTAAGAAAATAATTGGAATAAGGCTTTTACTCAACAATACTCTTGTTTACATGTAGGGTGACCACTTGTCCCACTTTTGGTTGCACTGCACAGCCATTTAGACATCTGTCCCGCCATTCCACTGATTAAGAAAATGTCCCTCTTTTTCATTGGTGCTCAGTGGATCTTGTAAAAAGAAAGATTCCAGTCAAAAACAAAAAGGTCAGGTCAGTCTTCCTTGTGTAATATGTAGAATAAATATTTGTGATAGATTAGAATATATGGTTTGTGTGCTGCTGCCCCTGTATTTCCAGACAGGCCTCTCCGTGGAGCTGTGAGCTGGTGCTGGATTGTTTTGAGAAAATGCAGACAGAGAGTTCTGATTTTTTCTGTTCTACCCTTTTTATTAAAATGAATAAAGTCTCAGCAAAATGTGTGTTTTTGGGATAAAAACAGCACATATGTTTTATGGGCCCTAAACGGAAGTAACTTCTGACTTAAAGTTACTTTTATTCAACCAGCAAGTTTTTTTTTTTAATTTTTATTTTTTTATATATACCAGAAATGACACAGGCTTCTCCCAAAAGATAATAAGACGATGTACAAGAGGTATCATTGTGGAAAAAAATATTTCTCAGCTTTTATTTACATTTGAACAAAAAGTGGCATGTCCAAAATTATGCATACCCTTCTCAATAATCAATAGAAAAGCCTTTATTGGCTATTTCAGCAATCAAACGCTTCATATAATTGCTGACCAGCTTTTTGCATGTCTCCTTGGTATTTTTGCCCATTTATCTTTAGCAATGAGCTCCAACTCTTTCAGGTTGAGGGTCTGAAGCATTACCCCTAAATTCCACTGAAAGTGTGAGCGCTGCAGCTCTGGCTCGAGAGTCCACAGCGTTTCTTCGGAGATACGCCACAGTTTTATTTTCCTGCGACGGCACTCCCAGTCTACGTCAATCTACACAGATCAGATCGCACCAAACCATAGTGAACGAGTATAACTTCTGGATTTTCACAATAAATGTTTAAAAAGACTACGCAGTACATGGAGTACTTAACTTTTAATTACGGTAAAATGGTATATATTAGGTCTGTCAACATTAACGCATGAATGCATGCGATTAATTTTTTAAAAATGAACGCACTAAAATGTATTAATGCAAATTAATCACATGATCTGTTTTGCCGTACACCAGCGCTTCTCAAAGCACTTTGGAGGATGGGAAGCTGTGTCCGGGGACACGTGACCGTCTTGGAAATGTGCGTATGTCTAAACACATGCAGTAGTCTGCCATCTGTATAAGGGGAGAGGAGGTACAGAGGGTTGATAGCTTCAAGTTCCTTGGCGTTCACATCTCAGCTGACCTCACCTGGACTTCTCACATCACACATCAGGTGGGGAAGGCACAGCAGAGACTGTATTTCCTCCGGAAGCTCAGGAACGCTCATCTCCCTCAACCCCTCCTCACAAACTTCTACAGGTCAGCCATAGAGAGTATCCTGACCTACTACTGCACTGTGTGGTTCTCCAGCTGCACAGAGGAGAACAAAAAAGACTTGCAGCGGGTGGTGAGGGCAGCAGAGCGGACCATAGGCGCACCACAACCCCTCCCCCCTCGGAGACATTTACGCTGCATGCCTCCAAAAGAAGGCTAGGCATATTTCCAAGGACCATACCCACCCCGGGCATGGACTGTTTACATTATTGCCTTCTGGTAAAAGATATAGACTGCTCAAATGCAAAACCAATAGACTGAAACACAGTTTCTACCCACTAGCTATCAAATCTATATCTATATCTATTCTAT